>JASPKZ010007983.1:0-367500 GCA_030220185.1 Diploptera punctata | reverse complement strand
GGGATGGATGGATGGATGGATGGATGGATGGATGGATGGATGGATGGATGGATGGATGGATGGATGGATGGATGGATGGATGGATGGACGGATGGACGGATGGACGGATGGACGGATGGATGGACGGATGGACGGATGGACGGATGGACGGATGGACGGATGGACGGATGGACGGATGGACGGATGGACGGATGGACGGATGGACGGATGGACGGATGGACGGATGGACGGATGGACGGATGGACGGATGGACGGATTGACGGATGGACGGATGGACGGGACGGATCGGACGGATGGACGGAGGACGGATGACGGATGGACGGATGGACGGATGGACGGATGGACGGATGGACGGGTGGACGGATGGACGGATGGACGGATGGACGGATGGACGGATGGACGGATGGACGGATGGACGGACGGACGGACGGACGGACGGACGGACGGACGGACGGACGGATGGATAGATGGATGGATGGAGGTCAAGCTAATATAAATCGTGTAAAATAGATGATTCACTTCACAAAAATGATATCTAAGTAACGAGTCGTGTTTCAAATTTGTATACGGCATGTCCAAGGTTCAAACCCGGGCACCAATAGAACTCACCCACATTTTTTTTTTCAGTGGTCAACACAAATGTTAATTTCAAATTTCATTTAATCACATGTCTCCCCGTGGACCTGAGGCATGCCATACCTTAGTGGTTAAGGCAATATGCTACGAGCCGGAAAGTCGAGAGTTCGAGTCCAAGTGGGGTCAGGATTTTTAAATCTGATCCAAACCTTCTGGCGGCACTGTGACCCTTGATTCGACTCAGCCTCTAATGGATATGAGTACGTTTGTTCTGGGGGTAAAAGCTGCCGCCACGCAGAGCTGACAACCCGACTGACATCAAGTGCCCGTTGTCCAGAAAAGGTGGGAGCCTTAATCTCCTACTACCCCAAGAGCCTCCTGAGACCTGTAGGGGATCACTTTACCCCATGGGTCTACAGAGGCTGCGTCACATACATAGCTGGACGATAATCTATCAGTATAGGGAAGACATCAACTGTGGAGCCCCTACTTACTGAAATTCGACATGATTTTGCATGTCACTAGACCCGCACTGAGGTATGATGCCTTAATCCTCTCGGTTACGGCGCGATTGAAGCGTTTATGAATCTCTCTCTCTCTTTATTCTTTACAATACAGTAGTTTTCCTACAACCCATTTTAAATTTTGTCCACCGCTGTGGTCTCGAGGTAGCGTGCTGCCTTGTCACGCAGCGGGCCCGGGGTGAGGGTTTTTTGGGGTTTTCCTCACTTGTAAGGCAAATGTCAGGAAAACTTTATGGCCCACACGGTCACCGAAATCATATGGCCATCATCATCATTATCATTATCAACATCATCATCATCATCATCATCATCATCATCATCATCATCATTCCTTTACCGGTGTGGAAAGCAACGGGAAACTACCACACCTACAATTCCCTTGTAAAGCTGCAAGCATAGCATGAAAATGCTAATTTTGCCTCTATTCATAAATATCAAAATAGCTCTGACACATTTTCCATTTTGATCCCCCCCCCGGGAAAGTTTACTGGATGAGTTTTTTTCTTCACTTGTAGGACTAATGTTAAGTCCCGCGAGGGGAGGTGGGTGGGAAGTTTCCTCACCACACGAATTTTAGTTACGCTTATTTCCCTACATATCTCCGCGAGTGGCATGTGGTTTGTACATTGCCTCGAGGAGACATCTAATAACAAACCAAAGTATTACTCGGATGCAAGAAGATCGGTAAATGTTCATCTGAAGTATTTTTATTCATACTTGAGTTTCTTTTACGTACAAAATATTTTTATATACAAAAATTAATTACAGATAAAGTGAAAGCAACTGCACATACACAAATAACACTGCAAAATGGTTTTCACGAAAAAATGGAGACTGCGGTAGTTTCGAGGCGTCATCCTTCGCATTTTTTAACACATGCGCAGAACAGACCCTTACATGTCAAGATCATAAGTAACTGATTTTAAAGCGTCTACAAATAAGTTGAAATTAGAAAATAGTTATATTTTGTCTATTGGTGGTATGCCAGGAAACAACTTTGATTTTTTTTCGTATCAAGCAAGATGGTTCAAGCGTTAGTGTTTGAGAATCATATTCGGGATATCCCTGGTTCAAATCTCGGTACTGCCCAACCTAACTGTGTTTTTTTTTTTCCTCGTTCACCTCACTCCAAGACAAATTGTCAGTCAGAATTTCAGTACCGGGATCCATTTCATCATATTCATCATTCCATACTGTAATTAAAAAATAATAAAAATGTACACAAACTTGCCATTTTGGTATCAAATGCTGGATATATGCCCTTTTTTATTTTAAGTAACCAAGACTTCATAATTCATTTGCTAGAATTCTGACGTCAGATTCCGGTTTATGTACTTAATTTATTTCAATAGGTGAGAAAATGAGCATATTAGAATATCAGATATGTTCACAGTTTATCGGATATTATCTTTTATGTCCACATTTCAAAGCTGTTGGTTAGGTTAGAAAGTTTTAATAAATCAAGGAAAAGCTATATTCAAATTCGATAAAAATGTTTAATGTAGGTTTCATAACAAATTTAAGTAAGTTTAAAATAGTGGGTAAACGTACAATATTTATCAACGTCAACATTTTTATTCAGTATATTTTTCAAAAGTACATTGATATTTGCTAAAAACGCAAATAAAGGTTAAGTACGACGAAAAAGTAATAATTTCCAATGAAGAACGAAATTGCTTACACACAATGCGTTATTCGTTTTAAATAAATGCAGTTTATGGAAAGTTCTCATAACAATATTAGTAACATAATGTGCTCTGAGGGAATACAATTAAATTCTATTGGAGTATAAAACTAACAATCTCTATACAGTCTATTAATTTAGTCCAACAGTTCATCCAACAAAAATAATTTTTCTTTATTTTCACGTACGACAACACTTTGAAGAAGGTGTTCATAGAAATATCCTACTTCCGATTTTTTTCAGGAAACTTTTCAAATTCTGAAGATCGTAGTATTTTGGTGTCGCAAGTGGCAAAATCTATTACAGAGTGTTGTATTGTTTGTGGTTTGTGCTTTTCACAATACATTAGATTTTTTGTAAGCTCCAAACAAAGCGTCACGATAAAAAATACCGTAGACGTACTGTTACATTCCACAGTTGCACGTGTAGTGAAGTCCTTTAAAGAATTATCGTTTGCATTCGATTACCTTGGAAGGAGACGACTCAAGCCTGCTGTTTTCAGTCACTTGTCTGCGATTCTGACGTTCGATATCAGATTAACAAAGGTCATATTCCGGTCACATTACGTGTAGAAATGGGCCCGAACCGGAAAAAAGTCCTTCATATAATCAAACTAATATTTCCCTATGATGTGAAACGCGAAATACAGTAAAGTTCTTATACCGGCGACTTCAAAAGTCACAATAAATCCCAAGTTCGCAGTCTGATTTAGGGAGATGTTCACTTACAAAATGGTAAAGGAAAGAGCAAACATCGTCTGGTATTATTCGAGCTACCGTCTGATTGTTTGTGTAGAAAATTTAAATATTGTTGGATATTAAAAGAAGGAAAATTTCGTTCTCGCTGCAGTAAACGAGGTTTGTTGTCATGTTTGGTGTCGGCAATTTTTAAAAATATCCATGGCTATTCCTGTGACGACTTTTTTCCGGACTGTCTCTTGATGAAGTAAAATTTATCAGCATTGGTAATATTAAGCTTTTGTGAAACTTCCAGGCAGCCTAGTTCTCTGGATTTTTCTTCATCCATCTCCTCCGACGCAGCTGTGATGTCTTCAATAAGAGAGTTTTATTTTGCTTCAACTCTTCACTAATAGAGCAGGCTTACTTCTGCGGAAACACAAAAGTCTGTTAGAAAATAGCAGATCTAAACGGAACAAGCGGGTGAACACTTTACCCCTGTCACAAGGATTGTCCCTTATAAGCACATGTACACTTAGCAATAAAAAGAATGGGCTCTTGATCTCGAATAGTTCAAGATCTAACGCGCGATTCACACGAGTAAATTAATTGCACAGTAGAGCTACAATACGTTTACCTCCTTCCTTTGAAGAGCATTCTTTCAGGTACAACATGAAAGCAAACGCTTAGCTTACAACAAAAAGAGTGTCTTAATATAGGGGTTAATAGTAAGAAGGGATTTGGTGGGCGCCAGGATTTAGAAAGGATTCCTCTTTAGTCGAGGACCCCGGGTAGCTCAGTGGGTTGCGGTAGGCTTAGGATTTTTTTCTAGGATTCACAAGGATTCTGCGGACACGATTATATCTCGTTGAGAGAAGACGACAAGTTGAAGATGTAATATCACTTTAATAATTTATTACACGTCGAACAATTGAACATACACAATACTAATAATAAATGTAGTAGTCGGCGTTTATCATTTTGGTCACAATATTATGACGAATCAGATTATATGACGATGGATTAATCAACAATACCTATAATGATATATAATGTCTTCTTTTATTAAGTAGTTTAATTGAGACCTGCTGTCCAACAGGTCAACACATATGTGTGTTCATGTCGACACCACAATAAAATGGCAATCACTGATTTATGCCTAGGGTGCCGTAAGATGAATATGACAAGTTGACCAGTCGACGACAAGCAGACAAGAGATTTAAATTAGTGGTTCAAGCTATAAGGTTAACTATAGCTCCCTCTCATCATAATTTTGCGACCACGTGATAAGGCCTAACTTATAATATAGAATTGCAAACGATTGGTATATTTGTTTATAATTTTGAGATGGAGGGCTTTGAGGGCATGTTATTGGCTGTGACGTAAACGATTGTCTTAGGACTCTCCCCTTTTTTTTTAGATTTAGATAGAGTTGGGACATAGGTTTATGCAACTACCTCGGGAATCATCCTTCGTCGGGCATTTGGCTTGGTTTCTGGTTTAGTTAGGTTCAGGAACTTTCTGATTATATTAAGTGGCTTTCTTCGCATCTAACTTTAATTAATTTCACTCACCCCCTGTAAAAACCACGTATTTGCTGAGTTAAAAAAATTCCCAGCAATATATTTCCTTTTCTGTTGAACTGTCCAGAGTACAATGCTCAGGCATTGTTAGTTCGAACTGGATGAATAAAATGCATCCAATCCTCTAGACTGAAAAGAATTTTAGAGATCTTTAAATTGTTGTAGGTATGTCACGAGACCATCAATACACAACACAACGGTAGCTGTGATCAGCCTTTCCCTACATTACTCATAACTGAACGTTTCTTATTTCATCATGTTAATTTTTCTGGATCACCTAATTTACGAATAATAATGACATAATTGTAATCTACGTGTTTTTTTTTGGTTTGTTTGAATATAAGTAAGGAGTATGACCATAAGCAAACCTTTTCAGGATTACTTCCATGTTCATAAGTAAAGCAAACTATCGTGATTAGCCCCACCTTCAAAAGTGAATCAAACTTTCGGGATTAGTCCCATTTTCATAAGCAAACCAAACTTTCAGGATTAGTTCCATCTACATAAGCAAACCAAGCTTTCAGAATTAGTTCCATCTTCATATGCAAACAAAACTTACGGGATAAGTTCCATCCTCATAAGCAAACCAAACTTTCAGGATTAGTCCCATCTTCATAAGAAAACCAACCTTTCAGGATTAGTTCCAACTTCATAAGCAAACCAACCTTTCGGGATTAGTTCCATCTTCATTAGCAAACCAACTTTCAGGATAAGTTCCATCTTCATAAACTAAGCAAACTATCGGGATTAGTCCCATCTTCATAAGCAAACCAAACTATCAGGATTAGTTCCATCTTCATAAGCAAACGAACATTAGGGATTAGTAACATCTTCATAAGCAAACCAACCTTTCAGGATTAGTCCCACCTTCATAAGAAAACCAACTTTTCAGGACTAGTTCCAACTTCATAAGAAAACCAAACTTTCAGGATTAGTCCCATCTTCATAAGCAAAACAAACTTTCATAATTAGTCCAAAGTTCATAAGCAAATCAACCTTTAAGGATTAGATCCATCTTAAAATGCAAACCAAACTCTCAGGATTACTTCCAGCTTCATAAGCAAATAAAACTTTCAGGATTACTTCCACCTTCATTAGCAAACCAACCATTCGGGATTAGTTCATCTTCATTTCTAAACCAACCTACCTTGATTAGTCCCATCTTCATAAGCAAACCAAACTTTCACGATTAGTTCCATCATCACAAACAAACCTACCTCTCGGGATTATTCCCATCTTCATAAGCAAAACAACCTATCGGGATTCTTCCCTTCTTCATAAGCAAAGCAAACATTCTGGATTAGTCCCATCTTCATAAGTAAACCAAACGTTTCAGAACTAGTCCCATCCTCATAAGCAAATCAAACTTTCGGGATTAGTTCATCTTCAAAAGCAAACCAAACTTTCAGGATTAGTATCATCTTCATAAGCAAATCAAACTTTCAGAATTAATTCCACCTTCATTAGCAAACCAACCTTTCGGGATTAGTTCATCTTCAAAAGCAAACCAAACTTTCAGGATTAGTATCATCTTCATAAGCAAATCAAACTTTCAGAATTAGTTCCACCTTCATTAGCAAACCAACCTTTCGGGATTAGTTCATCTTCATTTGGGAACCAACCCACTTTGATTAGTCCCATTTTCATAAGTAAACCAAACTTTCACGATTAGTTCCATCATCATAAGCAAACCTACCTATCGGGATTATTCCCATCTTCATAAGCAAAACAAGCTATCGCGATTAGTCCCATCTTCATAGGCAAACCAATCTTTCGGGATTATTCCCTTCTTCATAAGCAAACCAAACATTCTGGATTAGTCCCATCTTCATAAGCAAAGCAAAGGTTTCAGAACTAGTCCCATCTTGATACACAAATAAAATTTCGGAATTAGTTCATCTTCATAAGCAAACCAAACTTTCAGGATTAGTACCATTTTCATAAGCAAATCAAACTTTCAGAATTATTTTCATCTTCATAAGCAAACAAACCTATCGGGACTAGTTCCATCTTCATAAGCAAACCAAATTTTCGGAATTAGTCCCATCTTCATAAGCAAACCAAACTTTCAGGATTAGTTACATCTTCATAAGCAAACCGAACTTTCAGGATTAGTTCTATCTTTATAAGCAAACCAACCTTTCAGGATTAGTTCCTTCTTCATAAGCAAACCAAACTTTCGGGATTAGTCCCATCTTCGTAAGCAATCCAAACTTTTAGGATTAGTTCTATCTTCATAAGCAAATCAAAGTTTCAAAATTTGTTTCAACTTCATAAGCAACCCATTCTTTCAGGATTAGTTCCATCTTCATAAGCAAACCAACCTATCGGGATTAGTCCCATCTTCATAAGTAAACCAAACTTTCGGGATTAGTCCCTTCTTCATAAACAAACCAAATGTTTCAGGACTAGTCCCATCTTCATAAGCAAATCAATCTTACGGGATTAGTTATAATTCATAAGAAAACCAAACTTTGAGGATAACTTTCATCTTCATAAGCAAAACCAAATTTTCAGAATTAGTTCCGTATTCATAAGCAAACCAACCTATCAGGATTAGTTCCATCTTAATAAGCAAACCAAACTATCGGTATTAGTACCATCTTCATAAGCAAGCCAATTTTTCGGGATAAGTTCCATCTTCATAAGCAAACCAATATTTCAGGATTAGTCCCATCTTCATAACAGAACCAAACTTTCAGGATTAGTTCCAACTTCGTAAGGAAACCAAACTATAGGGATTAGTCCCATCTTTATCTGCAAAACAAACTTTCAGGATTTTTTCCATCTTCATAAGCAAACGAAACTTTCGGGATAAGTCTCATTTTCATAAGAAAACCAAACTTTCAGGATTAGTTCAAACTTCATGAGCAAACCAACCTTTTAGGATTAGTTCCATCTTCATAAGCAATCGAAACTTTCCAGAGTAGCTCCATCTTCATAAACAAACCAACCTTTCAGGATTAGTTTCATCTTCATAAGAAAATCAACCTTTCAGGATTAGTTCCAACTTCATAAGCAAACAAATCTTTCAGGATTAGTCCAATCTTCATAAGCAAACCAAACATTTGCGAGTAGTCCCAACATCATAGCAAATAAACCTTTCAGGATTACTTCCATCTTCAAAAGCATAATAAACTTTCAGGATTAGTTCCACCTTCATAAACAAACCAAACTTTCAGGATTACTTCCACCTTCTTAAGCAAACCAAACTTTCGGGATTTGTTCATCTTAATTTGGAAACCAACCTATCTTCATTAGTCCCATCTTCATAAGCAAATTAACTTTCGCGATTAGTTCCATCATCATAAGCAAATCTACCTTTCGGGATTATTCCCATATTCATAAGCAAAACAACCTATCGGGATTAGTCCCATCTTGATAAGCAAACCAACCTTACCGGATTATTCCCATCTCCATAAGCAATCCAAACATCTCTTTTAGTCCCTTCTTCATAAGCAAACCAATCGTTTCAGAACTAGTCCCATCTTCATAAGTAAACCAAGCTTTCAGGATTAGTTCCATCTTCATAAGCAAACCAAACTATCGGAATTAGTCCCATCTTAATAAGCAAACCAAATTTTCTGGATTAGTCCCTTCTCCATAAGCAAACCAACCTTTCAGGATTAGATCAATTTTCATAAGCAAACCTTACTTTCAGGAAAAGTTCCATCTTCATGAGCAAATCAAAGGTTCAGAATTAGTTCCATCTTCACAGCAAACCAATCTTATAGGATTAGTTCCATTTTCATAAGCAAACCAAACTATCGGGATTAATCCCATATCATAAGCGAACCAACTTTTCAGGATTAGTTCCATCTTCATAAGCAAACTAAACTTTCCGGATTAGTACCATATTCATAAGCAAGCCAAACATTCACGATTAGTACCATTTTCATATTCAAACTAACCATTCAGGATAAGGTCTCTCTTCATATGCAAAATAATATTTGCAGGACTGTCCCATTTAACAAGCAAACCATCCATTCGGGATTTGTTCATCATCATAAGTAACCAAAACTTTCAGGATTATATCCATCTTCATAAGTAAACCAACCTATCGGAATTAGTGCCTTCTTCATAAGAAACCCAATCTTTCGGGATTAGTCCCATTTTCATAGGCAAACAAATCTTTCAACATTAGTTCTATCGTAATAAGAAAACCAAAGCTCAGGATTAGTTCCATCTTCTAAAGCAAACCAACCTTTCACGTTTGGTTCCATCATCATAAGCAAACCAACCTATAGGAATTAGTTATATTTTCACAAGCAAACCAACCTTTCAGAATTAGAAACAATTTACTGGGCAAAGCAACCTTTCAGGATTAATTCAATCTCCATAAGCAAACCAACCATGCAGGATTAGTTCCTTCTTCATAAGCAAACCAACCTTATAGGATTTGGTTCCATCTTCTTAAGCAAAACAAACTGTCGAGATTAATCCCATATTCATAATCAAGCCAACCTCTCAAGATTAGTTCCATCTTCATAAGCAAACCAAACTTTCGGGATAAGTCCCATCTTCATAAGCAAACAAAACTTTTCGGATTAGTCCCATCTTGATAAGTAAACTAAACCTTCGAGATTAGTCCCATCTTCGTTAGCAAACCAACCTTTCAGCACTCGTCCCTTTTTATAAGCAAACCAAACTTTCAGAATTAGTTCCATATTCATAAGCAAAGCAACCTTTCAGGATTAGTTCCATCTTCATAAGCAAACCGACGTATCGGCATTAGTCCCATCTCGATAAGCAAACCATCCATTCGGGATAAGTTCATCTTCATTTGGAAACCAACCTACATTGTTTAGCCCCAACTTCATAAGCAAAACAACCTATCGGGATTAGTCCCATCTTCATAAGCAAACAAACCTTTTGAGATTAGTTCACCGTCATTTGGAACCAACCTACCTTGCTTATTATCATCTTCGAGATTATTCCTATCTTGATAAGCAAACCAAAAAATTCGGGATTTGTACTATCTTCATAAACAAACCAAACGCTTCAGGACTAGTCTCATCTTCATAAGCAAATCAACCTTTCGGGATTTGTTCATATTCATAAGCAAACCAAACTTTCAGGATTAGTTTCATCTTCATAAGAAAGATCAAACATTCAGATTTAGTTCCATCTTCATAAGCAAACCAACCTATCGGGATTAGTTCCATCTTCATAAGGAAACCAATCTTTTGGGATTCATCCCATCTTCACTAGCAAAACAAACGTTCAGGATTAGTTCCATCTTCAGATGGAAACCAACTATTTGGGATTAGTTCCATCTTCACAAGCGAACCAACCATACAGGATTAGTTCCATCTTCATAAGCAAACCAACCTTTCAGGATTAGTTCCATCTCCATAATCAAACCAAACTATCGGGAATAGTCCCATATTCGTAAGCAAACCAACCTTTCAGGATTAGTTCCATGATGATAAGCAAACCAAACTGCCGGGCTTAGTCCCATCTTCATTAAAAAAACCAAACTTTTAGGATTAGTTCCATCTTCATAAGCGAACCAAACATTCGGGATTATTCCCATTTTCATAAGCAAAACAACCTATTGGGATTAGTGAAATCTTCATACGCAAGCAACCTTTTGGGAATGGACCCATATTCATAAGCCAACCAAACATTCGGGATTAGACCCTTCTTCATAGGAAAACCAAACCTTCGGGATTAGTCCCATCTTCAAAAGCAAACCGATCTTTCGGGATTAATCCCATATTCATAAGCAAACCAACCTTTCAGGACTAGTCCCATCTTCATAAGCAAACCAAACTTGCAGGATTAGTTAGATCTTCATAGGCTAACCTACCTATGGGGATTATTTCTGTCTTCATAAGCAAACGAACCTATCGGAATTGCTTCCAATTTCATAAGCAAACCAATCTTTCGGGATTAATCCCATCTTCACAAGCAAACCAAACTTTCGGGATTTGTCCCATCTTCGTAAACAAACCAACCTATCGGGATTAGTCCCATCTGGATAAGCAAACCAACCTTTCGGGATTAGTTCATCTTCATTTGGAAACCGACCTACCTTGATTAGTCCAATCTTCATAAGCAGACCAAACTTTCGGTAATAGTCCCATCCTCATTAAGAGTCTAATCGTTTCAGGACTAGTTCCTTCGTCATAAGCAAATCAACCTTTCGTTATTAGTTCATGTTCATAAGCAGACCAAACATTTAGGATTAGTTCCAACATCAAAAGCAACATAATCATTCAGAATTAGTTACATTTTCATAAGCAAACCAACCTTTAAGGATTAGTTCCATATTCATAAGCAAACCAACCTATCGGGATTCGTTCCATCTTCATAAGCAAACCAAACTTTCAGACTTAGTTACATTTACATAAGCAAACCAATCTTTCAGGATTACTTCCATTTTCGTAAGCAAACCAAACTTTCAGGATTGGTTCCATCATCATGATCAAACCAAACTAGCGGGATTCGTCTGATCTTCCTAAGCAAACCAACATTTGGGGATTAGTCCCTTTTTATTAGCAAAGCAAACTTTTCAGGACTAGTACCTTTTTCATATGCAAACCAACCTTTTGGGTTTGGTTCATCTTCATAAGCAAACCAAACTTTCACGATTAGTTCCATGTGCATAAGCAAACCAATCATTCAGGATTATTACCATTTTCATATGCAAACAAACCATTCAGGATTAGGTCTATCTTCATATGCAAACGAATCTTTGCATGACTGGTCCCATTTAACAAGAAAACCAACCTTTTGGGATTAGTTCATCATTATAAGCAAACAAAACTTTCAGGATTATATCCATCTTCATAAGTAAACCAACGTATCGGTTTTAGTGCCTTCTTCATAAGCAAACCAAACACTCAGGACTAGTTCCATCTTCATAAGCAAACCAACATTTTTGATTAGATCCATCTTCATAAGCAAACCAACCTATCGGAATTAGTTTCATTTTCATAAGCAAACCAAACTTTCGGCATTAGTCCCACCTTCACAAGCTAACCAAACTTTCAGGATTAGATCCAACTTAATGAGCAAAGCAACCTTTCACGATTCATTCTATCCCCATAAGCAAACCAACCATGCAGGATTAGTTCCATCTTCATAAGCAAACCAACCTATCGGGTTTAGTTCCATCTTAATAAGAAAACCAACCTTTCAGGATTAGTTCCATCTTTATAAGCAAACCAAACTTTAAGGAATAGTTACATCTTCATAAGAAAAGAAACCATTCAGGATTAGTTCCATCTTAATGTGCAAAGCAACCTTTCAGGATTAGTTCAATCCCCATAAGCAAACCAACCTTGCAAGATTAGTTCCATCTTCATAAGCAAATCAAACTTTCGGGATTAGTCTCATCTCTTTAAGCAAACCAAACTTTCGGGAATAGTCCCTTCTTTATAAGCAAACCAAACTGTTCAACAGAGGTTCCATTTTCATAAGCAAACCAACCGTTCGCGATTAGTTCATCTTCATAAGCAAACCAACATATCGGGATTAGTTCTATATTCATAACCAAACGAAACATTCGGGATTAGTTCCACCTTCATAAGCAAACCAACCTATCGGGATAAGTTCCATCTTCAAAAGCAACCCAAACTTTCAGAATTAGTTAATTCTTCATAAGAAAACCAATCTTTGAGGATTAGTTCCAACTTCGTAAGCAAACCAAACATTCAGGATTCGTTCCATCTTTATAATCAAACCAAACTAACGGGATTCGCCTCATCATTCTAAGCAAACCAACATTTCAGAATCAGTCCCATTTTTGTAAGCAAACCAACCTTTTCAGTACTAGCCCATTTTCATAAACAAACCAAATTATCGGGATTGGTTCATCTTCATAAGCAAATCTACCTTTCGGGATAAGTTCCATATGCATACGCAAACCAATCATTCAGGGTTAGTACCATTTTCATATGCAAAACAGCCATTCAGGATTAGTTTTATCTTCATATTCAAACCTACGTTTTAAGGACTAGTCCTATTTAAAAAACAAACCAACCTTTCGGGAATAGTTCAACTTCATATGCAAACAAACCTTTCAGGATTATATCCATCTTCATAAGTAAACCAACCGATTGGAATTAGTGCCATCTTTATAAGCAAACCAAACTTTCGGGATTTGACTCATCTTCATAAGCAAATAAACCTTTCAGGATTAGTTCCATATTCATAAACACATCAACCATTCAGGTTTAGTCCCATCATCATAAGCAAACCAAACATTTGAGGACAAGTCCCATATTGATAAGCAAACCAACATTTCGGGATTCGTTTTTTCTTCATAAGTAATGGAAACTTGCGGGCTCAGTCCCATCTTCATAAGAAAAACAACTTTCAGGGACACTCTCTTTTTTTATCAGCAATGAAAACTGTCGGGATTAGTACCATCTTCTTAAGGAAACCAACCTAACGGGATTAGTCGCATCTTCATAAGCAAACTAACCTATCAGGATTAGTACCATCTTCATAAGCAAAGCAATCTTTAGGGATTTGTGCCAAATTCATAAGCAAACCAATCTTTCAGGATTAGGTCCATCTTCATATGCAAACAAACCTTTCGGGATAGTTTATCATCATAAATAAACCTACCTTTCAGGATCAGTTTCATCTTCACAAGCAAACTAACGTTTCGTGATTAGTTCCATCTTCTTAAGCAATCCATCCTTTCGGGATTAGTTTATCTTCATAAGCAAAGCATTCTTTCAGGTTTAGTCCCATCTTCAATAGCATACCAACCTTTCGGGATTATTTCATCTTAATAAGCAAACCAACTTTTTAGGTTAGTTCCATCTTCATAAGCAAACCAAACTTTCGGGATTATTCCCATCTTCACAAGCAAACCAACCGTTCGGAATTAGTTCATCTTCATAAGGTAACCAACCTATCGGGATTAGTCTTATCTTCATAAGCAAACCAAACTTTCGGGATTAGTCCCATATTCTTAAGCAAAGCTAACTTTCGGGATTAGTTAATCTTCATAAGCAAACCATACGTTCTGGATTAGTCTCATCTTCATAGGGAAACCAAACTTTTAGGATTAGTACCATCTTCATAAGGAAACCAAACTTTCAGGGCTTGTTCCATCTTCATAAGCAAACCAACCTTTGAGGATTAGTTCCGTCTTCATAAGCAACCCTACCTTTCGGGATTAGTTCCATCATTATATGCAAACAAAACTTTCGGGATTAGTTCAATCTTCACAAGCAAACCTAACTTTCAGGATTAATGCCATCTTCGTAAGCAGAGCAATCATTCGGGATTAGTTACATCTTCATAAGCAAACCAAGCTATCAGGATTAGTTCCATCTTCATAAGCAAACCAAAATTTCAGGATTGGTTTCATCTTCACAATCAAACCAAACTATCGGGATTCTTCTCATCTTCATAAGCAAATCAACATTTCGCGATTAGTCCAATCTTTTTAAGCAAACCCACCTTTTTGGGACTAGTTCCATTTTCATAAGCAAGCCAAAGTTTCGGGATTAGTTCCATCTTCATAAGAAACCAACCATTCAGGACTAATCCAATCCTCATGAGCAAACTTACCATTTCAGGACTAGTCCCGTATTGATAAGCAAACCAACATTTCGGGATTAGTTTATCTTCATAAGCAATCGACACTTTCGGGATCAGTCTCATCTTCACAAGCATACCAAACTTTCAGGACCAGTCCCATCTTCAACAGCAAAACCAATCTTTCGGGATATGTCCCATCTTCATAAGTAAACCAAACTTTCAGTATAGTTCATCTTCATAAACAAACCTACTTTTCAAGATTAGTTTCATCTTCATAAGCAAACCAAACATTTCGCCATTAATTCCATCATCATAAGAAAACCAACCTTTCGGGATTAGTTCATCTTCATAAGCAAAGCAATCTTTCAGGAGTAGTACCATGTTCATAAGCAAACAAACCTCTCGGGAATAGTTCATCTTCATAAACAAACTAACTTTTTTATATTGTTCTGTCTTCATAAGCAAACCAAACTTTAGGGATTATTCCCATTTTCATAAGCAAACCAACCTATCGGAATTAGTTCGTCTTCATAAGGAACAAACATATCAGGATTAGTCATATCTTCATAAGCAAAACAAACATTCGGATTAGTCCCATCTTCATAAGCAAACCACTCTTTCAGAAATAGTTCCTTCTTCATAAGCAAACCAATCTTTCAGGATTACTTCGATCTTCATGAACAAACCAATCTTTCTGCATTAGTTCCATCTTCATAAGCATAGCAACCATTCAGGATTAGTTCCATCTTCATAGGCACCCAAACATTCAGGATTGATTCCATCATCTTAAGCGAACCAAACTTTCAGGATTACTTCCTTCTTCATAAGCAAACCAACCATTCAAGATTAGTTCCATCTTCATAAGCAAACCAACCTTTCAGGACTTGTTCCATCTTCATAAGCAAACCAAACTTTCAGAACTTTGTCCATCTTCATAAGCAAACCAACCTTTCAGGACTAGTTCCGACTTCATAAGCAACCCAACCTACCGGGAGTACTTCCATCCCCATAAGCAAACCTAACTTACGGGATTAGTTCCATCTTCATAAGCAGAGCAAGCATTTAGGATTAGTTCCATCTTCATAAAAAAACCAAACTTTCAGGATTAGTACCATCTTCATAAGCAAACCAAACTTTCAGGATTGGTTCCATCTTCATAAGCAAACCAAACTATTAAGATTCGTCTCATCTTCATAAGCAAATCAACATTTCGGGTTTAGTACCATCTTTATAAGCAAACCAACCTTTTCAGGACTACTCCCATTTTCATTAGCAAATCAACCTTTCAGGATTAGTTCCATATGCATACCAACCAATCAGGATTAGTTCCATATGCATACCAACCAATCAGGATTAGTTCCAACTTCATAAGCAAACCAATCTTTCAGGATTAGTTCATCTTCAAAACCAAACCAAACTTTGTGGATTCGCTTCATCTTCATTTGCAAACAAATCATTCGGATTAGTCCCATTTTCTAAGCTAACCAAATATTCAGTATTAGTTCTATCTTTATAAGCAAACCAACCTTTTCAGAACTAGTACCATTTAATAAGAAAACAAACATTTCGGGAATAGTTCATCTTCATAAGCAAACAAAACGTTCAGGATTATTTCGATATTCATAAGCAAACCAACCTATTGAGAATAGTGCCATCTTCATAAGCAAAGCAAACTTTCGGAATTAGTCCCATCTTCATAAGCAAATCAACCTTTCAGGATTAGTTCCATCTTCATAAGCAAACCAACTATTCAGGATTAGTCCCCTTCTTCGTAAGCAAACCAACCTATCAGGATTATTTCCATCTTCATAAGAAGTCAACCATTCAGGATTATTATCACCCTTTCAGGGCTAGTCCTATATTGATAAGCAAACCACTTTCGGGTTTAGTTCATCTTCATAAGCAATCGAAACTTTCGGCTCAGTCCCAACTTCATAAGCAAACCAAACTTTCAGGACCAGTCCCATCTGCAAACGAACCTGTCGAGATTAGTCCCATCTTCTATAGAAAACCAAACAATCGGGATTAGTCCCATCTTCATAAGCAAACGAAACCTTCAGGTTTAGTCCCATCTTCATAAGCAAACCAATTTTACGGGATTTGTCCCATGTTCATAAGCAAACCAAACTTGAGCGATTATCCCATCTTCATAAGCAAACTATACTTTGGGAATTAGTTCTTCTTCATAAGGAATCTAACCTATCGGGATTAGTCCTATCTTCATAAGCAAACCAAATTTTCGGGATTATTATCATATTCATAAGCAAACCAAACACTCGGGATTATTCCCTTCTTCATAAGCAAACTAACCTTTGAGTATTAGTTCCATCTTCTTAAGCAAACAATCAAATCGGGAATAATTTCATCTTCGTAGGCAAAACAAACGTTCTGAATTTAGTCTCATCTTAATAAGCAAACCAACCTTTCAGGATTAGTTCCATCTTCATAAGCAAAACAAAACTTTCGGGACCTGTTCCATCTTCGTAAACAAACCAACCATTCAGGATTAGTTCCATCATAATAAGCAAAACAAACTTTCAGGATCAGTTCTATCTTTACAAGCAAACAAATCTATCGGGATTAGTACCATATTCATAAGCAAACCAAACTTTCATGATTTGTTCCATCTTGATAAGCAAACCATATTTTCGGGATTAGTCCCATATTCATAAGCAAAACATCCTTTTGGCAATTTTTCCCTCTTCATAAGCAAACCAAACTTTCGGGGTTATTCCCATCTTCATAATCAAAACAACCTATGGGATTTAGTCGCATCTTCATAAGGAAACCAATCAACCGGGATTATACCCATTTTCGTAAGCAAGCCAACCTTTCGGGATTAGTCCCATCTTCACAAGCAAACCAAACTTTTAGGATTAGTTATATCTTCATAAGCAAACCAAACTTTCAGGATTAGTTCCATCTTCTTATGTATACCAAACTATCGGGATTAGTTCCCTCTTCATAAGCAGATCAAACTATCGGGATTAGTTCCATCTTCATAAGCAAACCAAACTTTCAAGATCAGTCCAATCTTCATAAGCAAACCTACTTATCAAGATTGTTTCCATCTTCATGAGCAAACCAAAATTTCAGTATTAGTTCCATCTTCATAATGAAGACCAACCTATCGGGGTTAGTCCCATATTTTAAACAAAGCAAACTTTCCGGATTATTTCTATCTGCATAAGCAAACCAAACAATCGGGTTTAATCCGAACTTCATAAGCAAACCAAACTTTCGGGATTAGTCCCATCTTTTTAAGCGAACCAAACTTTCACATTTAGTTCCATCTTCATAGGGAAACCAAACTATCGGGATTAGTTTTAACTTTATAAGCAAACCAAACTTTCTGAATTAATCCCATTTCATAAGCAAACTTACCTTTCAGGCCTAGTTCAATCTTCATAAGCAAACCAACCATTCAGGATTAGTTCCATTTTTATAAGCTAACCAAACATACAGGATTAGTTCTATCTTCGTAAGCAAACTAACCTTTGGGTTTTAGTTCATCTTCAGAAGAAACCCAACCTTTCAGGATTAGTTCCATCTTCATAAGGAAACCAACCTTCAGGGTTAGTTCCATTTTCATAAGCAAACCAACCTCTCGGAATTAATTCCATCCTCATAAGCAAACGAACCTATCGGGAATAGTTCCATCATCATAAACAAACCAAACATTCGGGATTAGTCCCATCTTCATAAGCAAACGAACCTTTCAGGATTAGTTCCATCTTCATAAGCAAAACAATGTTTCAGGATTTGTTTCATCTTCATAAGCAAACCTACCATTCAGGAAAACATCCATCTTCATAAGCAAACCAACCTATCGGGATTAGATCCATAGTCATAAGCAAACCAACTTCTTCAGGAGTAGTTCCATCTTGATAAGCAAACCAAACTTTCGGAATTAGTCCAATCTTCATAAGCAAACAATCTTTCAGGATTAGTTCAATTTTCATAAGCATGAGCAAACCAAACTTTGCGGATTAGTCCCATCTTCTTAAGCAAAACAAACTTTCAAGTTTAGTTCGATCTTCATAAGAAAACCAATTACTTGTATATTCATAAGCAAACGAAACATTCGGGATTAGTCCCATCTTTATTAGCAAACCAACCTTTCGGGTTTAATTCCATCTTAATAAGCAAACCCACCTTTCAGGATTAGTTGCATCTTCATAAGCAAACAAAACTATCGGGGTTTGTTCCATATTCATAAGCAAACCAACCTATCGGGATTAGTTCCATCTTCATAAGCAAACCAATTTTTCGGGATTAGTTCCATCTTCATAAGCAAACCAATTTTTCGGGATTAGTCCCATCTTCATAAGCAAACCAATCTTTCAGGATTAGTTCAACCTTCTTACGCAAACCAAACTATCAGGTTTAGTTCCACTTCATAAGCAGAGCAACCATTCAGTATTAGTTCAATCTTCATAAGCAAACCAGTCTTTCAGGATTAGTACCATCTTCGTAAACAAACCAAACTTTCAGGATTGGTTCCTTCTTCAGTATCAAAACAAACTATCGGGATTCGTCTCATCTTCCTAAGCAAACCAACATTTTGGGATTAGTTACATATTTATAAGCAAACCAACCTTTCCGGGACTAGTCTCATTTCCATAAGCACACCAACCTTTCGGGATTAGTTCATCTTCATTAGCAAACCAACCTCTCAGAATTAGTTCCATATGCATAAGCAAACCAAACATTCAAGGTAACTATCATTTTCATATGCAAACCAACCATTCAGGATTAGTTCTATCTTCATATGCAAACCAACTTTTTCAGAAGTAGTCTCATTTAACAAGCAAACCAATCTTTCGAGATTTTTTCATCTTCATAAAAAAGTGCCTTTCAGGATTATTTCCATTTTCATAAGTAAACCAACTATCGGAATTAGTGCCATTTTTGTAAGCTATCCCAACTTTCTGGATCAGTCACATCTTCATAAGCAAACAAACCTTACAGGATTTGCTCCATCTTAATAAGCACATCAACCATTAACGATTAGTCCCATCTTCATAAGCAAACCTACATTTCCATATTAGTTGCATCTTCATAAGCAAACCAACCATTTCACGACAAGTCCCATTATGATAAGCAAACCAACTATTCGGGATTAGTTCATCGTCATAAGCAATCGAAAATTGCGGGCTCAGTCCCATCTTCATAACAAACCAACCTTTCTGGACCAGTCCCATAACCAATCTTTCGGGATTTGTCCCATCTTCATAAGCAAACCAAACTTTCAGGAGTAGTTCCATCTTCATAAGCAAACCAAGCTTTCGGCATTTGTTCATCTTCATAAGCAATCGAAACATTCGAGCTCAGTACCATCTTCATAAGCAAACCAATCTTTCAGGACCAGTCAAATCTTCAAAAGCAAACCAACCTCTCGGGATTAGACCCATCTTCTTAATGAAACAAACCTATCGGGATTAATCCCATTTTTTATAAGCAAATCATCCTTTCAGGATTAGTCCCAAACCAATATTTTGGGATTTGTCCCATCTTCATAAGAAAACCAAACAATCAGGAATAGTTCCATCTTCATAAGCAAACAAAGCTTTCAACGTTAGGCCCATCTTCATAAGCAAACAAAGCTTTCGGGATAGTTAAATTTCATAAACAAACTACTTTTGAGGATTTTCTTGATCTTCATAAGCAAACCAAGCTTTCGGGATTAGTTCCATCTTCATAAGCAAACCAACCTTTCAGGATTAATTCATCTTCGTAAGCAAAGCAACCTTTCAGGATTAGTCCCAAGTTCATAAGCTAAACAACCTTTCGGGATTGGTTCATCTTAATAACAAACCAACTTTTTATGTTAGTTCCAAACTTTAGGGATTATTCCCATATTCATAAGCAAACCAAACTATCGGAATTAGTTCATCTTCATAAGGAAAATAACCTATTGGAATTAGTCCTATCTTCATAAGGAAACCAACCTATCGGAATTAGTCACATCTTTGTATGCAAACCAAACATTCGGGATTTGTCCCATCTTCATAAGCAAACCACACTTTGAGGATTATTCCCATCTTCATAAGCAAACCAACCTATCGGAATTAGTTCATCTTCATAAGGAAAGTAACCTATCGGGATTAGTGCTATCTTCATAAGGAAACCAACCTATCGGGATTAGTCCCATCTTCGTATGCAAACCAAACATTCGGGATTTGTCCCATCTTCATAAGCAGTCCAACCTTTCAGGATTACTTCCATCTTCATAAGCAAACCAAAACTTTCAGGACTAGTCCTATCTTCATAAGCAGACCATCTTTTCAGGATTAGTACCGTCTTGATAAGCAACCCAACCTATCAGGATTATTTCCATCTTCATAAGCAAACCAAACTTTCGGGATTACTTAAATCGACATAACCAAACTTTCAAGATTAAATCCATATTTATAAGCAGTACAACCATTCAGGATTAGTTCCATCTTAATAAGCAGGATCAACCATTAAAGATTAGTTCTATCTTCATAAGCAAACCAACCATTCAGGATTAGTTCCATCTTCATAAACAAATCAAACTTTCAGTATTGGTTCCATCTTCTTAAGCAAACCAAACTTTCGGTATTAGTCTCATCTTCATAAGCTAATCAAACTTTCGTGATAAGTCCCAACATTATAAGCAAACCAACCTTTTCAGGAGTAGTGCCATTTCCATAAGCGAACCAACCTTTCGGGATTAGTCCATCTTCATAAGCAAACCCGCTTTTCAGTATTCGTTCCATCTTCGTAAGCAAATGAACCAGTCAGGATTAGTCCCCTCTTCATAATCGAACCAACCTTTTCACGACTAGTCCCACATTGATAAGCTAACCAAGCTTTCGGGATTTGTTCATCTTCATAAGAAAACAAATCTTTCAAGATAAGTTGCATCTTCATAAGCAAACCAACCTATCGGGATTAGTGTCATCTTGATGAGCAAACGAAACTTTCGGCATTAGCCCCATCTTCAAAAATAAATCAACCTTTCAGGATTAGTTCCATCTTCATAAGCAAACCAATTATTCAGGATTAGTCTCATCTTCATAAGCAAACCAACCTTTCGGGATTAGTTCATCTTCATAACCAAACCAATCTTACAGGATTCATTCCATCTTCATAAGCAAACCAACCATTCAGGATTAGTCCCACCTTCATAAGCAAACTGCCATGCAGGATTAGTCCCATCTTCATAATCAAACCAACCTTTTCAGGACTAGTGCCATAATGATAAGCAAACCAACCTTTCGCGATTAGTTCATCTTCATAAGCAAACAAAACTTTCAGGATTAGTTCCATCTTCATAAGCAAACCAACCTATCGGGATTAGTGCCATCTGCATAAGCAAACGAATATTTCGGAATTAGTCCCATCATCAAAAACAGACCAACTTTTCCGGATTATTTCCGTCTTCATAAGCAAACCAATCATTCAAGTTTTGTCCCATCTTCATAAGTAAACCAACCTTTCAGGATTAGTTCCATATTCATAAGCAAACCAACCATTCAGGATTAGTCCCATAATCATAAGCAAACCAACCATTTCAAGACTAGTCCCATATTGATAAGCAAACCAAGATTTTGGGATTAGTTCATCTTCATAAGCAATCGAAACTTTCGGGCTTAGTCGGATCTTCATAAACAAACCAAACTTTCAGGACCAATCCCATCTTCATCAGCAAACCAACCTGTCGGGATTAGTCCCATCTTCTTAAGGAAACCAACCTATCGGGATTAGTCTCATCTTCATATGCTAAACAACATTTCAGGATTAGTTCTATCTTCATAAACAAACCAAACTTTCAGGATTGGTTCCATCTTCATAAGCAAACCAAACTTTCGGAATTAATCTCATCTTCTTAAACAAACCAACGTTTCGGGATTAGTCCCATCTTTATAAGCAAACCAACCTTTTGGGGACTAGTCCAATATTGATAACCAGACCAACCTTTCGGGTTTAGTTCATCTTCATTAGCAAACAAATCTGTCGGGATTAGTTCCATCTTTAAGAGCAAACCAACCAATCGCGATTAGTGCCATCTTCATAAGCAAATGAAACTTTCGTGATAAGTCCCTTCTTCATAAGCAAACCTACCTTTCAGGATTAGTTCTATCTGCGTAAGCAAACCAACAATTGAGGATTAGTCCCATCTTCATAAGCAAACTAACCTTTCAGGATTAGTCCCATCTTCATAAGCAAACTAACCTTTCAGGATTAGTTCCATCTTCTCAAGCAAACCAACCATTTAGAAATTTTCCCATGTTCATAAGCAAACTAACCTCATCAGGACTAGTCCCTTATTGATAAGCAACCAAACCTTACGGGATTAGTTCATTTTCATAAGCAATCGAAACTTTCAGGCTTAGTCCCATCTTCATAAGCAAAGCAACCTTTCAGGACCTGTCCCATGTTCATCAGCAAACCAACCTGTCGGGATTAGTCCCCATCTTCTTAAAGAAAGCAACTTATCGGGATTAGTCTTATCTTCATAAGCAAACCAATCTTTCGGGATTAGTCCCATCTTTATAAGCAAACCACATTCCTGGATTAGTCCCCTCTTCATAAGCAATCCAACCTATCGGGATTAGTTCCATCTTCATAAGCAAATCAACCTTTCAGTACTAGTTCCATCTTCATAAGCAAACCAACCTTTCAGGATAAGTCCCATATTCGTAAACAAACCAACCTATCGGGGTTAGTTCCATCTTCATAAGCAAACCAACCATTCAGGATTAGTCCCATCTTCATAAGCAAACCTACTTTTCGGTATTAGTCCAATCTTCATAAGCAAACCAACCTTTCAAGACTAGTCCCATCTTCATAAGCAAACCAACCTTTCGGGATTAGTCCTATCTTCGTAAGCAAACCAGCCTTTCGGGATTAGTCCCATGTTGATAAGCAAACCAACCTTTCAGGTCTAGTCCCTTTTCTATAAGCAAACCAACCTTTCGGGATTAGTTCCATCTTCATAATCAAACCAACCTTTCGGGGTTAGTCTCATCTTCATAAGCAAACCAACCTTTCGGGATTAGTCCCATGTCCATAAGCAGACTAATCGTTTGTGTATAGTCTCATATTCATTACCAAATGAACAATGAAATGATTACTATTTTGCGAGATAGTGCGATTTGCCGTACTTACAGTAGTGGAGTCCATGATATGATGTTCACCTTCCTACATTCCGAGGTTGTAACCTAGTTAATTATACTGTAATATTACATATTACAAAAACGCGCGTGGGAAGTAAAACCACTGCCCTTTATATATATACTAGATACCATGTATAAACAAAAAATATCCAAAGGTATAATATACAATATACGAAAACAAATCACTGGATTTTAAATGAACTGAACTTTATTTGAAACAATATAAAACAATAAATATGTACTTGTCGCCATTTTTCACTAACTGATCGTACGGCCTCCTGTTGTTTCAACTAATAAACATTGCCCATACTGTTAAAGTTAGTCAATTATTTATAATGAACGCAAATATTTCGAACAACGATATTTTTATTTTATTATTATTTTATTATTTTGGAACACCAACGCGCAAAAATAATGTAAAATGCATGTTTGTGAATAGTTTTACAGAATCTCGGAATTGAAAACCTCGCTATCGTTCCGTTTTTTAAACATATTCCTCGGTTCTGTGAAAACCACTTCCTAACCTCGCATCGTAATATACTATATAAGTTGAGGAAACGGACTTATAAGGTATCTAATTTTTAATTTTTATATTGTGACTAACACTTAATCCGAATTTTACCATGAATCTGATTAATATAAGATATATATTACATGGATGCGAAACATGATTTTTTGAGTAATTGAGAATGAAGTGCTTAGGAAAATTTGTGCACAAAAGAGAGACGAACAGGCTAGTATGATTACATAACTATGAGCTGCATACTCATTATGAGTAACCGAATGTAATACAAACCTGACCATAGCTGTGTACGAGACATAACCGTTTGTTTATATATATGTATATATACATATATATACAAACGGTTATATCTCGTAGACAGCTATGGTCAGGGCATATGACACCAATGGGGAATGAAAGAGGAACATGGGAATTTCTTTTAAGAAAACCAGAATGAAAACACCCACTAAGTAAGCTAAGAATGAGATGGTAGAACAACATTAACCATGAATCGAGGATTATGATTTATACAAAGAAAGATTGGCAAACTTTAATTTCGGAAAGAGATCTACGGAGAGCTTATGTCCGTGCGGCCATGCATTCTGAAAGCTCGCTAGTGCCCTTGAGTAAGAACGTAAATAAGTAAGTTAGAATGTTTTAATTCCTGCACTTCTTCAAATTTCCCATTTTCTTTAATTAAGAGTCCATTCCAATTTAATAAGTCATTACTATATAGTTCAATCTTATTTTGTACAATAGTACCTTTATATATAAAAATGAGTGCGAGTCTGTTTGTTTGTCTGTCTGTCCTTAGACTCAAAAACTATTTGACCGATATGAGTGGGGTTTTTACTATCATTTAGAGAATTTTTCTGAGACAATTGCCGTATATAACATATCACCGTATATAGGCCTACTATAGTGCCGGAGCTAAAAATAAATTAAAAAAACACCAGTGCACTAAAAAGTCGCATTTTGAACGTTTAAATGGCTTACGCAGCCTAAATCATAAGAAATTCACTAAATTAATGTACACAGAATTAAATATATCAAAACATTAAACAAAAAAGTCCGCGACAGCATATATCTATCTTTTATGGACAACTCACTATTACCATTTTTAGCTTTCAACTCATTTATGCCTAGAAGATCGGGATAAGTAGATTCTCGGGCAACACCAGGTAATCATCACGGGATATCTAAAAGTAATTACGATATTAATTCATAATTATTTTTCTTTTTACTTATTCAACTAAACATAAAAACAAATTTAATTAATTTAGGTGTAGCAACGCACGCCGGATATTAGCTAGTTAAAAATTTATTTTATTTAAGTCAACCGAAAATATGGTAGCAAACGTCTATAGTATAATGTTAAATAATCGTTTGACTGTTTCTCGCAGAATTTCTGTTTCATAAGTGGAATTAAAAATTCCTTTTCTGAGAATCAGAAATGCTAGTTCCATAAAGAGCATGACACTATGCCTTGTCTAGAGGCAGGAAGGTTGTACGGCCTCCATGCCTAACCTTGGACATGTGTGCGACCTGAATGAAGAAATCCTTGAGTCGGGCTTTAAGGTAACATATACCATACAATGTAATCAACTTACCATGGCCTAACTCAAATATTCTGCGTGTGGGTGCAGCATCAACCAACTTACTGGTCCTAACAAATAGAAAAGGCTACAATAATTTATTAAACTGTAAAGATAAATCATCATGGTTTCTCTTTCTCTCTATAGGGTTAATGTTATTAATGTTATATACATGATCCATCCATAGTAATTCTGCCCGAGGGCAGGTCTTTCACTGCAATCATAGCATTTTCATGCTATGCTTTGCAGCTTTAGTAAGGATTTATAGGTGTGGTAGCTTCTCGTTGCTTTCCACTCCGTTGAAGCATGATAAAGATAACGATAAGGATGGTGATGATGGCCGGATGATTTTCGGGGACCATTGGACCTTAAGCTTCCTGGCATTTGTCTTACAGGCGAGGAAAAATCCCGAGAAAACCCTCACCCAGGAGCCTGTCCCCACCTGGAATCGAACCCGGGCCCGCTGAGTGACAAGGCAGCACGCTACCTCGAGACCACAGCGGTGGACACATACATGATATTAAAATATAATTAAGGGGCGATGATTAAGAAGAAGGATAAGAACTAGCTCATATTAAAAAAATATGTACCTCTATTTCTAAATATCTGACATTACTAAACTTGTACGTAATAGTTATTGGTAAATTTTATCCTTCTTCTTCTTCACGGATTTTTTTATCTGTTACCGTCCCTACGTCTCCAGTTGCCATCTTCCTCTATTCTGGCATAGCCTAATCGCAGTATTGTCTCAAGACTCGCTCTCCTCTTCCTCAACACCATACAACACAATATTGTTTCTTCTAGTTTGACTTTCTAAATAGTAATTTTTTGCCCTCTAGCCACCTAACTTTGTCTTCCATACTGCTCCAGGTTACCTCAATTTCTTGCTCCCTCTCAACAACAGACAACACCATGTATTCCATCTTCCGGAATTCCTGGGTCATCTTCCGCATCATCTCTTCCAGCATTCTCTTCATGTACTGCATTGTTCACAATCTGACAACACCGTACTATTCCTGAGAGCTAGAAACACGTCCGCACATTGTCACGTACAAGACACATTCCTTTTTCTTTCTTTTTTTTTTCAAAATGTCTTTCAAATGTCTATTCAGGCATTCTTCAATATACAAGTTTCTTGTCATTCCCTAATCAACATTGTGTCATGGGTGACCTTGTTATCTTCTTTAAGAGGATATCCACCTTAATACCCTATTAGGAACTATTTCTTACTTCATTCTATTGGCGTGACCAGTGGCGACCGCCCCTTATGTGCTAAAGTGCTGCAGCACACTGAAGCTGTATTTAATTTTGTGCCCCTCGTTGTGGAGACATTTAAAGTTGGGTTTCTCGGTGAGATATCCGAAGTTGAAGATTTGTGATATAACTTAAATCACTTTAAATCTGCCACGGCACTAATAACTCTCTTCAGGGGAATGAGGAAAAGTTTCTTACACAAATAACAACACTTTATTAACAGTTGAACGATAAGTTAGTTTATTTAAAACTTTCACTTTGGTCAAGATGAATCTTGTAATTTAAAAGTTCCAAAAGATTCCGGCTTAGGTTGATATTTTTCACTTCTAGAAGATTACCATTTTATGTATTTAATGGATGACGAATGCTAACGGTCAATCCAGTCATTATTATTCATTATTTTCACTTAGAAACTGTTTTTCACCAAGATGGATGACTATTATATCACTATATAATCTTTCATACTTTTAACACTATTTCTTTCAACCAACATCAATAAAATAAACAATTATTTCCTTATTCTTTAAGGAGCAGTCGCTGAACATGACCGACCATCTTCAAGTATTGTAGCCATCTTGTTATTTCAGTTATAATCTCTATGGTCTGATTGGTCCAACAGAAAAGGAAGGAGTATTCTCAAGTTAACTTCTATCCAATTCCACCAATCCCATTTATTTCTTTATAAAAATTATCAATTTGAATATTTGAAGTATTTTACATACTGCATCAGTTATAAAAACATCTAACTGTATTAACAGTTTATATTGACCAGTTATTTTTTTTTTATATACTTATAAAAAAATTTGAATTCTATAAATCAATCTGATGTCCATTCTTCATATAAATAAATATTATTATAAACAAAACAAAAAACCCTTATTATTTTTATATGGGGATAAATATCCGGTTTTAAATTGCCCCTGATTTATTTTAATCTTAGCTACAACTAAGTGTGAGGCTAAATTAAAATAAATCACTTTCCCCAAATATCAAGTTTCTTTCTATACAAGATTCATCTGTATTAGAATCAATACAATGTAATACATCACAATTATAATAAATACATGTTACATAATGAAATAGAAGTATTAATTTTACAAAATTTACATACAATATTTTAAATACACTTTGAACTATTTGAAGTCACCAGCTACAACTAATTAATAGGAGTCTGAAATGGTTTCAACAGTTCTTTGGAATATTTTCCAATTTCTTTTCTAGTGTCTATTTCTCTTAGCTCATATGTGGTATCATTAAAATTTTTAAATATTTCATAGGGACCTTTATACAATAGGTTCATCCTATGATATTGTTTCTTTAAAGCATTGGATAATGAAATATCCCTTATGAGAACTTTGTCTCCAACTTTGGGATTCCACTTCCTTTTATGTCTTTTAACCTTATTGTTGCGCTTTTCTGCGCGACATTCTAACCTTTCAATAACTCTTTTACATATTTCCTCGGATGTCTCCGGGATTTGACTTTTATCAATGATAGGTAATGGTAAATTAGCAATTAACCTGTCAGGTTGTTTACCTGTCATTAGGAATATGGGTGCTTCCCCAGTATTGACATTAATTGAATGATTCATAACATTCTCTATGACGCTGATATGTTTAAAACCAGTCAGAATGTTTATGATGGGTCAAAATTCTTAAACTTGTAGTAATTTCCCTATTAACTCTCTCACAGGGATTACTTTTTGGGTGATATTTACTACAATGGTACAATTTAATTCCTATCGCAGTAAGTTTATCTTTAAACTTAGGACTTGAGAACACTGAAGCATTATCACTAAGTAGTGCATCAATAGGTCCATAATTAGGTAAATAATCTCTCACAATTTTACCTAGGCAAGCTCTGCTATTTACACTTCTTAATGGATATATTTTTACAAATTTTGAGAATACATCAGATAATACAAGAATATGCTTGTAACCAAATTGAGTAGTAGGCATTTCTCCATGAGTATCCATTACTACTAAGCTATTTACTTTGTTCCTTAATATGTTTTGTGGAACTATATCATATTTTACGTTCATACATTTGGCTTTTTGACAAGTTATGCATGAAGAAGTAAACTTTCTCAACTTTTTATCTAAATGTTTAACATAAAAAAATTCACTTATGTTGAGAGCTAATTTTTCACAACCTGCATGATTTAAGCCGACATGAAAAGTTCTAAATAGTGGAACTTCCATATTATTAGGAATTATAACTTTCCATTTTTTCACATTTCTCCCATGTAATTTGTAAAGAATGTCATCCTTTATACCGATTTTCTTATTACAATCAATTCCATTTTTGTCATCATTATTTATATCTCTCGCACTATACTTCAATCGTTGTAACTCTATATCAGATTTTTGATGCTCAACAATGTTTTTCATCAACAATGAAAATCCTTTGTCTCTATACAGTTTTACATTAAACATTACTACTTCGTGTTTAGGAGTATGTACAGTTTCAGGTATTTTCCCAACACTTTTCAATCTAGACAGGAGGTCAGCAAACACATTCTGTTCTCCTTCTATGTGTTTTATTTCAATATCATAGGAAATTATTTCCATGATCATCCTACTCAGTTTATTATTGGATAATCTACATTTACTTATAAAACTTAGTGAAATGTGGTCACTATGAACAATAACTTTGTTTTTATAAACATAAATTCTAAATTTATTTAGAGCATAAAATATTGCTGTAAGCTCCAACTCTGAAACAGTGTAATTTCCTTCAATGATGGTAGTCGAGCGCGAAGCTGTCGACACAACATACTGTTGCCCATCATCGTCAAATTGAGTTAAAACAGCACCGAGGCCAGTTTTACTCGCGTCTGTGTATAAATGGAATTCTCTGTCCATTTTTGGTCTCTGTAGTGAAATACTATTTGCAAATAACTTCTTAACATATTCAAAAGTAGATTGATGGTCCTCTGTCCATCTCCATTTACTATCTTTCTTCAGCAGCCCTCTCAGCTTACTAACCGCTGAGGCATAGTTGATGACAAACTTCGAATAGTAATTTAAGATTCCTAAAAATCTACGAAGTTGTTTTATGTTCTTTGGTGAAGGAATTTCTAAGATTCCTTGAACCTTGTCTGGGTCAGGAGTAATCCCTTTATTAGAGATCCTATATCCTAGGAATTGAACCTCCGACCTAACAAACACAGACTTTTCTAGGCTGACTGTCATTCCACTATTCTTTAATTGAGACAACATTAAATCAATATGAGATATATGATTCTCAAAAACATTATCAATAATAATTGCATCGTCAACATATATAGTACAATGTCTTTTAACATCATCAGATAGTACAATATCTAGGGCTCTAAGAAGCGCACTTCCGCTATTTCTTAGACCGAATGCACACCTGGTAAATTCATATACTTTTCCATTATGTATAAAAGCTGTATAGGGCCGAACTTTGGGGTCTAGTTCTATCTGCCAAAATGAAGAAGTTAAATCAATAGAACTAATAAATCTACCTGTTTTCATATTTGCTATAGATGCTTCAATTGTCTCGGGCCTATAATTATCCCGGACAGTGAAAGAATTAGTCCTACGACTGTCTAAACACAGGCGAATTTTGCCATTAGGTTTTAACACCCAGCAAATATGGTTGGCGTAAGGAGAATCAGATTTCTGTATTATTCCTTGCATTAACATGTCATCTATCATTTGATCTGCCTGCTCTCTGATAGCAATAGGGATGGGTCTACTTTTAATATTTATAGGTGGATGTTCCATCACTTTAAAGGAATATTTAAAACAGTTGCACAATCCCGGTTTCGAAGAAAAAGAACTCTTATTTTTCATTAAGATGTCATACAACATGCCTTTCTGTTCATTGTTTATGCCATGAGTGTCTTTAACTTTTTTCTTTATCATTTCACAGATGTCTTTATCAAGTTCGTCACTCACACAATATAATAGAGGAATTTCATCATACTCAGTATTGCAAGAGACACATTCTAAATCACAACATTTACATGCGACATAATCGTCAGCACAACCATTTTCATTATTAAGGCTTTCTTCGCCCTCGACACTTTTGTCGGAAGTACAATTAACTGCAATATTATCTTGCATTTGGCATCCACGGCCATTCACCAATTCCCTCTCCTCATGAACAACAATATTCTCTATAAAAATGTGTTCTTCAGCAATGTCACTCTCCTTCTTACTTAGATTCTTATTCTCCTCATATTCATTATCAAATGGGATGACGACTCTCACATTATCTTCATTATACAAGGAAATATTCTTACACTCAAAATTTATTATGGCATTATATTGCTCCAACAGGTCGCAGCCTATTAACATATCACAAGACAAGTATGGAGAAATTAAACATATCGCACTGAAGTAATATCCTCCGATATGTAAATCTAGAAGGAACTGAAGCTTAATTGGCAGTTTCTTCTTGCCTATCGCAAGAGTACAATACACTCCACATATTCTTACAGTCATTATCTTATTCCCTTTGTTGACTAAGAAATTATAAAATTTCTGATCTATTGTTGTGTTTGAGCAGCCACTATCCGCTATGCAAGTAACATCATTGTTAAAAATATTTACTTTAATTTTGGGTGGTCGTCCTATGACATTTAATTCTTTATTAGTAACAGGCATAGCATCCTGATTCTTAGAAACATTCAAATGATTATTCAATATTATGCTATCTCGCTGTCTTGAGGTACATAACTTACTATCTCCTCTCATATTTGCTGGTACAATTTCTAAATTTTGAAACCTATCAAAGCATCTATTTTGGACCCCTAAGTTCATAACGATTGAGGTACATTGCGGAGTCTTTAATGTACCTTCTATGCGTTTAAAGCATGAGGTATCCTGTGATTTACTTCGTGGTCATTTTCATTACTAGGTATATCTTGACTTTGGTTGTGAATAGTTACAGAGTCTATTCTATTTTGCTCTGTCCTATCACTAGTTTCATTAATTTGACAATTTTGTTGTCGTTGGAAATACCCTTTATTTTCATTACCATAGGTATTCCTTCTTCTTTTACCTCTACAGGGAGAAGTCCAATACCTATTTCTATTTTCTCCTACTCTGTTAACATCCATATAATTAATTTTGTCTGTCATTCCTATTTTCATTACGTTTGAACCATCCATTCTGGCTATTGTTACTATAATTATTAGTCATCCTATTTTTATTTGGGCTGTTTCTATTTTGAACAAACCTATTATTATTGTTGCCCTGTTTGAAACTTCTTTCTCTATTCTCATTATGATATTCATCATTTCTTTTAGTTACAAAATTACCTTTCTTATTATAGGGCTCTGCCCCTTCCCCAAATAAATTTCTTTTACTACATTTATCTACTTCTCTTTTATTCTCTAGTAGAGCTAACAACTCTAACATTTCAGAAACATTTTGTGGTCTGGCTACTATCAAATGATATCTAATCTCATCTGGGAAGTGATGCGATAACATAGAAATTAAAGTTCTCTCATCTATTGGAGGCTGTAACAATGATGCCATTTTTGCCTTCTCCAAGAAATAATTAAGATAACCTTGTTTACCATTGTTGGAGAATTTTCCACTAGTTAGGTCTAACCTTAGTTTGTTTTGTCTTTCTGGTCCCCAGTAGTAACCTAAGAAAGCATTTTTAAATGTTTGATAAGTCATTGAATCATGGCAAGCTATCTTAAACCAAGACTCTGCATTGTCTTTTAAACTTTTTCTTATGAAGAACATTCTGAACTTGTCTTCTATTCCTTTGATTTCGAAGTATTCTTCAATTTCCCTAATGAAATCAGTAGGGCTTTGGCCTACAGTATCACCAAAATTAGGTAAGTTAATTTCCCCTAAAAGATTAGCAGGAATTTTACATACATTTTTACTACTACTACTAGAAGGAGGATCATTATTAACATTACTAGAATGTCCTGACATAACCTCAATCTCCTTTTCACTAGTTTTTGACACATATTTGTTTTCAAGTTCAACAATCTTAGTTATCCATCCTTCAACTTGTTCTTTTATAATTAATACTTCATTTGTTATCTTTGATTGAAGTTCTTCATTTACCTAAGATAACACTTTCTTCGGAAATTTTTAGTCTATCTTCGACTTTAGTTCCTAATTCTTCGATTTTATCTTGGCAACTTTGCCTTACCTCAATCAAAGATGTTTCTATTTGATTATGAGTTTCATCAATCTTTTCATTACATTTTTCTATCTCATTTTTACAATCTTTGGCTATATTTACTATTCTCTTTTCCAGTTTAGAATTGTTTTGTTTGCATTCTAACCTAATGCTTTCTAATTTTTCATCTAGTTTTAAGTTATTTTCTTTAATTTCTTTACTAAGATTGGAAATATTTGTATCAATTTTATTGCTGAGATTCGAATTGTCATTCCTAATTTCTTTTAATTCATCACTATTCTTTTCTAATTTATTACTGAGATTTGAATTGTCTTTCCTAATTTCTTTTAATTCTGCACTATTCTTCTCTAATTTACTTATTAATAATGCTACCCAAGGAGGTGTATCATTAGTTTCATTATTTTCATTGTTACACAAAATTAAATTTTCTTGGCCTTCACTAATTTGTTCGTTTTCAATATTAACAGTTTTACAAGTTGTATTTTCGTTATTGGCCATTGTTGGGTATTTTAATATTTTCTTATTTCTTAAAAGCATTAATTGTTATTATCACTAATTCACTTTTCACATATAAATTTTAACTGTACTCACTTTTGAAGATTTTTATTACTTTCCTCATTCTCGTGGTCCTTGGTTCGATTCAGGTTTACAGGTCCCTGGTTCGATTCCCATTCGAGCCCTCGTTGATGCGCCATTTGAAGCTGTATTTAATTTTGTGCCCCTCGTTGTGGAGACATTTAAAGTTGGGTTTCTCGGTGAGATATCCGAAGTTGAAGATTTGTGATATAACTTAAATCACTTTAAATCTGCCACGGCACTAATAACTCTCTTCAGGGGAATGAGGAAAAGTTTCTTACACAAATAACAACACTTTATTAACAGTTGAACGATAAGTTAGTTTATTTAAAACTTTCACTTTGGTCAAGATGAATCTTGTAATTTAAAAGTTCCAAAAGATTCCGGCTTAGGTTGATATTTTTCACTTCTAGAAGATTACCATTTTATGTATTTAATGGATGACGAATGCTAACGGTCAATCCAGTCATTATTATTCATTATTTTCACTTAGAAACTGTTTTTCACCAAGATGGATGACTATTATATCACTATATAATCTTTCATACTTTTAACACTATTTCTTTCAACCAACATCAATAAAATAAACAATTATTTCCTTATTCTTTAAGGAGCAGTCGCTGAACATGACCGACCATCTTCAAGTATTGTAGCCATCTTGTTATTTCAGTTATAATCTCTATGGTCTGATTGGTCCAACAGAAAAGGAAGGAGTATTCTCAAGTTAACTTCTATCCCATTCCACCAATCCCATTTATTTCTTTATAAAAATTATCAATTTGAATATTTGAAGTATTTTACATACTGCATCAGTTATAAAAACATCTAACTGTATTAACAGTTTATATTGACCAGTTATTTTTTTTTATATACTTATAAAAAAATTTGAATTCTATAAATCAATCTGATGTCCATTCTTCATATAAATAAATATAATTATAAAACAAAACAAAAACCCTTATTATTTTTATATGGGGATAAATATCCGGTTTTAACACTTAATTGTAAGGGGAAAACTAATGAACAAAAATTAAAATCTTTATATACTGACTTAGACTTTCATGGCTGGAGTTGCAGTGATGATCTTAAAGAAGATTTCCGGGCTGTAGGCCGTGGTCTTGAGGCTTTAATTTCCCTGACGATTCGCCAGACCAATGTGCCTCGGGTTACAGTGAAACCGGAGGACTTCTCGCACTTATCCTAACGGGGTTCCTGGAATGACTCCTGTAGTACAAAATAATATATTAAATACTAAATTTAATGTAAATCGAGTAGATAACGATTTAAATGACTTTAAATATATTTTTGAATGGATTCGTAAGGGAAACATAAAATGGTACATCCAACAAATTAAATCCATTTTTGAAGATATGAAAATTCAAACAGACACTTTTGGTAGGGTCGCCACATTATGTCTCGGTTTATTGCGAATTTACGGGGGCGAAAATGACTATTAAACCTTTAAAGATTGTTTTATTAAACATTAACGGCTTGACTCGCGAATATATAAATTTACAAGAATATATTTTTAGAGGTGAAATTGACATAATTTTTGTACAAGAAACGCGAAAACCAGTGTGGTTCGGCTGGCGAATCCCGGGCTACAAAATGTATATCACGGATGGACCCAATCCGGCACATGGGGGTAGGGCTGTGGTGATCAGGTCCACATTAACACATTTGGAAGTTGTCCTCCCTCGACTTGAGAATCTGCAAGTCACTGCCATCACTCTAATGTTAGAAGATGAAGAGGTCCTGGTCTGCTCGGCGTATCAGCCTTCCAGCAAAAGAATAGTGTTAAACGATTTTGAAACCATCATAAGAATTAAAGAAAATGTTATAATTGGAGAAGATTTAAAATCTAAACATGCCATTAGGAATTCGAGGCTGATATCGCCGAGGGGAAGAATTTTACATGAACTGGCATAGAGGGAGGACTTTGAAAGTATTGGGCCTGACACGCCGACCCATTTCCCAAGTACACTAGAGGGAAACCCCGTTTTGCTGGATGTGCTCATGGTAAAAATAAATGTGGAGGTGGAGTCATTGGAAACTAGGGACGAATTGAATTCTGACCAGTCCCGCATGGAATTAATTTTAAATTTTAACGTAGAAAAGACGCTTTTCAGATCCAGGGCCTCAGTTACTAATTGAGGTGCGTTCACAGAAAATATGAAAGAATGTATTTTCCTGTATAATCGTGGAAATGAATCAATTGAGGCTCTGGATCTGGAAACAGATATTTTAACTAATACCATTGTAAACAATTTTAGAGAAGTGACTACTGAAGATGTTAGTAGTCACACCATGGGGAATCTGCCGGAGGTGGAGGCACTTGTCCGGCAGAAAAGAGTGGTCAGAAGACACTGGCAAAGATACCACAGGAGATAGGGTAAGATTCTTTTAAATAATCTGACTAATCGGATTCACGATATTTTAAGATATTTTAAGATAAGGAAATTTAACGCAGATCTCGAACAGACTGAAAGATCAAATAATATTTCGCCCATTTTGAAAAAAAAATCAATAGTAACGTAATTAATAATAAACCTATTCATGGACCAACTGGTCTAAAATATAAAGCAACTGACAAGGTAAATAATATTGTTGACTCCCTAGAGGCTGGGTTTAGACCCCATCTCCAGGATCAATATGACGATGACTGGATAGATGGGGTGGAATCGGAGACGGAGCGGATCTCTGAGAGGTCTCCCCTATAGAGGTTGCGGTTGGCCTCCCTCGCCGAGATTAAGGAAATTATTAAGACGCTTCCTAAGAAAAAAGCTGTTGGTACAGATCATATATCAAACGAGATGATTCAGCACCTCCCATCTGGGATGACGCGCTATTTAGTAACTATTTTTAATAGATGTGTAAGTTTCAATTATTTTCCGCGCAAATGGAAAGAAACAAAAATCACAACGTTACCTAAAGAAAGCAAAAATCCTATTTTTGTTTCTAATAGAAGACCGATCAGTCTGGTAAGCAATCTTGGCATATTATTTGAAAGAACTGTGCTGGACAGACTGATCGGTATGACTTACTGATCTGCGCGTCATCCCACAAGAGCAATTCTGGTTCAGGTCGGGCCGTTCTACAACACTGCAACTGGTAAGCCTCACCGGAATATATAACATCAGGTTTCAATTAAAGAGAGAGCACAGTTGCAGTGTTCTTGGATGTCGGGAAAGCCTACGACACGAGCTGGCATGAAGGTCTGATATGGAAGATGGATTCAATGGGATTTTCGGATGGCACGGTGGGAATCATCTCGTCCTTTTTAACGGATAGGAGTTTTGTTGTCAGCGAGGGAGGTGCTACCTCTGATAGACGAACCATTCTTGCTGGAGTGCCTCTGGGATCCGTACTATGACCGTTGCTATATAATATTTATACCGCTGACGTTCCTGGGAGGACACATACGCAACTGGCCCTGTAGGCGGATGATATTGCGATATATAGTAAAGACAAGTCCTTAATTAGGTATAGTAGAAAGGTGCAGAGAGGCCTACCAGATATTGAGCGGTGGGCTGATAAATGGAGAATCAAAATTGGTAAAGAGAAGAATCAATGTATCATTTTTACGCAACGACCAAATGTTAATTGTGAAAAAATACTAGAATATGACGGAACTCTAATTAGATATCTGCCCACTGTTCAGTATCTCGGGGTTATACTAGATCGCCGCCTCACGTGGGCTAAACATGTCGAGAAGATTCGAAATAACTTTTATAAACGTTTTCACAACTCAAGCCCATGTTAAGGGCCCACTCTCTGACACCTCAAGCACGTTCGTTGATATTCAGGACTTGTATACGCAGCCAAATGATTTATGAATGTCCCGCATGGCCGACCATATTAAAGGATAAGATAAACTTGGTTCAGATTCTTCAGAACAAGTGTTTACGAAGTACAGGAGACTATCCAATTAGAACGAGAATCACCAAAATTCATCAAGATTTAAATATTAACTTTCTTCAGGAAGCTATGACAAAATTGGCAAGAAAAGTATATCAAAAAGCGACTCTGAGCGAAAATGCTCGTATTAATAGCCTATGGGGCATACAACGAAAAGGAACGGAGGAAATATAAAATGCTAAAATTCTATCTAACCTAGAAAGATAGATGCTCCTAGGCCTACTACAAAAGTATAAATAACTGATTGAACTTAACACTTTCTAAAGAAGAGATCAAGGTGATTACACCGGTATCCTGGAGAGCCTGAAGCGAGCATACCTCAAATTGCCAGTTCACAATTTTAGTTCAGGAAACCAGAAAACCTGGTTAGTTTAATTAGGGCATCCCTGGCTATAGAACATATCATAATATAGGACCATTTCCGGCACATGGGGGTACAGCGATTGCGGTTAGATCTAGCATTACCCATGCGGAGGTAATCCTCCCTAAATTGGAGAATTTGCAAGGTACTGCTATTTCTCTGCAATTAGGAGATGACGAGGTCTTGGTGTGTTCGGCGTGTCAACCTCCGAAGAAACATATAATACTGAAAGGTTATCAGGATATGAATTTGAAATCAACATTTATCATCTGAGGAGATTTAAATGCCAAACATGTTTGGAACTCGAGGTTGATATCGCCCAAAGGAAGAGCACTCCAGGACCTCGCCGAACGAGAGGATTTCGAGATGATTGGTCCTGCGTCACCAACTCATTTCCCAACTAGGAAATGCGCTAACCCGATGTGCTGGACGTTTTTATGGTGAACGTTAATGGTTGAATTGAGTTCTGACCACTCCCCTGTTGAGCTGGATCTGAATTGTATGTTGGACAAGTCTGCCATAGGGGCTAGGAGCTCCACGAATGACTGGCATAGCTATACTAATATATTAAAGCCAGTTACTTTACCTGTATATGTAAATGGTAATTCCAAGGAGGTTCTGGACCTGGAGATAGCTAGTCTAACGAATACGCTAGTTCAAGGCTTTAATGAAGTCACAACTGCGTCATTTGGGAGGAGCTCCACGGTTTTTTTGCCGGAAATAGAAATTTTGATCCGGCAAAAGCGGTGGTCAGGAGACGATGGCAAAGGTTCAGGCGCGGAGAAGGCAAGAATGTGCTAAATTTCTTAACCAATAGAATTCATTGTGTTAAAGAGACAATAGGATTAAAAAGTTTGATGATGAATTGAGGATGGCTGAGAAGAATAAGAACGTTTGGCCTATTCTCAAGAGATTTGCACGCAAGAGTATTAGCAAGCCTCCTATCCATGATCCGAACGGTCTTAAGTACAATCCTAAAGAAAACGCTCAATCAATAGCTGACACCCTTGAGCTTGCGTTTTGACCCCACGACCACGATTCGTATGACGAGGACTGGATTGATGGGGTGGAACATCAGGCGGAGCGGATCTCTGAGGCTACCCCAAAGGATAAACTACGAATTACTTCCTTTAATAAAGTAAAGAAATTAATTAAGGCCCTCCCTAAAGGGAAAGCGCCGGGGATCGATGGCATTACCAACGAGATGATTAGGCACCTCCCTCCGGATATTATAGGATACCTGTTCGGCATTTCTAACAGAACAATTAGTATGACCTATTTCCCCCTGAGTTGGTAAATAACAAAAATTATAATTCTCCCCAAAACGGGGAAGGGCCCAATTTTTACTCAAAATAGAAGACCAATCAGTCTGCTGAGTAGTCTAGGAAAACTGTTCGAAAGAATAATACTCAGCAGACTGATGGAAATGACGACCGACCGAGGTGTCATATCGGACGAGCAGTTTGGCTTCATGCCGGGACGTTCAACAACACTGCAGCTGACAAGATTATCATAAAATGTAATTTCAGGATTTAATAATAAGGGAAAAAACTGTTGCAGTGTTTTTGGACGTCCAGAAAGCCTATGATTCAGCTTGGCATGGAGGCCTTTTGTTTATGTTCTGCTCGTTCGGTTTTCCGGATGGGATGGTGTCAATCATTGCCTCTTTCTTGGAGGAACGTCAGTTCGTAGTAAAGGAGGATAATGCACTATCAGAGGTTAAAGAGATGGAAGCGGGGGTGCATCAGGGGTCCGTTTTATCTCCCATTTTGTATAACATTTTTACCGCCGATATTCCAAGGAACCTGCAAATACAGACGGCTCTGTACGCAGACGATATAGCGATCTACTGTAAAGGTAGATCGCTTAAAATGACAGTGAGAAAAGTACAGAGAGCACTCTGGGATACTGAGGAGTGGGCGGACAGGTGGCGTATTAAAATCGGACATGAAAAGACATAAGCAATTGTCTTTAGTATCCGTAATAGTGTTGATAATATTGAATCGCTTTAATTTGATGACTCGCCCCTTCGACCCCAGCCCATTGTTCAGTATCTTTGGGTGCCATTTGATAGGGGTTAACATGTTGATAAGATGAAGAGTAAAATTTTATAAAATCTTTATGCAGATTAAGCCCATGTTGAGATCTCCCTCTCTGCCTATTAATAATATATTTTTGCTGTACAGGGCCTGTCTAAGATCCTTGATTGCCTATGCCTGTCCGGCGTGATTAATCTTAGCGGAGAGCAAAATAAATCAACTACAGGTGCTTCAGAATAAATGCCTAAGATTCGCGGATCGTTACCCATTATTGACTAGGGTGGATTTCATCCATACGGATATGGGTACTGATCGTCTCCTGGACGTGATAGTCAAGCAAGCAAAAAGTATGTATGACAGAGCACATAAAAGTGATAATAAAATTATAAGTAGCTTGGGAGAATATAACGAAAGATTGTCAACTAAATATAAGTTACCCAAGCACTATTTGAAGCAATAGGAGTTATATGCTCCGAGGCTGTAACCTCAGACATTTTTCTAAAAATGCTAGCTACCATCACGTTCAGGAGATGAGATCAAGGTGGAAATCACCGGTATCCTGAGGCACCTGTGGTATGATTGTGATTGTGTGATTGTGAAATTGCCAGTCCCAAGACAATCCTTGAGGATGCCAGACGCAATCTCTGGCGAAACGTCGGGGAACTTCAAGCCTCAAGACCACGGCCTAAAGTCCGGAAATCTTCTTCAAGATCATCACACAAATATCTTTATATTTCAAACTGCGCAGGTTTCTTTATTTTTCCTGGCTATTCAAGCACTCTACTTCTCTTTTCCGACATCTTTAGATTGTGCTGTGAAAAGCACCACGATGGATCACGACGTACGGAAACTCGGGTCGCGCGAGTGCAGAAACCAAATTTCCGTTTCTCATTTTCCTTTCTTGTCTACCCGAATGCAGAGAGACTACATTTCGTTTCCTCTGTTTTAGCTTTACTGCGGCTGTGATTTCTCCTGCTCGACATGCAAATGGCGATATGTACTATTGTACTGATTTATTCTATATAGACCTACATTAATACGGTTTTTTATTTTTCATTTTAATGCAAAATGTTACCTTTTTTGTTCCTATCATAGGCATTTTATATTTATTAGACATATGTTAACAGAAAAATTTTAATATTGATATTTAGTTGTTTTCGAGTACATTTAAGCATAACTGAAGAAACCATAGTTGGCAAACTACCACATTTCCGCACGGTTTTCCTCTCCAAACGTTTGTTCATACAGTATGCGAATGTAGGCCTATGTTTTTTTTTTGAACGACACAGTGCTATTTTGAATGTAAAGTGAAATTTGATAGGTTCAAAGTGCTATAAATTATAATTAGTATTATTTGAAGGAGTTATGTTATATTTATAAGAGATGGAGAATTCTGTAGATATTTTATTAAAATATATTTCTCCAGCAGACATTTTGAAAAGAATAATCAAATAAAATAATTAGGTAGGCCTACACCTAACCTTAATATAATACAAAAAGCCGTATAAAGTAAATCGACTTACACACGCGAGTTCAACAGAAAGAGGTATTATCATGAATGTGTGAGTGGATGTTACATTAGGGATGCTCTCTTTTGTTTCCCATGCCTACTTTTTGGTAACAATGATGCATGGAGTAGGCCTATAGTCGGTGTGACAGATTTAGGGCATTTTAACGTGTGGATATCGCAACATAGATAAGTTGTGCCTATCAAGAACACATAGAAAAACACTATAGACAAGTAAAAAAAGTATATGTACTTTCTAGAAAAAATTATTGTGTCAAATTCTGTGGTGTCCGAGTTCGTATTAAGGGGACATGATGAGAGGGACATGTCTGATAATCTGGGAATTTTCTTGGGATTAACAGATTCAATTTCTAGTGTAGACAATGCAGTGAAACAACACATGGAATCTGATCAGAATTTTAAGGCGACATAAGACAAAGCATTTAAAATGAACTATTGGGAACCTATCGTGAGTTGATAATAAGATAAATGAAACGAGCCGAATTTACAGCAATAATGGTCGATGAGAACACAGATATTTCCGATCAGGCACACTCTGCGATAGTGTTTCACAACGAGAAGAATGGCGTTCTATATGAAATATTCTGGAGATCTTTAATCCAGAGGAACAAATCACAGATGCAATTTCTAAATTTATTTTAAATGAATTATATACAATATTCAAGGGCTCGCCGCACAAAATCATAGCTCAAACCTATGAAAGTACCAATGTAAGGAGTGGTGGAACAGGAGGAATTAAAATTAAAATAAAATTACATTATCCTAATGCTCGTTATATTCGCTGTTATGCGCACGAAATGAAAATAACAATTAAAATGCTGCATCATAGAATCAGTCAGCGTGTTTATCCTCAACTTGTCAGCTTTCCTTGATTTCATCTCAAGGAGCGAGTCTCAGTAGCCTACCGTAAGGAGAGACGACTCATAGGATCTCTTGTTGTCCCTTAATAGTATATCACGATGCTAGGTTGGAAAGTGGTTTTTACAAAATCGAGGAAAATGTTTAAATACTGAGCGATAACGAGGTTTTTAATTTCTGAGATTCTGTGCGTTGTACATTATATTTTGTGCGATAGTGTTTTCAAAATAATAAACAATAATAAAATATTTGTTGGAAAAATTTGCGTTCATTATAAACAATTGACTAACGTTAACAGTGTGGGCAATGTTTTTTTTTTAGTTGAAACAACAGGAGACCGTGAGATCATTATTATTGATAAAATGGCGGCAAGTACGTATTTATTGTTTTATATTGTTTCAAATAAAGTTCAGTTCATTTAAAATACAGTGATTTCTTTCGTATAAAGTACATTAACACTACCTTTTGGATATTTTTTGTATAGCCTATAGCCTACATTGTAATATAGAGGATAGTGGTTTTACTTCCCACACGCGTGTTTGTAATATGTAATATTACAATATAGTTATTTAGGTTGGCAACATTGAAATGTAAGAAGTTGAACTTTCAGTAATTGTCGCCATTGATGTAAGTACGACAAAACGTACTATCACGCAAAACATAATATAAACTTTCCTTCGGAACACCATGCTACAGTAACGACTAACTTATTTCAATTATTTTCCAATATAGAAGGGTTCGACGACAGTGATTGATGAATTTTGCAATAAGAAGAATCGTAATATGGACTTTATTTTTCGCCGTTGGGTGAGTAGTATAATATTTATGTTTGTTCATACACTATTTTATGTTAATTCTAACACCAGACTTTCAGCATCATTCGTCACTGGACATTACCAAACCAAACTAATTATCTCTTCTGAATATTATCAAGTACAGCTCTCTCAATTTTCATTACGTCTCTTATCACACCATTTCGTATTGTATCTATCCGCGTTTTACATGAACTCAGTTTTCAACAAATCCATTTCGGTGCTAAAGAGATTGTTTTATTTTATTTTCGTTACTTAGGTCTATAGCTTACCCACTATGAACTAGAGTGCCGTATATCCTCTTTTTTGTCTTAATTTTCATTCCATAAAACATGGTTTAATATCTCTATAATTGTAGAGAGAGTTCTTGTAGCTGGGTAAATCTAACTTCAGAAATATAAATGGATTTTTTTTCTAGTTCAAGAGCTAATTGTTAAAACGTCTCTTGTCCATCTTGTACCCAAACTGCTTTTTGTGTCTGTGGATTCTTCGATTAATCTATGTACAAATTTCACCATCAGATATCAAACTTGTCCCGACTTTATACATTCCATCTAAATTCTCATAAAATAGGCCTAATACATTTGAGAACAAAACATTTTTGATTGGCTTCTTGAAATTCAATTAGGCGATCACAAACGTTCGTTCCAGATGGTGAATTGAGTATCTTAGGTATTTTTTATTTACATTCAGTACATTTTAATGGTAAAACCATATTCCTATAGGCTGCCGCCTCGAATTCTCGTCTTCTGAAGAAATATAGAAAACATCTTTATTTTAATGAAGAATGTTGAGGTTAAAGTGATGAATTATTAATATTATTTTCTCTACACAGTTCTCTTTATGTGAGTTTCCATACTAATACAAACAGAGACTTGCAAGTGTTTTGTAACGAAGCAAAAATCAAACACAATCATTAAATCTCTTCTTTTAATAATGATTTACGAATCTATATCAGGGATTCAACAACTGTTCCCAACTTCATAAGCAAACGTCCACAGCCTTCTATCCTGTACAACTTCAGTTCTCAATACTACCGTGTGGTTATTAAGTTGACTTCTTCGCTTAGCTCTTCCTATGATTTCTACTTCATTTTGGTGAACGATATGTATTGCAATGTCCACCTTGTCACGCAACGGGCCCGGGTTCGATCCCCGAACGAGACAGTTTCCTGGGTGAGGATTTTATCGGGGTTTTTCCTAGCCTGTAATACAAATGTCAGGAAACTTTACGGCCCAAAACGGTCCCCGAACATCATATGGCCATCGCAATCATAATTCATATTCATCTTAGATTAAGCTTAGGACTAGGGACTCCCCTGACGTACCACTATCATCATCATCATCACCATCATATCATCGGGGCCTTCCAGGCGCCCCAACCTCAGACGTGGGTTACAATTACTCCAATGCCAGGAGAGAACACCATAAATGTCCAAAAGGACAAACTGGGGCATTAAAAAATATGTATCGAAATTGTTCGATCACTTTATTGTTTACAGAAAGATTAGATTTTTCCAGATACTCAAAATGGACGCCCTATTAACCAAAACTTATTTTATTTTGTTAGGTTAAAGAAGGGCAAATCATTTTATATTTTGAATGATATTTCGTACGCAGACATTTTTATGCTGTAGGACTACTTTCTACAATCAGCTAATTAAAATAATAATTCACTAGTGTATTGTTCATCGAAAACTATAGCAAAGAGCTCAGTGAAGGAAAATAATTTATAAATTATTTTTATAATTTTTCGTGGTCTTCCATCTTCTCGTTTACCCCAAGGTTACTGATGGTGAATTAATTTAGGTGATTTGTCGTCTCGCATTCTCATTACTTGCTCAAACCATTTTAGAGTCTTGCTTACAATCTTTGCTAGTATGATTTATTCTACATCCATTTTTATTCTTAATTTCTGAATTTATTATAAGGTCCAGATTGAAAATTCCAGTACTTTTCAAGTTATCCATTAACTAAACAAACTCACTGGCACTATCGAAACAGTAGGTTCATGGCTGCACGGACATAAGCTCTCCATACATCCCTATCCTGAGCTAATGTTTTCCAATCATCCCTTGTATAATCCACTTCCTTCAAATCATGGTTAATGTGTTCTCCCACCTCATTCTTTGTGGGCGTTTTCCTACCAGAAGCTTCCATGCATCTCTTTTATTCTTCATTCGTGCCAGATGTTCTACCCAACCATTTTCGCTGCTAAAATTATTTTTTTGCGCGATAATGCGTTTTGTCGTCCTTATAGCTATGGCGACCATGATTGCAAGTCCAACTTCCTACATTTCGGGGTTGCCAACCTAAATAACTATACTGTAATAAAATAACTATACTGTAATATTACATATTACAAACCACTTGTGGGAAGTAAAACCACTAACCTCTGTGTATACTACGTACAATGAACACTTAGCGAAAAAAAAAGAATGAACCGCTTCAAAAAGCAGAATCCCTGTTATGGCCCACTGCGCATGCTCGGAAAGCTAAAGTTGTGATTCACAAGATACGCACTGTTAAATGTTTCAAATAAGCTGTATTTTGTTTTAATCGTCTTAAATAGTCAAAGAGCAGTAAAGGAGACATGTTACAAGATATTTGTGAGTGTTCGACAAATGCAATGTTACTCAAATTGCGACATTTCAAATGAAGTTAAACTCTCGTTCATAGTGCAAAAGTACAAGACAATCAATAGTTACAGAACTAATATCCGATGTTCGAGTAGCGTATATCGTTAAACCACTTACAAGAGGATGAAATGCGTACGAAAGCCAGGGTTCAAATCCTTCAACAATTTATTTTTATTCATATGTATTTTAGCAAAATACATCCTATAAGTGCTATAACATTTAATTACTGCCACGTTATCTACATCCACTTTACATAATATTAAGTAATATTCCTGCCTCCGTAAACTATAACACTATTTAGCTACTGATATCAATTTAATTGTGTGTGCAGTACCACTTTTTAACAATAATGCTATAAATTTATGTAATAAAATATAATGTAGCTTCATATATTTATGTGTTTATTTATTTATTACGTATTAGTGAGAAAGGAGTTTCATTCTTCAATTAAAGTATTTAGTTTATATATGTCAATACTGGTACAATTCATATCAAATTCCGAAGTCCAATATAATAATAGCCCATAGATGATTGACAATAATAAAAAAATAATATTACTTACTCACTTACTTACTCACTGGCACTATCGAACCCGTAGGTTCATGGCCGCGCGGACATAAGCTCTCCATACATCCCTATCCTGAGCTAATGCTTTCCAATCATTCCCTGTATAATCTACTTCCCTCAAATCATAGTTAATGTTGTTCTCCCACCTCATTCTTGGTCTAACAACTGGGCGTTTTCCTTCTGGCTTTCCTACAAGAAGTTTCCATGCACGTCTTTCATTCCCCATACGCGCAACATGTCCTGCCCATCGCAGTCTACGAGACTTAACTGTTCTTATTATATCTGGCTTCCTATAAAGACCATGTAGTTCATTGTTATGTAGTCTTCTCCATTCACCTGTCTGTTCATCTCTCTTTGGTCCAAAAATTTTCCTAAGAACTTTATTCTCAAATACTCGTAATCTCCTTTCCTCCCTTAAAGTAAGAGTCCATGTTTCGCACCCATATAATATAACTGGTAGAATAATAGTTTTATATATTTTCAGTTTAACGTTTTTTGAAAGGAGTTGGGACATCAAAAGTCTCTGCAATGTATAATAGCATGCATTTCCAGAATTGAGCCTATGTTTAATTTCTTTGTGCATCTCATTCCTATTTGTGATTATTGTTCCTAGGTATTTGAATTCAGCCACTTCCTCAAAATTTCCCTCATTTGTCATTAGCTGTCCATTTCCATTATATACTGAATTTCTACGTGTGACCATATATTTAGTTTTACTGATATTTACTTCCAGTCCTAATTTCTTAGTGTTACTCAATAGTGTGTGCGTGTTGGCCTTTAGTATCTCCTCGCTATCGGCCAGTAGTACTACATCATCAGCATAAACTAACAGCTTATTAATACCATTGAGTTGTAAGCCTTCCTCATTCTCTAAAGATTTAATGGCATGCTCTAGTACAAAATTAAATAGTAGAGGAGATAGTGCATCTCCTTGCTTCAACCCATTCTGGATTTCAAAAGTGTCTGAAAACTGTTTGCCTACACGCACCCTACTCTTTGAGCCATTTAGACACATTCGTATAAGTCTAACTAACTTTTTAGGAATTCCGAACTCCAGCAGGATACTATATAACTTCTCCCTCTTAATTGAATCATATGCTTTTTTGAAGTCTACATATAGTTGATGTACAGTACCATTATATTCCCATTTCTTTTCTAAAATCTGTCTTATACTAAAAATCTGATCTGTTGTAGACCTGTTTCTTCTAAATGCACATTGATGATCTCCTAGAATGTCATCAATATAGGGAGTAAGTCTGCTTACTAATATATTTGTTAGAATTTTGTACGAAGTTGAAAGTAATGAGATGCCCCTGTAGTTGTTGCAATCAGTTTTATCTCCTTTCTTATAAATTGGTAAGATAATTGATTCCTTCCATTCATCTGGAAGAGCTTCTTTTTCCCAAATCATACTAAGCAACCAGCGTATCTTGTCCATCAATTTTTCTCCCCCTGATTTTATCAGTTCTGCTGGGATCTCATCTGAACCTGATGCTTTATACATCTTCAATTTTTCAATTGCCATTTCAACCTCTAATGCACTTGGCTCTGCGACTAGCATTTCTGCTGTCTGTAACTTATCCTCCTCAATGTCTTGTTCTGTATGTACATTTAATAGCTGATTAAAGTAACTTTTCCATCTATTTAATATACTCTTAGAATCTGCAATCATATCCCCATTTTCATACCGAATTATGTTTGTTCTAGCCTGAAACCCTTTCTTCTCTATACTAATTCCCTGATATAATTCTCTAATGTTCCTATTTTTTGCGTTCATTTCAAGATCATTAATCTTCTCTCTCAAATATTCCCTCTTTTTACTCTTTAGTAACTTGGTGGTTTCCCGTCTAACACTACCCAATTGCTCTAAATTTTACCTCATTTGGCTCGTGTAACCATTTCATTTTTGCTAGCTTTCTTTTCTTTACAATGTCGGCACATTCCTCATCAAACCATTTCTTGTTTTGCCTCTTTTTTAAACAACCAATGCTTTCTGATGCTGACAATTTAATAGTATCTCTTATAGCCTCCCATTCTTTATTTATATCAGTTTCTTCTTCGTTTGCCACATTGTCATCTGAAGATTCCAGTACTTCAAATCTATTAGCAATTTTGATTTGGTATTCTTGCCGCATTTCATCATTTTTCAAGTTTTTTAATTCATATTTTACAGAATCATCTGTAGCGTTTGTTCCTCTCATAAGCGATAGCCGTTGTCTGATTTTCACTCTGACCAGATGATGATCCGAATTGCAGTCTGTCCCTCTAACTGATCTAACATCAATGATGCTACTGTGCCAGCGTTTATCCACTAATACATGATCTATCTGGTTCCGAGTTTCTCCATCTGGAGACGTCCAGGTGTATTTATGAATATCCTTATGCTGAAATGTTGTGCTCTTAACAATGAGATTCTTTGATGTGGCAAATGTGACTAATCTAACCCCGTTGTCGTTACTATCTTCATGAAGACTGAATTTGCCTATTGTTGGTTTGAATATATCTTCCCGCCCCACTTTTGCATTAAAATCTCCTAAGACAATTTTCATATGATATCGTGAAAGGCTATCAAATAAGCATTCTAATTCTTCATAGAACTCATCCTTGATCTTGTCATCTTTATCTTCTGTGGGGGCATGTACATTTACAATTATAAAATCATGTCGTTTACCCTTTAGAATTATGTATGATATCCTATCACTAACAAACTTAATATCTCGGATAGCGGATAGTATCCTCCTTCTGACTAAAAAACCCGTTCCAAATGCAGGTCTTTCTGCATCCCCATAGTATAATGCAAAGCTTCCTGATTCCTGACTACCTACTCCTGGCCACCTAACTTCCTGTAAAGCGACTATATCCAAGGGCGATTTATCTAGTTCCCGCGTTAATATCTCTAGTGTCCCGCTATTGTATAAAGTCCTAACATTCCATGTTCCTAGGAACATGTCCCTATGTTTGAGCCTTTGGCATGGGTTCCCTGAAGTAGTCCCCGCCCGGAGAACCGAATGGGGGACTATTTGACCTCCGGAAAATTTTACCCCAGATGAACCCATGTCCGCATTTCTTGACGGTTGTATTTTTACGGTGAAAGATCGTCACTCTTTCGCCCAAGGTACTTTTTTCGTCTGGCTTATCACCTTCGACCAGTCCGGCATGGGTAACCCTATCGGCAGCAATGCTACCGCCGGCATAGCTCTCAGGATCATTGAAGCACGCTAGCCACTCCACCACGATAAGGTAAAGATACCATGGAGCTGTTATTATTATTTTTTATTGTAATAATAATAATAATAATAATAATAATAATAATAATAATAATAATAATGGGATGTATCAAAGGATGTGAAGAATGTAATTAACTGGGGATCAAAATTAACTGAAAATGTACCCAAGAAAATTACATAAAATATAGAATTCAAAAAAGCAGATCAGTAATAACAATGTTAAACGGTGTTTTATGCGATAAGAACATATGAATGGGTACTAAATTAGGAATTTATAAATCCATAATTCGAAGCATGCTAACATACGGTGCAGAAACTTGGCAGTTGAATAAAAATTTGAGTTTAAAGCTAATGTCTGCTGAAATGGATTGTTCTAGACGCTTAACTGGACATTCTAAATTGGAAATAATCAGAAATACAATCATCAGACAACAAACGAAAGTCCAAAATTCAATATTAGATTCTGTGAGATATACATACTACAATGGAATGGTGATAGACACAGGGTGCCAAAGAACAGATTACCCAGACAAGCTTTGGAATGGATTTCACCTAGGAAAGGAAAGAGAGGTCCACCTAGATTTAAATGGATGGCTGATGTAAGAAGAGGTATGAGGGAGCTAGGTCTGGAAGAATTGAAATGTGAAGATAGAGAAGAATGGAGAAAGATGATAAAAATTTAAAACGCTTTGGGCGCATGAAGATGTTTTATTACATTGTAAACCTGTTTATAAATAAATAAGTAATACTAAAGATAGTAATACTTCGAAATAGTTAGTAGGTTTTTTCTTTAAGAATGGACAGACAGAATAAAATAGAAAGCATTTTAACAATTAAAAAATGTAACCTCATCGGGAATCAAATCTGTGACCTTTTGCATATAAATCAAGCAACTAAACACTGAGCTAAGCGTACGCTAACTAATTGCGATTGAAAGAATACTCTTCAAAGGAAGAAGGGAAACGTATTTTAGCTCTACTGTGCAATTAATTTATTCGTGTGAATCTCGCGTTGGAACTTTAAATATTCGAGATCAAGAGTCGGCCTATTCGTTTCGTCGCTAAGTGCACATACAAAAAATATCCAAAAGTGTTAATATACATTATACGAAACAAATCACTGCATTTTAAATGAACTGAAATTTTTTGAAACAATATAAAAACAATAAATACGTACTTGCCGCCATGTTATTACTGAATTGGTCTCACGGCCTCCTGTTGTTTCAGCTAATAAACATTGCCCACACTATTAACGTTAATCAATTATCTATAATGAACGCAAATATTTGATAAAAAATTAGTTTACTATTATTTATTATTTTGAAAACACGATCGTGTAAAAACTAATGTACAACGCACGTTTGTGAAGTGTTTTACAGAATCTCTGAAATTAAAAACTCGCTATCGCTCGGTTTTTAAACATTTTCCTCCCTTCTGTAAAAACAACATTCCAACCTCGCATCGTAATATACTATTAAAAAAATGTTCATTCATTCCCCATATATCACACCTAATGTATAGCCCAAAACTGATTTTAGTTTACAAAATAAACAATTTTCTTTTACTTACACTATGGTAAATACAGTGTTATGTTGTTCAATACTGATTCGTGTATAATTCATTAGGAAATAAACCAACAACGAATCTTCACAATTGTTGGCACCTTAATTTAAAGAAGATAAAGCGCACAAGCTGTGCATAAGATGTGATGTAGCCATTCTTTTACCACCATCGGTCAATTCACCTTGTGTCCCAGGTGCAATCTTCCACCAGAGATTCTACTCTTTTTTTTTTACATGTGACGTGATAGCAGTCACAGATTTCACACACACAGCCATCAGGATCATGGAAGCGCTTAAGTTTACATACATGGCTATTCAGGAACAATACTAACAATATTCATTGTTTAAAACAGGAACAGCCTTCAAACATTTATTTCTTCCATACTACAAAAAATAGGAACACAATTCCAACGTTCCTGGAAAGAGAAAAGTTCAAAGTTCACTACTTTATGCAATCAATATGAGCACCATGTGTTACACGACAAAATATCAAAACGGTGGCTCATTTCTTGCCACACACGAATCGGCTGGACTCTAGTTATCGAATCCGCATCTTCAACAATTCAATGTCGCAGATTTTCAAGAGTGTCGGGCATAGGGGAAATAAATCACAGTCTTTTACGTAACCCCACAGATAAAAATCACACGGGGTTAGGTCGAGTGACCTGGGAGGCCACCGGTAATGAAGTTGATTTTCTGCTACTCCTTTTCCAATCCAACGTCCTGCTGTGCCGCCATTTTAATACAAACAACATAACAAGCAACAGCGCCAATGCGGCCGTGATCAGAACTTCAAACTTTAGTTTTTCCAGGAACGCTGGAATTGTGTTTCTATTTTTTTTTTTTTTTTGTAGTTTGGACGAAATAAATGTTTGAAGTCTCTTCCTTCTTTCTGAATAGCCTTACATTTTAAAGTGGTTGCCATGACAGTTAGCGAATTCATAAGTTTTCTGAGTTCTTGGATCTGTTCGTCATTGCTTCCGTCGTACAGAAGTTCGATCAGATCTCGTTCCTCTTCTTCTCTCCATCGTGCAGCAGTGCCTTTCCGTTGTCTATGGATGGCATAGATAACTTCAGACGTATCAATACTAATAAAATTAATATAAAATTCTGTATTACAATATTTACATTAACACAGCTTATAAAACAGGAAACAAATTAAGCAACATAATATACAATGGCATAGAAGAACACAGCAAATTCAACAACAAGGGGGTCTACAAACTAACGTGTAATAAATGTTATATCGGCAGGACACGCAGAAATTTCAATACAAGATATAAGGAACACCTAAAAGATTTCATTCACGTGGGTGATAAATCAAGCTATGCTAAACATCTCATTAACGCAGGTCACCAAATGAACACAACTGAAAATACTCTCACGACAATCCACAGAGAAAACATTCCAGCTAGGATAAATATATTTGAAGACCTCGAAATTATAAAGGAAATAAACAACACCTCACTTCCCAATGAGAACGTACCCCAGTCAAACCCATTAACGAGATCGTAAAAAACAAGTCAGTGTCTGCTACAAACAGCTGGAGTATACATCATCGTAAACAACAACAACGAGTAGCAGAAGCTCAGCCTGCTGAAGATGGAAGTTAACTTCCGAAAGCGCTCCAGTTAATTTTATATACACCATGTTAACAAAGTTGAGGAAGACGGCACCTACCAACAAGTACATTTTAATTTTTAACTTCTATCTTCGGACATATGTCTTCTATAAAGAAGGTCTCTTTGGCGAGTTCATAGACTAATCCCAATTTTGTATGTCTTGATACACCTAGGGTTGCTTTTAGGAAGCGCAATTTCACTGCTTCTAGTGTCCTTAGTTCATTAATGCTTAGCTTGTCTCATGGTATTTATACATTTAATGTAAACGCCGATGTTTCAAAACAAATGAGAAACGTTTGTTATGTTTCTTTTGTTCATCACTGCAACCAGATCATATTATGTATTGCCAAAAGGATCGCAATATTATAAGATTGCACCCTAGTGGAGAAAAAAGTGAAACACATCAAACTGTTTATAACCAACATTATAGGTTATTAATTTATTTCTGATGTCGTATGATGTAAATATGTCAATATTTTTCGTTAACGTAAATACTTGGGAAATAATACGTTTAAGAAAGTGCAAACAGTGTTTTATTTTTATTGTGGTATAATCAATTTGCTACAATTTGTTTCTATTATATCCCGTAAGCGGTACCTGGTTACATTTGTGCACTATAGGCCTATATACAATCTGGGAACCATATGGATTTTAAGATTCTCACACCTTAATATATAAATTTATTCAACGTACTTTAAGAAGTACAAATTCTAAGGAAAGTCAGTCACTGCAAAATAATGATCTGACCTTTCAGAAAATTAAAAAGGAAGAGCTTCCTTTAATATGATAAAGTTAAGTTGGTAAATATTGGGGTGAAACACGACTGTGATTGATTGCAAAACGAAACTCATTGACTCCCATTTGGGGCATGAGTTAAATAGTTATACTAAATGCTGTATGTACATGCATATTACAACATTGCAACTTTTAATATCTTTTTAACTCTATATAGGCCTAATTAGTGTATATATATATATATATATATATATATATATATATATATATATACTGTAAACATGTAATTGTAATTTGTGCTGGTTGAGTGGAAAGGAAGGCCTTATGGCCTTAACACTGCCAGAATAAATAAAATATTAACTATTATTATTATTATTATTATTATTATTATTAGAAAAAGTAGATAAAGAGGATAAAGAAGAAAGTGATAATAAGAATAGAATAAGTAAAGGCAGATCAATAACAGCAATGATGAATGGAATCTTATGGAACAGACATATAACCAGAAAAAATAAGTTACAAATATATAATTCGATAGTGAGAAGTACTATCACATATGGAGCTGAAGTTTGGAAATTCAACAAAAACTTGGAGCAAAAACTTATGTCGATGGAAATAAATTTCTTGAGGAGAGCAGCAAGATGTTCAAAATTAGAAAAAAAAAATACTGTCATACGAGAAAAAAATGAATGTTAGATATTCTTCTTCTTCCTTTCCAGGATTAGGTCAATGCGACCTGTTCCGGTCTCAAGTCCATCGTTTCCTTGGCCGTCCCAAAGATCTTTTCCCATGTGGTTTGTAGGTGTTGATCCTTTTGAGTAATCTTGTATTGTACATTTTGTCTAAATGTTCTTTCCATTGGTATTTGTACTCTTCTAGTTTATCGACTATCGAAAATATCTCCAGTTAATTTCTTATTGATTCATTGTGTAATCTATCCATGCGTGTACATCCTTTTACGGATCTTAAAAATTTCATTTCAGTGGCTTGAATGTGTGAGATATTTTTTTTTGTAAGTACCCAAGATTCAGAACCATATAAAAGAACAGGGGCAGCCATATTTTTATAAAATCTCAGCTGAGTTTTCTTCGAGAATTTCGGAGGGTTCTTCTTACGGTGCCACATAACATTTGATATCGGTTTAATTTATTAAGTAAATCCCAATCATAGCTGTATGTTATATCTGAACCAAGATAGTTAAAGTGTGCTATCTGTTCTATTATTTCATTATTGATTATTATTTTTGCTCTGACTGGCACTTTGCCCTGAAAAGCCATAATTTTAGTTTTTCAAGTTGAGACTTTGAGATTATAATAGAGTCCTACTTGATCCAACATGTAAATGGCTCTTTGTAAATCATCCTCTGACTTCTGTATAATTACCAGATCGTCTGCATACATTAAAATATTCATAACATTTCCTTATTAATTTGTATTCCTATTGGACTTGATTTTTTTTCCATTTTGGTATAACTTCGTCAAAATATATATTAAACAATGTAGGTGATAATGTACACCCTTGTGGAACTCCTCGATTTATTAAAATTTCTTCTCTGGAATAATTATCTAAATTAATGATAATTTACGTGCCATTATAAAGACAGTTTATTCCTTCTATAAATTATGCCAGGTGCCCTCTTGCCTTCATTATTTCACTAAAGGGTAGAGAATGACTGGGGCGGACCTGAGGATGAGCTCTCTGACTATACAAAAGGCTCCAAATAGCCAGCGCAAAATATAGCCTCTCTCTTCCAAACCCTTCCATCTACCTTCACATGGTGGGACTGTTTTTACTGAATATGAAGGGCGAATGGCGAGTTTCTCGCGCCATAAAACCAGATACTCGGGGCAGACAGAGCCTGGTAAGATAGTCTGTGTAGGAGAAAGACAACTCCGAAAAATAATAATAATAATAATAATAATAATAATAATAATAATAATAATAATAATAATAATAATAATAATAATAATAATAATAATGTTTTATTTATTCTGGCAGAGTTAAGGCCATAAGGCCTTCTCTTCCACTCAACCAGCACAAATACAAATAAATATTTGACAAATATACATACATAAGGACTTTATTAAACTAAAAGTAATATACGTACAATGTTATTTACAAATATGGAACGCACGGGCAGTAAGCCGTACGTACTGTTGACAGTCCGTTACAATAAGTTGATGTTTAAAAACAAAAAAAAAAAAAAGAAAACAACAATATTACAATTACATATCAATACAATTACATTATTGATTAACTTAGTTATGTAGAATTATCAAGAATTAATGGCATTGCAATTTGCTAACATATTTATTTATTCCTGAATAAGTGTTGTTCTTATTTTCCGCGTTTTGTCCAGAAATCTACCCAGGTTTATCCAATTTTCGGGGTTTACCAGTAACTCGTAGCATGCCAATCTTCCACGATTTGAATTTATAAATCTTTCCGGTAATAACTGATGCCTCCAATATTCTAAATCGTTACATTTTCCTAGTATATGTATCTTGTCTTAAAAGCTCCCGCACTTTGGACATATTCGCATATCGTGATCGTCGCTATTTTTTTAAAATGTCCATGCCCCTAACCTGAACCAAGCAAGCCCTGATCTCTCTTTAAATCCTAGATTGAGTATATAAGATTGTTTTCCCCAAATTTGTTTTAGGTCTCTTTGTAAAAATAGTGATATTTTTCCCCTACATTCGGCCAAAATATTTTGTCGGTTTATATCCAAGTATCTCTTCCTAATTTTCCTCCACACATTCTTGCTATTTTCAGTCCCTTTTTCCCATACCCAACCCATCCCAAACTTTTGGAGTGCTCTCTTAACCTCGTCTGCCCAGAATTTCCCATTTGCGTTCCTAATTTGGTGGTCGTAACAAATTGCTCTGAGCATTGTTTGTTCACCTTGGATTAGCCGCAAACCAGTACCTGAGTTCACGAATTTTGCAATTTATGCCGTCCCGAAATAGATATACATTATACTAATTATAAACAGTTAAAGATACATTCAATGTAGCAATGTAAATTCAAGTACAAACAACATTTTATACGACAATAACAATAATAATACTAATATAATAATAATGATAATATAATAATAGTAATATAATAATAATGATAATAATAATAAAATAATATAAATATAATAATTATACGAGAAACACCAACTAATATATATACCTTACACTGGGTAATAATGAAGTCGAGGTTAGAGCAAATATAAATGTAGATTTCTTTTAAAAAGATGCCAATAAACTCTGGTCCTCCAGGTTGGGGGTTTTGCGGTTGGGCTGGTAACCCACCCAAGTAAAAAAAAATATCACTCAGAAGTCTCAAGTGCGAATACGAAACCCAGATAGATTCAATGGATTAGATATTCAATAATAGATTATATAAGATATAAGCAATTAAATTGGTATGGGCATGTGCGACGAATGCAGGAAGAAAGGTTACCCAGGACAAACATTGGAATTGTGTCCACCTGGAAGAAGAAGGAAAGGAAGACCTCGAAACTCGTGGATGCAAGAAATAACTGGAATGAGAACAAGATGACTGGAGGACATGGAATGAATGGAGAGGAATGGAGAAGAAAAATAAAACTTTAGGCACAGAAAGATGTGTAAACATTAAAAATCTGTATATAAATAAAAAATATTATTATTATTATTATTATTATTATTATTATTATTATTATTATTATTATTACTAGCGTACCCGGCAGACGTTGTCCTGCCCGAACGTTCAATTCTCATGTCATGAGCGGACGATAAAAATATGTTACTTTTTTACCATAAAATTCAGCAATTAGGACATAAGTAGATATTATTAAATAAGTTCGCAAATAAACTTCTTAAAGCCTTCTGTTGTAGTTCAAGAAGTGTGAATGATGACGTCACATAGTCATGAACATTAGAATTGTACCCTCCTTTGCAGCTAAGTTAAGGACCGTCATATAACAATTATATTAGAGTGAAAAAAAAAGAAGATAAATTGATGAGAGTGAGTCAAAACAGTTTTTTTTCCCGGCGTGTTTCCGCCGCAGAAGAAATAAAGAAATAATGATAACAATATAATGAAGAGAAAATAATGATATTTATTTTCTTCTCGATAATGAATGCATTTATTGAACCTGAGTGTAATATATGCAGAAGTTGCAATGATATTTACTTTCTTTTGTTCACTCTGCTATTCAAGTGCTTTAGGGTAGACAATATTTTTGGTTTTTCCATCTTTAGCAAAAACAAATAAATTTGTTGGCTTTCCGACTCGTGAGCAATTTAATGGTGTAGGAGTTGAGTCTCACAGATATCTTATAGCCTATGTTAATTCCGGATATCTCCTGAACATTTTGCAAAAAGCCCCATCAAAATAGGACGAACGGTGTAATCGTGCATAAAATACTAACAAACAAACACACATTCATTTTTATATATTGGATTACTGCCAAAATAATACTTAATAATGTACTTACCATGTAGGTATGCCAATCACGAATGTTGAAGGAGTGACGATGATGATGTTAATCAAACTAACAAACAACAACGTTATGAGATGTGTTGCAGTAAATGTTTAAATTGGTAATACATAATTTTTTGTGATAGAATTAAATGTTTCGGACTGCAAAGGATACCAACTATTGTAAAAGAGTAAGTTAGCGTTGTGTATTATTGCGTAATTTGGTTTTCTATTGTTTTATAAACGAAATTAAGTAAATGAAATCAATGTATCTTACAGGATACAATGCCAATTTAAGATACGAATGAAACTAACAAAAACAACGTTATCTGATGTGTTGAAGTTGACCTTTAAATCACAACTCCATATTCATCCCGGGAATCTCTTGAACATTTTGCAAAAAGCCTCATCACGATCGGATCAACGTTATGGTAGCGCATAAAGTACGAACAAACAAACATACATTCATTTTTATATATTGGATTATTTTTAGATACCCCTTGCCGTATACCCGGCGTTATCCGAGAATCTTCTCATCTCGATCTTATTGGTATAAATGAGCAGAAAGACAAAAATTAATGTACTTCTTATGATTAGTTGAAAATAAGTAAAATGGAAAATAATTATAAATGTATAGGCCTATATATCGTAATTATTTTAAGATTCTCCGTGCTGATTACCCGGTATTGCCGGGGAATCTACTTATCTCGATATTCTTGGCATACATGAGCTAAAAGACAAAATTCATTACTGTGAGTTATCCGTAAAAGAATTACCCGCCATGTGTTATTATGCATGCACAGGAATCTACGTACTTGTCTCGATCTTCTTGGCATCAATAAAAAAAATAAAAAAATAGAGGTTATTGTGAGTTATCCGTAAGAGATAAACATATGCTGTCGCGGACTTTTTTTGTAGGGCTTTTTGAGATATTCAAATCTGTGCACATTAATTTTTTGTATTTGTTATGGTTTAGGCAGCGTAAGCAATTTAAGAGTCCAAAGAGCTACTTTCTTCACGTTTTCCACTACAAAGGGCAATTCTCATGCCATGGGCGGACGAAAAAAATATGTTACTTTTTTACCATAAAATTCAGCAATTAGGTCATAATTAGATATTATTAAATAAGTTCGCAAGAAAACCTCTTACATACTTCTATTGTGGCTCGAGAAGTGTGAATGATGACGTCACATTGTCATGAACATTAGAATTGTACCCTCCTTTGCAGTTAAGTTAAGAACCGTCATATAACAATTATATTAGAGTGAGAAAAAAAAGATAAATTGATGAGAGTGAGTCAAAACTTTTTTTTTTTCAGCTAGATTTCATTTCTGACCCACTATGCACCGGTCCCATACTGGCCGACATTCCACGAGAAAAATTTCTTTCCCCGTAGAGACTCGAACCACCGTAAGTCCCGTAGTTCTGCGCCAAGATTTCTTGTCTTAATCACTCGGCTACGGCGCGAGATTCTTGGTATTAATGAAAGACAAAAATGGTTATTGTGAGTTATCCGTAAGAGATTAGGGACTCTTGGTATCAATGAAAGACAAAAATGGTTTTTGTGAGTTATCCGTAAGAGATAAACATATGCTTGTCGCGGACTTTTTTGTAGAGCTTTTTGAGATATTTAATTCTGTGTACATTAATTTTGTGTATTTATGGTTTAGGCAGCGTAAGCCATTTAAGCGTCCAAAGAGCTACTTTTTTCACGTTTTCCACTAAAAAGGGCGATAATTAATATACTAGCTCCAAATTCTTCGAGACAATTTTTATCAAATATACATATATTTTAATTAACCCTGATACAGGGTGTACAAGTTGAGTATCACAACTCTCTTATAGCCTATGTTCATCCCGGGAATCTCGTGAACATTTTGCAAAAAAACCCATCACAATCGGATTAACGGTATGGCCGCACATAAAATACGAACAAACAAATATACAAACAAACATTAAGTTTTATATATAAGATTTTTATTATTATTATTATTATTATTATTATTATTATTATTATTATTATTATTATTAAGTAGAAATTAACAAGCCGCACACGCAGCCAGTTCTACGTTGTTATTATAACTTTTAACAGCTTTAAATGAATTTATAATGTATGTAGACTTATTTTATACATTCTGATATAAACAACTTCTTTCGTATAAGTACAACCAGTAGTAGGACAAACAATAAGCTGTAAATGGACAAGTCGACCCATTAGCTGATGTTTTATGTATAGAATTTTCTTGGTGGAGATTTCGTTAATAAATTAAATAGAACCAATCCACCAAAGACTAGATTTAAATAAAAACGACTACGCGTTTCGACAGCAATGCTGTTATTCTGAAACCTCCCCATTATTAGTTAATTAAGTGGACTTCTTCACGGAACTCCTCCTATGTTTTATATTTCTTTTTTTGGTGAATGATCCAGACTACAACTCTTTGATTACTCCATTGCTTACTGATCAATTCTATTCTTTCTGGATTCAAAATTGACGCCTTGAGAATAATAGCACTGATGCTGAAAAATGTGGATGTTGTTAAATGTCATGTTTGGTGAATGGGTTCTATCAGATAATATAAATTAATATAAACTTAACATAATACATCGTAAATATCTATGTTTAGAGTCCGTGAGTGGAGAAAAAAAAATAAAAATATATATATATATATATATATATATATATATAGGGTTATTAAAAAGAAGGAACAGATTTCAAACATTTATTTCTTGCAAGCTACAAAAAATAGAAACAGAATTCTAACGTTCCTGGAAAGAGAAAAAGTTCAAATTTCACTATTTTATGCACTCAATCTGAGCACCATGTGTTACACGACAAATACCAAAACGTTGGCTCATTTCTTGCCACACACTAATCAGCTGGTCTCTAGTTATTGAATTCACAGCTTCAACAATTCGATGTCGTAGATTTTCAAGAGTGTCAGGTATAGGGGGGATAAAAACACGGTCTTTTACGTAAACCCACAGATAAAAATCACACGGGGATAGGTCTGATGACCTGGGAGGCCACCGGCAATGAAGTTGATCTTCTGCTCCTACTCTTCAAATCCAACAGCACCAATGTGATCATGATCGCAACTTCAAGCAACAGCGCCAATACGGCCGTTATAGGGACTTCAAACTTTTCTCTTTCTAGTAACGTTGGAATTGCGTTTCTATTTTTTTTTTGTAGTTTTGAAGAAATAAATGTTTGAAGTCTGTTCCTTATTTCTGAATAGCTCTATATACATTTGGGAGGTAAGTTCAATAGACCAGTCTCAAACTCCGTTTTTGGCTAAACTTGCATCATCAACTGCTAATAAACGTTTTAGCCACATATCTCCCTTAAGTAGGCCTAGAAATAACTATTAAGCGAAATGTATCCGTAATTAAAACATCTGGCCGCGGTGTTATGTTCTTTGAATCTGGTCCCGAGGGTCGCAGATTCAAACCCGGCTGGGGTCGACCGATTATTTTAGGATGGAAAACTCCAAGTTACAAATCCTCCGTGAGGGACTCTAAGCCGGAGTCTCGAGTCTGAACATTTTCAGGCTCGTAAAAGAACCGCAAGCCTAATTAAAGAGTCCTCTAATCAAAATTTACCGACCTTCTTCATCCTAGTAATACCTTAGTCGCCTACTAGATGTCTCATTTGGTCGGTTGTTGCCCGCTTGCCATTCATGGCATCTTAAGAGAAATAAACGTAACTAAATATTAACTTTATGTAGTAACTCCTAAAAAAAGACAAGGTAATACCCAACATTGTAATGTTATGTCATTGCAGATGTAATGAAGTTAGTCTGTCTTGGACACCCGGTATTATCAAATAAAGAAAACGTAAATTAGCATAAATTATGAGTTTGAATTAGTATTCTGTCAGCCAAAAACTATAAATAATCACGAAAGTTAAGGACAAGTGTTTTTCATAAATTCTTGTTTTAACACTCGTACGTTAAGTCGAAACACGAATATGATATGTTCGTTTTTTGAACTCGGTAGCTTTAAAAGCAAATGACTGGTGCACATAAGCGACTAGTTACTTTTTTCAGCATATGTCGTTTGTTTTACTGATGATCATGTATCCAGAATAAAAATGAGGATGGTTGAACCATGTTGATTACTATGTGGCATTCGTACAGCATTCATTCCCAAATAAGTAGACACTGCACTGCAGTTTTCGTATATCATACAGCAGGATGTTTCGAATAATAACTACTGAAATTTTATAAATCAGAAATCAGGTTCAACGAGATCAGTCCAACATCAATTCTTTCTGTTTAATTACTATCTCTTGTACCCAACTCACAAATCTAAATTTAGCCTTCTTAAGACAAAAAGGAAAGAGTTTTGGGCCAAAAAAATATAAATTAAACAAAAAATGAGAATATGATTGTAGATTCCAAGAAAATATTAAATAATCGCAAACAACTACTTCAGTTACGAGTAGTTATTAGATGTACATGTAGAAGAGGATACTGAAGATGATCATATACACACAGAAGAAATGTTAGTCACAGGACCGAATGCATAATAAGCTGAAATAGCAATATAAAAATAAAGATGTATAAATTATCAAGGACCGAATGCATAATAAGCTGAAATAGCAATATAAAAATAAAGATGTATAAATTATCAAGTTCAGATGGAATCACAGCAGAATTTATAAAAAAAAAACAGTGGCAGAAAAACTGGTGTTGCAGATATACCGATTACTCACAATTGGAAAATTGAGGCAGTTCTATTTCAATGCAAAGAATCAATTGTATCAATCTATAAGAAACGAGATGATTGCAATAACTACAGGGGCATTTAATTACTTTCAACTTCGTACAAATTCTGACAAATATTAGAAAAATATCTTAGATTGAAGACACGATCGGAGGATTTAGAGGAAGTAGGTCAACGATAGATCTGATCTTTAATAAAAGAAACAAAGAGTAACAGTTTTCAGATTCTCTTGAAATGCACATTTGATTAAAAAATAAAATATTATACTTCCTCCGTTATTTAATTTGTACCAGAGCAGGTAATCAAATCTTAAGAGGACATAAAAACTGTTAACAGTCAGCTGTTGGTATATTTAGAGGAAATAATACAATACGGATATTTTATTAAACGACTCTAAGACACTAGGTCTGAAGCCAATATCAATAAAACTAAATACACGATAACAGATAGAAATTCATTATTACATTCGAATGGACACTTAATAATAAATGAGGAAAATTATGAAGGAATGACGGAAAAAATTAAATACCTAGGAACAACAATTACAACAAGTAAAGAGATAAAGAATGAAATTAAATATAGGTTAAACTCTGGAATTGTAAAGTATTAAGTACGAGTATTGTAGGGACCTTTTGCATTCCAACAAAAATGTTAAGCCTGTATTAAAAATATATAATGTATAATTTATATATTTTATAAAACTGCTATATTTCTGGTTATATTAAAAGAGTCCACCGCTGTGGTCTTCGAGGTAGCGTGCAGCCATGTCACGCAGCGGGCCCGGGTTCGATTCCCGGTCGGGACAGGTTCCTGGGTGAGGTTTTTTCGAGGTTTTTCCTCACCTGTAATACAAATGTCAGGAAGCCCAACGGTCCCCGAAAATCATCCGGCCATCGCCATCATCCTTATCATTATTATCATCATCCTTCATCGGTGTGAAAAGCAACGGGAAGCTACCACAATTCCCTAGTAAAGTTGCAAAGCATAGCATGAAAATACTATGATTGCAGTGAAAGACCTGCCCTCGGGCCGAATTACTATGATTGGATATTAAAATAATGCAAAACATGGTCTCTGATTTTAAGATAGGAGAAATATTACGAATATTTGAAAATTCAGTGCTTAGGAAAGTATTTAGACGAAAATGAATGTGAATGGAGAAGACTACATAACAGTCATATACATTATCTTTATATGAAACCGGATGTAATAAGATCACTTAATTCTCGTAGACTGCGATGGCAGTACATGTAGCACGATTAAAAAATGAAATAGAGGTATTGAAACACATTTTAAGAAAATCAGAGGAAATGGTCCCAGTAGGTAGCTCAGGAATGAGATGAAAAAATAACATTAAGCATGATTCAAGAAATGTTGAACTATATATACAAAGAATGATTAGAAAATATAAGTCAGGATAAGTATGTATGATTAGAAAATATAAGTCAGGATAAGTATGTATGTCCACGCGTCTATGATCCTATGGGTTCAACAGTGCCACTGAGTTCTAAAACTTCATAAAACCTCTACAGTGCTAGTACATGCTTTCGTTGTCAGCCTGGAGGAAGACAGCAGATCTTCGGAGTCTCAGATAGAAACAGAAAATTATGCAACAGTCCGAAATGTGCAATATGTGAGTAATATTTCCTAAGTTCGTATAATATTATAAACATTATAAATGTAAAATATAGATATTATGGATAATAAATATTAGGCCTGTTCTTCTTCCTCAACTATCGACTCTATCGACACAGGCGGGTATGAGAGATGAGATGCGATGAAAGCCTTTACGTTGAAGTTCTGTGAATAACAAGGATACCGGCCGATCACGCCTAACGCACCCTCACAGGAGCGGATGAAATAAAATAAAACGAAATAAAAGAGATGTGCGTGAGAAATCGTATAATGAAATTTGCGGCAGAGAAAATGGGAGAAACCCGTCCCCAGACTCACATGGAGTGACCGAGAACGAACTTTAGACCCAGCGGTGAGAGGCGTGGGTCTAACCGCTTGCTCCATGGATCCGACATTAGGTCTAATGAATGACTTCTTTTATTACTAATGTAAGCGCGGTATATATCATGTTCATAATATAAAATATCATTTAAATCCAGAAACTTATAACATATAATCAATTGAATTAATTAATTTAATCAATTTCACTGAATTAATTCAAATAAAATCAATAAGCTCAGTTATGTATGCGATGTTACTACTATATTCTTAAAAACACCAGAAAGAGTATCAAACTTAAATTTTATAGAGGAATGGCAATAGCCTACCAATATTTCTTATGGTTCAGAGTTTTGGGTATTGACTAGAAAAGTGGAAAGGAGAATTGAAGTAGCGGAAAAGAAATTTTTTTAGAACAGTTGCGGGATATACCTTACAGGATATAAACACAAGCGAATATGTAAATAGGGTACTAAACATCTATACATTAATAGAAAGAATAAAACAAAGTATAAATTACTGGAAAAAACAGGTACAAAGAATGAAAGGCAACCGCATGCCAAAACCAATGATGAACTATACAACCTAAAGGATACAAGAAATGTTGGAAGACAAGATGGGCTCGACAATGTTAAAGAATGAGACCGGAACAAGCCATATGATGCTTAATGTCTTTGATATCGTCCGATTCCTAGTAGCCAATTTTGTCGGTCATCCAATCTCTGGTTGTAAATGTTTCTCCTTCATGTATAAATATATTCCCTGACTCCAGGAGGTTTGCTCTGCCTCGTCTTCCCTCAGGATTCCATTCCAAAACACATTTTGGTAGCTGATCCTCTTCCATTCGCTGGAAGTGTCCGTACCATCTTAATTGCTGAGTTTTAATATAATCTAAAATAGTGCCTTCATTCTTCATTTTTTCTCTTATAACCTAGTTTCTAATTTTTTTCTCTTCTTGAAATTCTTGCTGCCCTTCGTATAAAATTAATTTCCGATGCCAAAATATACTAATTTATTTTCGTTGTTAATGGCCAATGTTCTGCTCCATAAGTAATGATGCTTTTAACAATTGTATGATATATATTAATTTTATTTTTATTACTTATATTCTTCTTCTTCTACTTAATGAAATTAGGCATTTTGACCTGTTTTCACATCAAGTGGGATTTAATGAATCTTCCCATCTAGTAAATGGACGTTCAACTTATATTTTTATCCCACAATATTCAATTGAGACAAGCAAGTGCAATTTTTCCTTTATTATTTCTGTTTCTTACTTCATACCCTTCCCATTTTATTTATTCTAATTCCTAAATATGTGATTTGACTACAAGATTTTCTTGTTTCTCCAGTCTCCAAAATTAAATTTTGTTCTGGTTGACCAATTGATACATATTTTGTTTTCTTCATGTTCAAAATTAATCCCCATTTAAATCATATTCTTCTATTAATTTTCTAGTCATATATTCTAAATCTTCATAATCGTATGCACATGAACATTTGATCATCTGCCAAAATGTAAGTTTATAGTTTTTTGTTTTTTTGGTGTTGAAATAGGAATTTCCCATGTTTGAACATTTTCTCCTCCAATTCTTTAATATTTCATGTACCTTTATTCATCGTAAAACCGTGCGACAATTTACTGCCAATTTTAATTTTAGATATGCAATTGTCATATTAATTTTGTATAGCTTTAATTATTATAGTCTTAATTCGCACACGTCTTAAAGCAATCCATAGTTTCTCTGTAGGGACACTGTCGTAATGCTTTCTTATGATCTACAAATATTAGGTGCAAATGTTGTCCATATTGAATTTTCCTTTCTATTATCTGAGTAATGCAAAATAAATTGCCGATTGTGGAACGATTTGTTCTAAATCCTGACTGTACTTGTTACTGTTATACCTCTGTAATTTTCACATTGTCATTTTTTTTTCCTTTCTTATGGATTGTCGAAATGTATCCCGGTTTCCGTTCTTCAGGAACATTTTTTCCTATCCATAAATTTTGTAAATAATTTTCTCAATCGTTCAAATAAATGATCAGATCCATGTTTTAATGGTTCCGCTGGTATTCCTCCTGGACGAATAGCTTTTCTGATTTTTTAATGATAGAATATTCATTTTAACATCCTCTATGTCCAATTGTATATGTTCATCATAATTTTTTCTGGAATATTTTGAAGTTATCTAATTTAAATAACATGTTTTCTGATAGCAAAGTTTTAAAATAATTTTCTCATTCAATCATAGGTATTGTTTATACATTTTTTATCCACTTCTGTTATTTCTCAATTTCTTTTTATATTCTCCAATATTTAGTATTTCGTTTTCCTCCAATATATGTTTGAATTTTTAAACAATTTTATTCCCAACTCTTATTATTAGATTCCGTAATTTTCTTTTACTCTTGCTTGATCTTCTTTATATTGCATTTTGTCTTTTAGATCTTTGGTATTCAACCACATTAAATATTTTTTCTTTTTTTTTTTTTGCTATTTATTTTGCCAAGTCCTCATTCCAAAAATATTTTAATTTATTTACTTCTGTATTTGCTTCTCCTAAAACATATTTAATCGCCTGATGAATATATATATATATATATATACTCCATGGCGCGATAAGCCTAGACAACTTTGGTCTACCAGGTACATCACAAAATGGTACTTCACGTACAAGGTAAAGTACGACGCTTCTCTAGAATACATTTCAAGGTAGGTTCCATCATGCAATGGTTGATAGATCCCTTTTTCAGTAAAGTAGTCCTTGAAAAACTATATTTTCATAAACGCAATTTTTCGAAATTGGAATTAAATCATACTCTGCCCTCAAAATATAACAAGTTCAACAATAAAATTGCTACGGCAGAATTTGATATAATTATAATGACAATGTGTAGTTAAAATTTCACACTCTTTATTTATTATAGAGTCAGCCGCGGTGGTCTGGTGATTATGTTCCTTTCTTCTAGTCCCTAGTATCGCGGGTTCAAACCCAGCCGAGGTGGATAGATTTTTAGGATGGAAAGATCCAAGGGACAAGTATTTTGGGAGATACTTTAAGCTGTGAGTACTTAGTTTGAAGATTTTCAGAATCGAAAAGAACTACCAACCTGAATAAGAAGACCTCTGTGCAAAATGTAAATGACCTTCATCGATCCAAGAAATACCTTGGTTGCCTACTAAATGTCTCATTGAGACGATGTGCTAACCTTGATATCTGTAGCGTAACTAAATTAGCCTGGTTAAGAAATTCCCGCCAGGGAGAACCCGTATCCCCAAGCGGGACGTATGGGGTACATTTATTGTGGAAGATGAGAAGAGTGTGTCTCAATATAGGTATACGGTGAACAAACTTCAATTAATGATTACTTTCTATGTTTCTATATTCGGGAAACGCGAGAACCCCGAGCAAAACTCGACAAATTCCGATATGGCCCATCACCAATATCCCTTCGGAACAGCCAGGATTCGAACCTAGGACAGCCGCGCGCGCGTTTACTGAGACGGGGTTAATGAATTGAACGGTTCAAAATGTCTCAATATGCATATACGAGTAGCTCAATGTGTTCTTCATTTACACAAATTTGTAAACGATATCAAATAACTAGAATCAGATATATAATTTTTCAGTTAGGAGCTACTTTTTAACCATTTCACAACCGACTTTCTTAAATAGACAAGGCCTGTCGTTATACTTTATGTAAGTATACGTATACAGGAAATAGGTACAAGCCGAAAGGTCGCGAATTCGAGATCAGATGGGGTAAAGATTTTTAAACTAATGTATTCTTTTCTTCGTTTCTGTTAATATTATTATATCGACATTCGTTTGTGTTATGCTATTCATTATTTCATTTTTTCCCAGTATTATTTTTAATCCCTTGTACACTCCACGTTCCTAGAAAAAATATTCTTTTCCTCAGCTTCTTTCGTCGTTTATGAAATCCGTCCGGCATTTCGTTCTTGGGCTTTCTAGCGTTGTATTTTGTTTTCCAAACAAACAGGAGCTAGCTTGATGACTTAACCCTCCAACCTGGAGGACCAGGAGATTTTTTAATCAAGGTTCTCTTCCTTTAGCCCTTGATGAATCGTCGCCTAACTGCAAAGCAGCAGTACATGTAACTCTAGGCAGGGGTTCTCACAAGATACTAAGGTACTATCAATCGGGCATACTGATCCCTGTTTTTATAACGAGGTTATTACTCTTCCCCTCACCTTTTCTAACCTGGCTTGGGACAGGCTTTGGCAAGTATTTATTGTGTTTTGAGCAGCATGAGGGAGAAAGGATTGTACAATGTAGGTTGGAATGACAGAGAGATTTGGATGAGAATGATAGGAGATTATTTCGGCGCAGGAAAGTGTGATACCTGCTAGAAAAATAGATAATTTATTCTCTTGACGGCACCATAATTTTGGGTCGAGATAGGTTCTAACGGAAGTGAGTAACAGACTAAGTTCTTAGGGTAAAGGAAACTGTCACAAAGGGCTGACAACTCCGTTGACATCTCGTGCTGATTGTCTAGAAAAATGGGACTCTTAACCTCTATTACCCCAAGGGCATCATTTTACTTTAATTAGGATATATGACTGAATTGGGTTGGAAAACTTCTATAATACAAACTACCTTTTTAAAAACTGCAAGTCATCGTGAATCATCAAATTAAATTAACGCGTGAACTAATATCAAGCCTGCAAGTCACAGGAAGTCCTCGTTATATTTAAACGAATCAATATCCGTTTCACCAAAAAAAAGTACTATTTAAAAGTTCCATTTATACGTACATACAGATCGGCCGCATGGTCAGAGCTCCGGTCTACAAATCATGAGGTCCTAGATTCGGTTCATGGTCAAACTTTAGGAATTTTGTCTTAAAGGGAATTAATTATTCCTGTGGTCCCCCATGATCTGGAATTTATTAAGTTCAGGTGCTTCTTTATAATTTATTATCCATTATATTATCGGGGTAACGTAACTCTGACTTCCAGGCGCTCCAACCTCAGAAGTGGATTACAATTCCGCCAATGGCAGGAGAAAAATCCTAAAACGTCGCAAAGATAACCTGGTGGCATTGAAGTAATAAAAACTTTAATATATACGGAGTGAAACAAATACAAAGATTCATAGACTGATCTGGAATGTCGGTTAAGTTTTTTGATATAAAGAATCCATAACCTCAGTGACTTATTATTGAGTTAATGTGTTAGCAAGTTATCGTCTGTTGCTTTTGTCCGAGACGTGATAAAATGGGTTCTGACAGTTCATGATTTTCACAGTATCTGCTTTAAGTGATGATTAATACTGATTGATTTTTCATGTCGTCTATCAGAACTCAACTTATTACGGATAATGCTACATATCAAACCTCAAATATTAAGGGAAGAGATAGATCTTAAATTGTATTTTCTATTTCATATTATCATCGATTGCCGAACTGATTGAAAACAGTCGAATTTCTTGAAATTAACTTCACGATGCTACACAAAATTTTCAAATTCACTTTAGTTTTCTCACTGTTTCACTTTATACACACAAATAATTTCCTACCAAATAGTCTGTTGCAAACGCAGCTATTTTATAATTCAGTTCACTCTCACTGACGACTTCAAGTAAAATCGATCACGCTTGGGACACGTCTGACTTGTCGGACCGTCACATTTTTAAATTTATTTATGGGAGGGCAGGAACACTTTGGAAATCCCAATCGAGACTTTCTTCGAGTGGAATCCTCGAAAGTCAGGTAATTAGATTCTTCTAGAATGAAGGTATCTAGAAAATACTTTATCCAGGAAGCACTCCTATAGCTTGTAAGGACTCCTGGTGCCGCCCGTGAAATTCAAAGGCGGTAATTTTAGCAACGGATCAACAAAAGAAAATTATAATAAAAGCAAGGGCTCTTACAATAACATTATACATTTAGCTTAAAAGTAGGCCTATACATGACTTGTTAAGAAATCGGTTCAGTAAGTTAAGTATATGATCATTAAAGGGTTTTAAAAGCCATTAGAAAAGCAAGATTTTTCACTCTAATTTATGCATATTAATATATCATTGCAGTATTGAAAAGGTAAAAATAAAATGTTCAAAATTACCGATATTAGAATGAAATCCATATTTTTCAGCCCAGTGAGCTGATTGGTGACAGTCCCAACGAAATTTAAGTCCACTTTCAGTCGAATAAACTCTGTAGAACATTCTAGAAGATTGTGGGAACAGATTTGGGCGTCGCTAGAATCTTCTGGAAATTATAACTGTAGAATCGCCTTGATCTGGAACATTATTTTCCAACCGGTGCGGTGTGTTTGCGGTACTATGATGTGTCGCGGTGTGTCGTCAGGGAATTCAAGACAATTTTAAATCCTTAATTAACGATGAAATTCTCCAAGTATAGTTGCAGGTTTGTATTTTAATAAATATGTTCAAAATAACAATCTCAATAGTTCGAATCCTTTAGAATTCATTAAAAACAACGTACCATAAAACATCACAACCAAAATAATAAATACGATATAAATACATGAACACGTACTACCTAAAATTGCATATGAATGGATTCCAGAGAGGATGAGTAAAACCAATTACAACATAAAAAAATATATATCAAGGAAAACAGTTAAAGGGAATAAAAAAGCGTATGTTAGATATTAACCAAATTTCCATTTCCCTGGAACCGTTTAAGGTAATGTAATGAATTTTGTACAATGTTCAGTTTTAACTAATTCACTGGCACTATCGAATCGCGTGGTTTATGGCTGGGCGGACTAAAGCTCTCCGTGCATCCCTATCTTGAGCTAATAGTTTCCAATTATTCCCTGTACAATTCACCTATCTCAGTCATAGTTAATATTGTTCTCTTACCTCAAACTTGTCCTACTACGGACGCTTTCACTCTTATTTTCCTACAAGCAGTTTCCATACCCTTTTTATCATTCCCCATTCGTGTCACATGTCTCACCCATGCAGGTCAAGCAACTTCCGCCTAACATTCTCCTAAACATCGAATAGATTTAAGTTATATCTTTAAATTCTCAGATCTAATTCCTAGAGTAAGTAATAATTAAACGTAGAAACAATAATATAATTTAAATGTATCAAAATCTATATATATATATATATATATATATATATATATATATATGATATGAAAAGATAAATGAATGCTTAAGTCGGGATTTGAACCCGAGTCTCTAAACTCTGTACGTTTAGCGCTCTAACGACCTGAGCTACCCAAGTATTCCAATTCAAACATACATTTTTCTTACATGTGTAGTATCCTCAATTTACACAAGAGGTAGCGGAAATTCGTTCCGACAGACATCTAGTGGCCAACATAACAGTTAAGCAAATTTTTAAAGAGAATATGTACTTTATAGCAGTAACGCTTGTATATTTATGTTAACTATATTTTTGACATTTGGCAATGAAGGCTAATATGATATGAAAAGAACAATAAATGCTTGAGTCGGTATTTGAACCCGAGTCTCTAAACTCTGTACGTTTAGCGCTCTAACGACCTGAGCTACCCAAGTCTTCCAATTCAAACATACATATAGTTATAACATCTAAATATACAAGCGTTACTGCTATAAAGTAAATATTATCTTTAAAATTTTGCTTAACTGTTATGTTAGCCACTAGATGTCAGTCGGAACGAATATCCGCTACCTCTTGTGTGAATTGAGAATACTACATAGATAGAAAAATGTATGTTTGAATTGGAATACTTGGGTAGCTCAGGTCGTTAGAGCGCTAAACGTACAGAGTTTAGAGACTCGGGTTCAAATCCTGAATCAAGCATTCATTTTTCTTTTCATATCATATTTACCTTCATTACCAAATGTCAAAAATATAGTTATAACATCTAAATATATATACTGCCATAGTCGGGTGGTTAAGGCAAGATGGCTTGGCGTAGAGCTACGGGACTTACTGATTCGAGTCCCCGTGGGGGGACCAATTTTCTCATGGAATTTCGGTCAGTGTAGGACCGGTGCCAACAGATAAATATGATGAATTGGTAGCTACAATAAGTAGCGGCTCCTTGTTAAGAAAACTAGCTATAACGGGTGGGACCTGTTACACTGACTATATGTTACCTCTACACTGGCAGAATGGTCGTGTACCTCTGTGATTATCACATGTGGATGTGAGGCCAGCTACTAACTGGTAGGCGAAGAGCCTTCTAGACCTATCATCCGGCTGCTGGCCTCACATCCACATATGAATTTACAGATATGGGAGATCATCCAAACTGTATAGGCGGGGCATGTGCTCATGTGTTCAGCATGCCTATTTCGCAGCCGTTATAACTGGTTTTCATAACCTAGAACCTTACTTATTGTAGATATCAAAATTCCACATGATGTTAGGTGGGAACTAGTCCGAAATTGCATGAGAAAATGTCTTTCTCCATGGAAACTCGGACCGGCGCGGCGCAGCGCCAAGTTTCCTGTGCACACATGCCTTACACCGCTCGATTACAGCGCAAGTCGTACATACCTTGCTCTAGAACAAAATTACCTTGTTGAACACAGATCAGTGAATTTACAAAATATAAATCTAATAGGTCTACGTTATAAAAACATCATTACATTACATTGAATGGTTCCAGAGAAAATGGGACATACGTTTTGTAGGCTATGTTTCCAAGAGGAGAAATGGTTAGAAAACCCATGTCCTGTCTACCGCAGTATTATAACGTTAAAAATAAAATACTATTAAATTTAATAAGTATTTTTCTATCAAAAAATTGTAAATTAATTCAGTAATAAAAGTATTACCTTTAACTTGAATGGTGCATAAAAGATAATAATAATAATAATAATAATAATAATAATAATAATAATAATAATAATAATAATAATAATAGCTTTATGGGAACGAAAATTTCTTGTAGGAAAATCAGAGGGAAAGCACTCAGTTAATAGGCCAATAATGAGGCAGATGAATAACAGTAACCATTACTTCAGTAAATTATACAGTGAATGATTAGAAAATATTGCTTAGGGTGAAGATGTACGTAGAGATTATGCCGACATATCCATGAACCTTTGGGGCCGATTATGATATTGAATTAGTTAGTTAATTAATCACTTAGTTATTTAGATGGACTATTTAACTCATGCCCAAAATGGGAGTCAATGACCATTCACATTTCAACGATTTTTTTATTTACAACCAATCACAGTCGTGTTTCACCTAGACGTTACCAACTAAAGTTCATCATAATAAAGAAAGCACCTCCTTTTTAATATTCTGAATAGGTCATAGCATTATTTTGCAGTGACTGACTCTCTAAGAAATACGGCTACCAGATTGTATATATAGAGCATGAATGTCAACACATAGCGCATGCGGGAGTTAATATAAAAACATTTGTAGCAATTGATTATACCACCAAAAAAAGAAACCACTGTTTGCGCTTTCTTAAATGTATTTTTTCCCAGGTAATAACATTCCAGAAAAATATAATTGTCATATTTACATCATAGGACATCAGAAATGAATTAGCATACAGTTTGATGTGTTTCATTTTTTCTCCACTAGAGTACATTCTTACAATATTGCATTCCTTTGGCAATAAATAATATGATCTGGTTTCAGCGATGAACAAAATCAAATGAAGCGTACCAATCGTTTCTCATTTGTTTTCAAACATCGCCATTTACATTAAATATATAAATATTTTAAAATAATCAACTTTTATGATTCATGATGTGTTCCGTTGAGGTATTATTCAAAATTAAAATATAAAAATTATGAAATATTCACCTGAAAGGTCCGTCTCCTCAACTTTAATTAATTATTTAACTGTAGCGCTTACTCGAAGAGATGGAAATCATGAAAGCAGCTCACAACAACAACAGTCTGATAAACGAAAACGAACCCAATACATGTAACCCCCTCTACCAGATCTTCAGTGAAACACCAGTTTTGAATCCTGTCGATGATGGGACAAGTCCCGAAAGCGCTACAGTTAAATAATTAATTAAGTTGAGGAGACGGACCTTTCAGGTGATTATTTCATAGTTTTTATATTTTATTTTAAAATAACTAACTATATTTAAATAATGATTTGTGAGTAAACAGCTTAATTTTATTCGTTAAAAAGTCCTAATAAATGCCACTCTTAATTTCTAAATTCTGTAGATAAATTCACTCCTCACTTCGTGAGTTGTGAATTTATCGATAATTTGGAAATCACTCGTGGCATTACTTATGATAATTATTAAGTTTTTCTGTTGGATACGGTGTAGAATTTTTAAAATTGTATTTCGTTTATTAAGTTTTGAATTTCTACACATAAAATAAATATAAGTACTTATTTTCGGAACAGACTATAACGTTCTCATACCACACTGCACCCAGAGTGCATTGTCAGTAATTGCAACAAGACTGACGTCTAGACAGAATTGCATTTCAAGAGGTCAGTTACCGGCAAGATGCACTTTTCGAATTTGGCATGCACTGTATAAGGTGGGCTTCCATTCATGAATGATTCACATACACACATACCGCTTAATGTTATGTGACACCAGTCTCTTGTTTTTGGTACTTGCACCACGGTCAATTGTTTATTGCAATAAGACCTTGTCAAATTCTTAGCGGTTCTCCTCAGAGTTGCCAACTTGGTTAGCTGAAAGTCCCTAAATAGTGTCCAAAAAGCCGCTAAATATCCCAAATTTGAAATAAATATATAATTTGTATTTTTTCCTGAAAACAAACCATTATTATTATTGTTATTATTATTATTATTATTATTATTATTATCATTATTATCATTATTATCAATATCATTATTAACATGATCATTATTATTATTATTATTATTATTATGATCATTTGAACATTAATATAAAGACAATTTATATAAGAATAAGAGCATACCCAAAATATTTAATACTGAAAAATAGAAAAGGAATAATAAAGTATCCTAAAGAATAGTGTTGCATGTTGGATGTGTTCATATCACAGTACATGCTATGCTTCTCATCTCTTAAGGGAAAGTGATCCCAACACAGGCCTTATAAGGTTCTTGGGGTAGGATGTGGTTAAAGGATCCCACCTTTCTTAACAATAGACACAAGATCCATCCATCCATAGTAATTCTGCCCGAGGGCAGGTCTTTCACTGCAATCATAGCATTTTCATGCTATGCTTTGCAGCTTTACTAGGGAATTATAAGTGTGGTAGCTTCCCGTTGCTTGCCACACCGGTGAGAGATGATGATGATAATGATAAGGATGATGATGTTGGCCGGATGATTTTCGGGGACCGTTGGGCCATAAGCTTCCTGACATTTGTCTTACAGGCGAGGAAAACCCCGAAAAGAACCTCACCCAGGAGACTGTCCCAGCCGAGAGTCGAACCCGGGCCCGCTGCGTGACAAGGCAGCACGCTACCCCGAGATCACAGCTGTGGACAGACACGAGATAACATCCTGAATATCAGTCCTGCGTGACAGTGTCTTTATACCCAGAATATACGCTGCTACTCATTTCTCCACATTCATCTCATTCATATTTACTTGTTTTACTTCTTTCATCCACGCCGTAGCGTAGTGGTTAAGGCACTGAGCTACAAGCCGGAGGGTCGAGGGTTCAAGTCCCGTTGGGGTCAGGACTTTTAAACTGACCCAAACCCTCTGGCGGCACTATGGCCCTGGGGTCGACTCAGCCTCTAACGGAAATGAGTACCAGACGCTTGTTCTGGGGTAAAGGCGGCCGTCACGCAGGGCTGACAACCCGGCTGACATAAAGTGCCGATTGTCTAGAAAAAGTGGGAGCCTTAACCTCCTACTACCCCAAGGGCCTCCTGAGGCCTGTTGTGGGATCACTTTACTTTACTTTACTTCTTTCATCCGCCCCTGCGACGACGCGTCAGTCATGGTCGGTCTCATCTCATCTTCCTCTGAGTTAGACACGAGTTTGATATCACTCAATCGTTTTGAAAGAACAATAATTATAACCCCAATCAATATTTTATGACCATTTTTATTATTATCAAATTATTATTATTATTATTATTATTATTATTATTATTATTATCATTATTATTAATATTATTAATTTACTATTGTATCGCGGTAGAAACTGATATCTGATATCCCTGGCAATCTCTCAGATAAACTACAGTGCGTACATCAGGTACAGGAGCTGGCATTTAAAAGAGACTTTGTCCAAAAAAAAAAAAAAGAATATGAGTAAAGTACGATTTTCTCCATATCAGATTAATCTGTGGTCTCAGCACTCTGTTTACTTAAAAAATGTCACAGTGATATTGGTATCTGAAAGTAGAATGTTCATTAAGAGATCAACTTTGTCCACGGCGGTATTCATTCAAAGAAGACTTCACCTTCAGCCAATCAGAACACTGCCATCATAAAAAGTTACTCCCATCATGTATTGTGTTATCGTTACAGTAGAAGCAGAAATTAACGTGGTTATTATTCTTGCTTTTGATATTGAATCTAATTAATAATTCGTGCAATATTGGTTAATAGTGATCAATTAATATGGATTCTTGTGAACATCAGTTAGTTGGAGAATGCAACATAGGTACTAGAAAGAGAATCTCAGGTTTAATAGTTAGATGAGCAGAAAAAAGGAAGAAGTATGGGAAAGGTTTTGGACGTAACCTGTTCTTTCCTTGTATACATGAAAACAAACACTTTCAGTGTAAACGGTTCAGACCTTCAGATTGTTCATCTGTAAGGGATAAGTTAGTATCAATTCCTGATAAAGTTTCTCAAGATAATTTTATTGCTTCCAAACTTACCATTCGATCGATTAATAGAAGACGAACTCGATAGTCAGTAAATAAGCAACCACATGCAAACAGTCTGAAATTTGTTTTATCAACAAAATTAGGAAAGCCAGTGAATGTCTGCAAGAATTTTTTTATGTCTGTGCTTTTGGTAAAACCAACAAGATTAAGAAATACAGCACATAAGGTTCAATGTGGTGAAGATGTAACAGAGAAGCGGGCTGGTGACAGAAGTCAATAGAGAGGAAGGGAAGTGTGCGTCAATTTTTGAAGAACCTGAAAGGCCATGAAATTCATTACATTCATTCATAGTGTTCTGCTCAAGAGCAGGTCTTTCACTGCAAACTCAACATTCTCCACTCTTTCCTTGACTCAGCTTTCCTTTTTGTATCTCCATACAAACCATTTATTTTAATATTGTCTATCATCTGATGTCATTTTCTGCCTCTAACTTTCTTTCCGTTGACCATTCCTTCTAGAGCATCCTTCAGCAGGCAGTTTCTTCTTAGCCAGTGGCCAATCCAATTTCTTTTCCTCTTCTTTATGAGTTCCAGCATTGTTCTTCTTTCACCCACTCTGTCTAGTACATCTTCCTTTCTTACATTGTCTGTCCAGTTTATACGTTCCATTCTTCTCCATATCCACATTTCAAAAGCCTCCAGTCGCTTTTCCTCATTCCGTCTTAATGTCCACGTCTCCGCACCATATAATGCTACACTCCACACAAAGCACTTCACTAGCCTCTTTCTTATTTCTCTTGCCAAAGGTCCGCAGAAAATGCTTCTCTTCTTGTTGAAAGCTTCTTTGGCAATTGCTATCCTCTGATTTACTTCTTGACCGCAGTTCATGTTACTATTGATAGTACAACCCAAGTATTTGAAGCTCTCCACTAGCTCAATGGCCTCATCTTTAATCTTCATGTTTATCTTCCTTTGTTTCTTCCCTATAATCATGGCCTTCGTCTTATTTATATTTATCTTCATCCCATAATCCTCGCACTTGTCATTCAGCTCTATCAGCATGTTCCTCAATGTCATTGCATCTTCTGCTAGCAAAGCCATATCATCAGCAAATCTTATGCACTTTATTCTTCTTCCTCCCATGTTTACGCCTCCCGTATTACTGAAGTAGTTCTTCATTAGGTCTTCCAGGTAGATGCTGAAAAGGGTAGGTGATAGAGGACATCCTTGCCTCACCCCTCTTCCAATTTCTCTTCCCTCTGACATTTCTTCTCCTATATTCACTTTTATTCGCTATTTCATATAAAGACTACTTATGAGCCTCCTCTCCTTCCAGTTCACGCCAATTTTCTTCAAGATCTTCAGGAGTTTATTCCAATTTACTCTGTCAAAGGCCTTTTCCAGGTCAACAAATACTGCATAAACGTCTTTATCTTTTTCTATATATCTTTCTCCTATTGTTCGAATCAATCCAATTGCATCTCTTGTACCCTTTCCCTTCCTGAAGCCAAACTGTTCTTCTTCCAATTCGCTTTCCATTGTAGAACGTAAACGTCGATTTAGTGTTCGCAGGAGAATCTTTGCAGAGTGTGATATCAAGCTGATAGTCAAAGAGGATATTTATAGATTGCTCACTTAATATAAGTAAACTCTACAGAAGTATAACAGAGATGCAGTTGTTGAGCAAAAAGTCAGCTACGTAATGTTTCGCCGTATTTTTATATCAGAATTCAACCTTGGTTTTAGAACACCAGCATCTGATATTTGTAGGTATTGTGCAAAATCATCATTCCTTATCAAAACCAGTGAAAATCCAGAAAAATCAAATTACATGATGCAAAAAAGAGCGCATAAATTGCTTGCTAATGCATTTTATGAAGATCTTCGAGAAAATCAACCACCAGATACAGTCATGTTATGTTTTGATTTACATCAAGTACAGCCTCTTCCCAAGACAAGATGCATACTATTTGATACAAATAAGTCTATAATTTCTGCATTGTTGACCCTAAGGAACTGTCACCAGTATTTTATGTATGGACAGAGGATCAGGCTGGTCGAGGCGCAGCAGAGGTAACCAGTGCTCTATAAGATCACTTGACGTCTTTAGATTTGGAGAATAAGAAAAAAATTAGATTATTTTGCGATGGGTGTGCTGCTTAGAACAAAACAATCATGTTCTGCGTACTCGTATTCATTTTCAGATGAGAATAGGCATTGAATATATTGTAATTACTTACCCAGTGAGAGGTCATAGGAATTTGCCGGCAGACCGAGTGTTTGATATTATTGAAAAAAAGATGAGGAAAATGCCTATAATTATTTCCAAAGAAGAATATGCTAATGTGTTTAGAACAGTGGGTAACGTTAGGTTGTTAGGCACCGACTGGAAAGTGTATGATTTTAAGCAGCTTGCGAGGTGTTTCAAGAGGTTAGAGAAAATCAGTGCAATGAAACGAATATGTACAGAACATTATGAACGTGAAGTTCAAGTAAAGGCCTGTGAATATTACAGATTTAAGAGTGAGACAGACGTGTTTCAATCAGTACAGAAGAGACGTTGGAGCTCAAGGAAACTTATAGATTTCAGCCTACAGGAAATCCAGCCATCTCATCCAATGTCAACTGAGAAAATTGAAGATGTGAGGAAACTACTCGTCAAGCTGTTTGGTGATAATTGGTATGAGCAGATCAATTTGGAATGGTACAAAAGACTGTTATTGGACACGCCTACAGCAAGAAGTGCTCCGCCTGAGGAAGTGTTGTGTGATTGTTTTGAATATGATGAGGGCTTCCATGTTTAAGATTTACATTTTTATTTTCATAAAACTGCAAGCTATATTTACTAAACAAATTACATTGAAGTTGGATGTTTTCCTTATTACAATAACTTAGCTATTTAAAATAATGTTTCAAATTTTATTAAAATACTGTATAGTCAAAGAGGTCTATATCCTATTTTCATGAAAAAACAAAAAGTATTATGTGCTTCCATTTAATCGAAAACAACTATGTCCAGAATTTTTTGTGTTATTAATGATTTTTTGTTGTACTTTGATTTGATTAGTGTATGTTGTTACATTCTTATAACCTATAATAATAATAATAATAATAATAATAATAATAATAATAATAATAATAATAATAATAATAATAATAATAATAATGCTTTATTTTAGCTGGCAGAGTTAAGGCCATAAGGTCTTCTCTTCCACTCAACCAGCGAATAGTAGAATTATACAAAAATTACATACTTATTACAATTTTAAGATGTTATTAAAATACAAACTAAACAAAATGCAATAATGATTTGATCTAATACTAGCTAATACTAACAAAAACATGGAATATAATAAAATTAAAATTATATCAAATAAAGTAAGTATCTTCCTAGATGATTATTTATATAATGACGTATATAGTTGTTATGCAGTTAATATTTTCATTGTGTCGAACTTGAGATATTAGTTAATTTGTATTTTAAATAATGATAGGGATTGATAGTCCCTGATATGACTGGAAAGTGTGTTCCATGCTCTAGTCATAGATATTGTGTAAGATTCAGAATATAGACATGTCCTGTGCTGTGGTATTAAAAGTAAAGAAGAGTCTTGTGATCTTGTTCCTAAATTGTGATGAGCCGATAAATTTTGAAAACGTGTTGTTAAAAAACTTGGTAAATATGTGTGCAGAATTTGGAATAGTAAGGTATGTGAATGTTGGTCACACGTAGAATTACATTATATAATGGGAATGGACAGCTAATGACAAATGAGGGAAATTTTGAGGAAGTGGCTAAATTCAAATCCCTACGAACAATAATCACAAATAGGAATGAGATGCACAAATAAATTAAACATAGGCTGAATTATGGAAATACGTGCTATTATGCATTACAGAGAATATTGACGTCCCAACTCCTTTCAAAAAACGTTAAACTGAAAATATATAAAACTGTTATTTTATCAGTTATATTATATGGGTGCGAAACATGGACTCTTACTTTAAGGGAGGAAAGGAGATTACAAGTATTTGAGAATAAAGTACTTAGGAAAATGTTTGGACCAAAGAGAGATGAACAGACAGGTGAATGGAGAAGACTACATAACAATGAACTACATGGTCTTTATAGGAAGCCAGATATAATAAGAAACGTTAAGTCTCGTAGACTGCGATGGGCAGGGCATGTTGCACGTATAGGGAATGAAAGACTTGCATGGAAGCTTCTTGTTGGAAAGCCAGAGGGAAAACGCCCAGTTGGTAGACCTCGAATGAGGTGGAAGAATAACATTAACTATGATTTGAGGGAAGTAGATTATATAGGGAATGATTGGAAAACATTAGCTCAGGATAGGGATGTATGGAGAGCTTATGTTCGCGCGGCCATGAACCTACGGGTTCGATGGTGCCAATAAGTAAGTAAGTAAGGTATGTGAATGTTAAGTTCTTCTGTCATTTAGGCGTAGCCATGTTAAGGCCTGAAATGAAGGAGACACGTGGTCATAACGACACGCCGTAGTCTGTCAGATAGATAAGTTGTCAGATTAGTCAGTAATATGTCGCAATAGTCGAAGTGTGGCATTATAAGAGTCTGTACAAGTATTTGTTTTAATTTTGTAGGATGGAAGTTTTTAACCTATTTAGGGAGTGAAGAATTGAGAAAACTCTCTTAGGGCCGGTTTCACCAACACAGGTAACCGTGTTACCGGTGAATTAAACGGAGCGTTTCCCAGCTTCACTACAATTTGCGTTTCACCAACAACAGTAACTTTTCACCGGGAGTTATTTCGTCGTATTTCGTTAGTAAACCGTAACCGCACGAATTTGGTCGGTAGAATCGGAGGGTGATATTAACGGAGGGTGATTCCTATATTAAAATGGCGTGTGAAAGACTGGACATTTTAACATTGAACGTGAATATGGTTTTAATTATTATTTTGAAGGCCAATTGAATTGAAAAATACTCTAGTTGGGTAGAAGAACTGTGTGAATAGTTTGAAAATTACGATTACAGTGATATCGCAGACTTTCGAAGATACCAGGCCTGTCTACCTGATAGGCTACTGCACATTTGGATCATCGGAGAGGTAAGTTTATTTCATTATTGAAACTGACTTTATTGATGTATAATACCAGTACTTTACACAATGAATTACTAATTTTATTCACTCATGCTTATATATTTAAAACCAAGTTAGTATCGGTACAAAATAATGTGAGGTCATGTTTATTATTTGACTATTTTTAACAATATATTTAATTACTGATTACAGAATATATTTTAGAAAGTATTTGAGTTTTATTTGATATTCATAATATTTTGAGTTCTTAAATACAGTCGGCCTATTTTTGTTAAAATGGTTAGCAAATAATATAAATCTAGTATGAATACTGTCCTATTATATAAAACAAGTCAGGCATAAGTACAAGTAAGTTTAATTCGTTAATGAAAATTATTTTATTCATGTATAATACCAGTACTTTACACAATGAATTACTAATTTTATTCACTCATGAATACATATTTAAAAGCAAGTTAGTATCATTACAAAATAATGCGAGGTTATGTTTATTATTTATGGACTATTTTTTAACTATATATTTAATTACCAATTACAGAAATATATTTTATAAAATATTTGGTTTTATTTGACATTCTTAATATTTTGGGATATTAAATACAGTAGGCCTATTTTTGTTGAAATTGTTAGCAAGTACCGTAATTTAAATCTAGTATGTATATACCTACAATATAGAACAAGTAATGAGATCCTAGGTCTAAATACAAATATTTCTAGAGATAATTTCCAAAAATGTGTTAATCTTAAATGCCTTGTAGATAATCAGATACCGGTAATAATCTGACATCCAAGACAATTTTCCTGTTATTTAATGTTAGAGCAGTGGGAATTATGCTAAAATTGTATAGTGGCCTAACATATATTGTCATTAATTGTAAGATCAAGTATTTCTCTGAAAACATGTTCCAGAACAGAACAGTCATTATATGTAATCAGCAGTTTCTCTATTATTTGATTTTATTATTCTAATTCTGTGATACTACTTTTCTTTAAATAATATGTTTTGACGAGTCTTAATATTGTAGACTAAACACCTGTAGCACTAAAAATAATTCATGAAGTAACTGCAGATCAATGATAACATTTGATATATCAGCATGTGCAAATCTATGATACACAGAAGTTACAAATTGTAAGAAATGCAAGTTACTAAGCATACAGGGAAAAACTGCACTTAAACTAGCGTCAAATATTTTCAAAGTCCTATAGAATAACAGTGCGCATGCACCAGAGTTTGTAGAGCCACCGATAACCCACAATCGAACCACATATTGATTATCATCCTGGATTACTATCCGTCGCTATGAAATTTAAATGACCAATATTTGCAATAAGTCCCCAAATCTATGTTATAAAGATATATTAATAATATTAAATTTACCAAACTTTATTAAAAATGGGTGTACACTTACTTATCGCTCCCTAACGCTGATCCAACCAGCGATAACCCAAAAGAGCGATAGAAAAATCATAGACTAGGTAATATACTCTGTGGAGAAAATAGCAGTTAGCATCACAATATTGTCTAACAGTGTCATAATATTGTGATTTGCATATTTAAATAAATACTTCAAAACTGTCTAATAATGTTATAAAATTGTTTGAAAAAGTCTAAAATAATAAATAATGTTAGTAAATACAAAAGAAGAGTTATAGTTTACAAAAAGAAGAGCTATAGTTTACAATAATATAACTGAAAAATCAAGCGCTAGTAAAAGTGCAGTTGAGCCAGCATACAGTAATCCTTATGTATTATACACCATGGTATACTATGTTGATTGTGAAATCTATAATTTTAATTATTGATAAAATAACTTCAGCTAGTTATGAATAATTCACTTGTACTGCTATATGCGTGTATTATGTGAGTTGATCTGTACAACACAATAAGTTTATATTACATACTGCTTTTTTTTTTTAGGAAATCAAGCCATTTCTCCAATAAATCAGCTGCTCCTGGATTTGGACAATGATTAGATAAGGGTTCATCATTCAGGAGGGGTCAGGAGATCACAGTCCTAAGATATGTCTGCCGAGTCAGTTGTGCCATTGCAAGTTCTCGACTTCAAGCTACATCCCTAAAGACCGGAAGTTCAATGGATTACACAAACAAAGAATAAAGACCTGGTGATGGTGTTGCAGAATAGTTCAAGTAACTTGAAATACTACTTCTCTTTAAAAGTGAAGGCTATTTTAAATCAAATATGACATTTGTGACATCATTGCTAGGTGAAGAACAATTTATGGCAAATTATAACATTTGCAACTATTAAGTCTAACAGTTATAAATATTTATACACATCAGTCTTAAATTTAGAACAGCTTAAAAAAATAACTCACCCTAGCTTACATTTCTCATATTGTTAAAATGTAACGTTGTTAGTTACGTCATATACTTTGTTATAATTTCTCTATAAATTATTTTTTTCATAATTGGGTTGGAGAGATGGATTTCAAGGGTGTCCAAAAGTTAAGGATAATTAGTTCATTTGCCGACTTATTATAAAGCATTTGTCAGAATAATACAAAATTTGGTAAGGTATGTCACAGATAATTAGAAACATGGCACGAAAGAAACAATGGCATGAATACGTCATTCACTTGTCATTTTCACAACAAACGAAAACTGCATTTCAGAATTCGAACATAAAAGTTGAACAACAATGGTTCAAATGATTAGTATGGGGTGTGATTACCCCTGACAGCTACACAAGACTCACATCGACGTGGCATGCTAGTGATGAGGTTGTTCAGGAGTTCGATGCTCAGCAAATTCCACTCCTCATGAAGAGCAATGTGAAGGTCTTGAAGTGTCCTCGGAGGAGGCTGACGAGATGCAATTTGTCTCCCTAAGGCATCCCATGCATGCTCTATAGGATTCATATCCGGAGACCTCGCTGGCCACTCCATACGCTGGATATCTTCCTCCTGAAGAAACTCATCCACCAGTTGTGACCTGTGAGGTCGGGCATTGTCATCCATGAATATGAATTCTGGACCCACAGCTCCCCTGAAAAGTCTTACATGAGGTTCCAGGATCTCTTCTCTATACCGCTGAGCATTAACAGTGCCACCTGCGAAGATGTGAAGCTCTGTGCGTGCATTCATCATTATAACCTCCCCATACCAGGAGACCACCGCCACCAAATGGATGTCTTTCCATGATGTTCATGGGTTTGTAACGAGTTCCTTGCTCCCTCCCAGATAGTCACGCGATGCGAATCACAGTTCAAGCTGAATCTGGACTCGTCTGTAAATAGCACGCTGCTCCACTGATTTAGAGTCCAGTCGCGATGTTCCTGACTCCACCGTAAACGTGCTCTCTTGTTATCAAGGGTGAGTGGGACGCACACTACAGGCCGCCTAGCATACCAGACCAGCAGCTCTGAGTCTTCTATAGACAGTTTGTCTGGATACTCTGATACCTGAGGCGGCCGCAAGTTCTGAACTCAGTTGTCTGGCAGACATTTTTCGTTTCTTCTTGCAGTTAACGCAAGATATCGATCCTGCTGAGGATTTGTAACTCTTGGAAGACCTCCCACTGGTCTTCGCCTAACGTCTCCGGTCTCTTGGAACCGTCGCCATAACCTAGATATAACATTTTGTGGCACATTAAGTGCTATGGAGACCTCAGTTTTGTGTCAGTGCCGTGTTTCTGCAGCCGCCCAATAATTCTACCCCGAAGCAGAGGGTCCAGATGTTGTCTTTGTGCCATTTTACTGCAATCTGTTCTTACACTACATCTGATTATATCATAACTCTCTTTAAAAATGAAGATTTATGGAACAGGGCTTAACTGCAATTGCAAAATCCCATTGTAGAGTAAATTGTTAATTATATTTTTGTTCTATAATATTTTAATCAGTGATGATACTGTAATAATTTAAAAATATTTTAGGTTTTTATGTGATTTATTGTTATACATTCAAAATGTGCAGTACAATTTTAAATATTTTACTAAAACTGATTGCCTGTGAACATTTGAGAGATGCTGTAGAATGTTACGCAGTATGAAATTATAAAATGAGTAAATTATATACATGTTCCTCAGTCTTATTGTTTTGCAGTTTGTTGTATCTGATAGAAACAATAAGATATTTGAAGCAGTAAATAAGAGTTTATTTATATGAATTATTGTATAATTTTGAAAAATATTAAATAAAATATAATTTCAAAATAATTACTTCTATGTGTTACCCACTAGTGTTTCAAGTCATTTTCAAACATATTCCTGTATTTAATGTTTTATTTTAGGAAGTAATATTTTGAGGTTCTTTTAATTAAATTATTTGGAGTCTGTTCATCTTAACTCAATATTAATGTTGATTTGTTCTTGAACATGTTTCGATTATAGCATATCAATGATTATGATATAAGCGAAACATGTTCAAGATAATCAACATTAATATTGACTCCAAATAATTTAATTAATATTCCTGTGTGTTACGTTGGAGACTATCTTTTCTTGAGGAAATGCAGTGATGGAATTGAAGACTATAGGGAAAAAGAGAGGTAAGTCAGATAAATGTGATAAAAAAATCAGTTAAGGGCACATTCATATAGCTTGAGTAGTGAATTTTATATGGGCTAAATTATGGAGCAAAAGTAAGGCTAGTCACTGAGATTTTTTTTTTTGCAAATGCCCCAGGTTGCCCTTCGACATTCCTGGTGTCCCTCCTGGCATGGCGTACTTGTAACCCACTTCTGAGGTTGGGGCGCCTGGAAGGCAGGGTTACATTGCCCCGATGATATGATGGATGATGATAGTGGTGCACCAGGAGAGTCCCTAATCCCAAGCTAATCTAAGATGAATATGAATACAATGATTTCGATGGCCATATGATTTCGGGGACCGTTTGGGTCTTACAGGTGAGGAAAAACCCAGAAAAACTGTCCCGACCGGGGATCGAACCCAAGGCCCCATTTGATAGTGAAAAAAAAAGGTAAGTCTATAGTGAACAGGGGAAAAGGAAAGCAAGTCATTTTAATCTAACTGTTGCAGTGCAGGTGTAGAGTAATAGAACTGGATTTATTCAATATTGGTCTTATTTGGGAGGAGAATTACATGTACACTATTTTTTCATTGTATTGCTTCATATGTTGTTTTACTAGTAATATTGTGCGAGAAAAGTGAAAACTGGAATCACGTACATTCAAAATGAATGAGTATGATCAATAACTGTGTATCTTATGAAAGCTGTAAGAAGAGGAAGAGTTTTTGGCAGGATGAAAGATACTAACAAACAATTGAGAGCTCAGATTCATGAAACTGGAGACTCCTGTAATTGTAGGTTAAAATATTTAAAACGTTTTGATGTAAATCAGCAAAATAAATGAATCAACAAATTCAAAATTTACAATGTTAGAGGCACAATCTTTATATATATTAAAATTAATGTGGGAAGTAAACATTATGAGGTTATATCATTAATAGTGAGTGGAGAACATATTTTTAATAACTCACGTCATACAATTTCAAATTTATTTGATTTAAGTCCATTGGTTTCGAATGAATTTTTCATTCATCTTCAGTTTATTTTCATGACACCAACTGTTGAAATTCTATGTTTGTTGATTTCACATGGTTACCTCTAACACTGCCATCTTTTGGTTGGCTTTATAAATTTTGAAATAAAATTTTTTTCTATAGGAATATCAAAATTCATTGATCAATATTTATTCTTTTGAATGAATATCTTCTCCCAAACTGTTAATTCTAATAGTTTATCCAATTGTTTCAAAAGTTTTGCATCTCTATTAATTTTATGATGTTCTAATAAACTATGTGCAGCAATTGCGATTTTTCAATTTCACAATTTGAAACAATTGGATAAACCATTAGAATGAACAGTTTGGGAGAAGATATTCATTCAAAAGAATAAATATCGATCAATGAATTTTGATATTCCTATAGAAAAAAATTTATAATGCCAACCAAATATGGCAGAATTAGAGAATTGGTGAAATCAACAACTGAAAGTAAACTGAAGATGAATGAAAAATTCATTCAAAACCAATGGTCTTAAATCAAATAAATTTGAAATTGTATGAGGTGAGTTATTAAAAATATGTTCTCCACTCACTATTAACTTTATATATATGTTTGGTCCCACAATATTAAACAGAGGAGGCCAAAATAAATGAAGATGATGCTCTCCTTCATAGTAAAGTTTCAGATACAAGGTAAGAATTTCAGATGAAAATTATGCAAATGAAATAAAGATATATGTAAAAAAGTTTTCAGGTTTATAAATGCCATTTCAAAATAGAGAATTGAAAAAATATCCGAAAATCTATAAATACTAATGCAGAGATAGGCAAGGATATGTAAGGCAAAACACACCAACAGGCAGACCAAATTGTCCAAAACTGGTTATGGAACACACATCATTTAAGGGTCCTGAAAGCCATTATAGCATAAAGAAAACAGAAGTTGTATTTACCTGGGGAACTGTGTATTTTTAACAACGTATAACATGTATAAAGACAATTATTCTGAAAACTTTATATCTTCTGAAATGTATTAAACCATTTTCATAACACAGTTCAACATTTAATTTGGATACCCCAGAAACGATTCGTATAGTATCTGTGATGAATTAACTGCTAATAAGAAGTCGCTCCTGTTCAGTTAAGTACCATTGCAAATGAAGAGATGAGGCTGGAGATAGAGAAGAAGGTAATGTATCTTGAAACTGAAAACAAGGTTCACATAGCAAGAACTGAGATTATTTATAACGGCCAGAGGGAAGCATGGAAGAGAAGTACTAAATTTATTTCCATGGATTTTCAGAAAAATCTCCCCTGTCCAAACATCATATATTACAAGCAACGATTTAGCTACTTTTCTTTCAACATTCAAAAGTTGTTTGATAACAAGGTCATTTTCTATATTTAATCTGAAGCTCATGGTAGGAAAGGAGCCAATAAGGTAACTTCATTTCTTATTAATCAGTATATTACAAACATCCTTAACCCAAAAATCTAGTAGTTAAATATATTCTGTGAATCTGCAGGAGGGCAAATAAAAATTACATGCTCTTTAGATATTTACTCTACATTGTTCATGAGAAGACACATTTGCAGTCAGTTCTTGTCACATTCCCAATAAGTGGACCTACATACCTAGAATGTGACAAGGGTATGGGTCTGATAAAGTCAAACATTTTTAGTGAAATTCGTTAAGACTGGGTTGCAGTATTCCAAAGTGCAACAATGAAAATAATGAATATATGTAAGACAAAAAGAAAACTCTCACTGTTCTTATAATAGGTCCAGGAACAACCAAAAAAATTGAGCTTCCCAAGATCTACTCCAAGTTTTACAAATTAAACTAATCTGTTCCATCACAAGTTCATCCGCAGACAGGACGTTCCTATATTATGATTACACCTGAATAACCATGAAGCACAAGGGTTTGTAATCTAGCAATTCTATGCATTGAGAGGGAGAAATGTTGGAATTTTTTTTAAGGACCTCTCATCAGATTTGTTGCTTAATGGCTCCAAATCACCTTATATATATATAACATGGCTTGCATTATCATAATCATTTTGCATGTTATTAAATAATTCTTCCAAGAATGAGAGTTTACAGCAGCAACATTTTCAGGAGATGGATTAGATACTTTGTAAACACTGTAATACATGGTCCCAACCAAAATAATTGCTCTTCTTATACCATTAAAATGGCTTGTTCCATGAAAACTTTTACATAACCCAAATATACTAAAGCATTCCAATGATGATGATGATGATGATGATGATGATGATAATACACTACCATATTATATTAATGTAAAAGTGTTTTTAAATCAATCATTAGGTTAATTTAAAAACAGGCCTAATCAAGAAAAAATATTTTTCGTCGTTACGCATGTTTTATGGATAGTTTCTTATTTCCTATAGTTTTCAACGTTTCTATATTAATTCTATTATAGTTTTGAAAATCTTTCGTTGGACATGTTCTTTATTTCTGGCAAATTTTCCACGTGTAGGCTACTAATATACGAGGTGATCTGTGGAACGTGTTTGTGTTGGTTCAATGTGTTTATTTAGGTTTCTATGGTAACGCGATAAGTAACAACCAATAGCATTTCTTTCCCCTCCTACAAATTTGTTCCGCTTGAATATGAGGTATGAGAAATATACGATTCAAAATAATTTTAACGGTAAACCGCCCGTTTGTTTACGTCGGTGTTATATGGCGTGGTGAAACGCAAACACGCTTAGTTATTTTTCACCCGGTTATGTAACTCGTCGTGAAGGTTAAATTTCACCGATGTTGGTGAAACCGGCCCTTAGAGGTACTATTCACCTGAATTTTCCAGTCTAGGTGTTGGTCTATGAAGATACCCAGATTTTTTACTACTGGGCTGTAGGGGATGTTTTTGTCATTTAGGAGAATGGTAGGGATATTTTCGTAATGTATAATGCTTTGGATTCGTCGATGTCCTATAATTATGCATTGTGTCTTGTCAGCATTAAGATTAAGTCGATGTTTCCTCGACGCATTATGTGCACGCTGTAGTCTGTCAGATAGATCAGTTGTCAGATTAGTCAAAATTGTTCAATAACACGTTACTTTGGGAAAAATCAATTTTCTGGTTATTCTCGAAAGTTGTATTTGAGTGACAAAGTTCCTTTTGAATGTCAGCTCCCCATACTGTATATAATAAACGGTGCTATGAAAATATTTCATGGCTCTAACTCTGGCAGTATAAACAAAACTTTATTATTATCATTGATATTATTATTATATATTAAATTATTAACTAACTAACTAATTCACAGGCACTATCAAATCCGTAGGTTCATGGCCGCGCGAACATAAGCTCTCCATACATCCCTATCCTGAGCTAATATTTTCCAATCATCCCCTGTATAATCTACTTCCCTCAAAATCATTGTTAATGTTATTCTCCCACTCATTGTTGGTATACCAACTGGGCGTTTTCCTTCTGTTTTTCTTACAAGAAGCTTCCATGTATGTCTTTCATTACCCATTCGTGCCCGTGCCACATGCCCTGTCGTACAAGACAACTGTTCTTATTATATCTGGCTTCGTATAAAGACCATGTAGATCGCTATTATGTAGTCTTCTCCATTCACCTGTCCATCTCTCTTTGGTCCAAAAATGTTCCTAAGAACTTTAATCTCAAATACTTATAATCTCATGATGATCTTGTAGGAGATTTCCGGGCTGTTGGCCGTGGTCTTGAGGCTTGTAGTTCCCCGACGTTTCGTCAGAGCCTGCGTCCGGCATCCTCAATGGTTGACGAAACGTCGGGGAACTACAAGCCCCAAGACCACGGCCAACAGCCCGGAAATCTTCTACAAGATCATCATAATAACTCCGGCCGTGAAAAGCCTAAGTCAACATACTTGTAATCTCCTTTCCTCCCTTAAAGTAAGAGTCCATGTTTCTTATCCATATAGGCCTAATATAACTGGTAGAATAATAGTTGTATATATTTTCAGTTTAACGTCTTTATAAAGGCATTGGAACGTCAAGAGTCTCTGTATAATAGCATAATAGCACGCAATTTCTAGAATTGAGCCTATGTTTAATATAATTAAATTATTGTTTTATTATTATTATTATTATTATTATTATTATTATTATTATTATTATCAACCGGATTAGACCACTGTTAAAATATACTTTGTATGAGAAAGATGTAATTTCATTATTGACTTGAAGTTTGTTCAAATATAACAGTTTTCTCGTGGAATGGTGAATTTTGCTAACTTCCTCAATGTCTCACTAATTAAGATGTAAAGTTATGTATAAATCTGTTGACTGTTTATTGGTGCGATTATCAGTACAGCTTCTGTTCTCATTATATCTGCGTGTATCACATTAATCTTATCTTTGAGCGAACTGCGTGGTTTCAAATTACAAAATAACCTATTTACCGACCGGCGACCTCAACATTGACAAAGCAACCCGACAAGAGAATTCTGTAGGTGATGTCATGTATTGAATATGCTGTCCAGTAGCAAATTGACCAGGTGTCCGATCAAAGTTAATGTCAATCTGATTTAAAACTGTCCAATTAAATATTGTATTTGAGCTTACATCATCGCCTGAGCATTCAGCCAGCGCAGCGCCTCTATACAGAACTATCAAGTTTTCTTCCTTCAAGTCCCGACTTCTCTAACAAGTATGTTAGCTATTTTATAGAACCTCTAGTTTAGTTCTCATGTTACCAAACCATCCACACGCAATTCTATTTTAATCTTTTTTATCATACGTAAGTTGCTATAGGAGTTTTCATGTCTAGAAAATAATATTGATCTCATGAGAACATTGTGCCACTGACAGTTGTCCACGCACGTTTGATTATCGTATGCTGTATTTTTTTTATCTAAACCCTAAACGAACTCGGATTAGTTACATCTTGCTAGGTTCTTAACCTACTATAGAGGGGTGAAATTTATATATAGAAAAGCCACGAATGAACTTGCCAACTAATTTGCGCTAAGACAATTCTAAACAAACGTTTTCAGCAATTTAATATGAATACTTTCAAATGGTACTCTCGAAATTCTAGCAGAGAAGATAGACTCTCGAAATTATTGCAATTGAAGAGAGCATATTAGAGGAAGATTGAAAGAAAAAGGAGTTCTTTGTGGAAGCAGTTACCAAATTTGCTTCCTAGGAGATAAATAGAGAATTTCAATTCCGGGGCTCTTGGAGAGATGATGATGATGATGATGGTAATAATAATAATAACCATAATAATAATAACCATAATAATAATAATCTTCTTGTTTTTCTGCCAAAAACAAAGGTTTGGGTTTATTCCCGTCTGTGAACTACAACTGGAACTGATCTCTCAATGAGGTTGACGTAAGTCTCTATTGTTTCCTGCAGGGTGATAATTTAATCATTTTTTGGTAAACGATGTTCTGGCATATTAAAAACGTGCAATAATAATAATAATAATAATAATAATAAGAAGAAGAATAGTTAGTTGTAGGTAATTCGTCCGCCATCTTCTCTTTAGGTTTTTTAGCATTGTAAATTTTTCAGTAGAATGAGGAGCAGGCCCATTGCTACAATCCCCAACCTGGAGGACCAGGTAATTTGTAATCAAGATTGTCTTCCTCTAGCCTTTAGTGAATCAACACTGAACTACAAGACAGTAGCTGTTAGTTTTGGTTCGCCTCGGGTATTTCATTTCCCCGATACCACCCATATCTGAGAAGCATTCTTCTATCCACCACCTGGGGAGGCGCCCAATGGGGGTCTAACAACCCCACACCAAAGAAGATCCTCAATTGGAAAGCTAATGGAAGAAGTGGAAGAGGCAGACCTAGAGAACGTTGGATGGATGGAGTGAGGAGAAGTATGGAAGCTAGAGATTTGAGGGAAGAAGATGTTCTAGGCAGGAACTTCTGGTGACAAATCACTTTGGGTTGAAGGAGAAACACTGTATTGTGAGATATCCCTAATAAAATAATACTTACTTAATACTTAATACAGGCATTCCACTTTACAGCAGTTCGCCCTTGTTCCTGCTTTCCAGAGATTCCTATCTTTCCATTGTCCTTTTTCCATACCCCTCTTCATCATGGCATCATACCATGTTCTTCTACTTCTCCCCCTCTTCCTTCTGCCTGGCACCATCCATGTTTAGTCCACTGGTCTTCCGACATCCGTTGTACATATCCATAACACCGTAAAGCTCTCTTTGTTATCCTTTCGATAACAGTTTCTTGTACATTCATTTCTTGTCTGATATATGTATTTCCTATATGTTGTAGTCTGTATATTCTCATATTTCTCCGTAATCCATCCATTTCTGTCGCCAAGATTATTTTCTGCATCCTTTCATTTATTGTCCAGCTTTCTGATCCATATGTAAGTATACTTTCCATTATTGTTTGTATAATCTCTTTTTTGTTTTTCTGGTCAAATTTCTATTCCATAATAAAATAATAATAATAATAATAATAACAATAAAAATATAATAATAATGTCTTCTCTTCTATCCATCCAGCGAATAATAAAATAATACAACGTTTCATACAATTAATATGACTATAAAACATTATTAAAATATAGTCTAGGCATTAGATGGTCTTAATCTAGTCTAATATTAATATTAGCAAAATAAAAGAATAAAATAAAATAAAATAAAATAAAATAAAAAGTTATTTTAAAAATTTAAGATATGCAAGTTGTAATTTACATCTTAGAGCAATTTATATATATATATATATAGAAAGTGTTGAATATAGTTGTTCAGGTAGGATTTTCAATATGTAGACCTTCAAATATCAATCAATTCAGATATAAATAATGATAGTATTTGACAGGTCCTGGCATAACTGGGAAGTAAGTTCCGCGCTCTAGCCATAGAAATTGTGAAATATTCAGAATATAAACAAGTCTTTTGCTGTGGTATAGGAAATAAAGAAGTCTTTTGAAGTCTTGAGCCTAAATTTTGATCAGCCGATAAAATGTGTAAAAGTTTTGACAAAAAGCTCGGTAAGTGTGTGTCCAAAATTTTGAATATTAGGACATGTGAATGTAGAATTCTTCATTTATTTAAGTGAAGCCAAGACAAGGAAGAAGCGTGGTCATAACGACGGAGATTGAATACAAATCGAATGCATGCATTATGAGCACGCTGTAGACTGACATATTGTTAGTTTTAGATCAGTCAATAGTATGTCGCAGTAATGGAAGTGTGGCATTGCAAGAGTCTCTACTGTTATTATGTTGAGCTGAAAAAAACATCTGTACTGTAGGGATGGGAACGAACGACAAAGAACCATGTGCGAGAGCTATAGCTTGGCAGTGAACAAAAAAGTTGAGAATCTTGACTGGACATATCCCACTAAGCAGACCTGTGTTCTCCTCTTCTACTTGTTTCACCAATCATTATCAATATCCGTATCAAGGGACAAACGCTGTCAGGAAGGGGAACATTACTTCATAGAATTCCAGCGCATGAGAAGTACGACTGGATTGTATTAGCTGCCATGCTAAAGTACAATTACAAGGAAGAAATCTTCTTCTTCTTCTTCTTCTTAAACTTAATTTGTAGGATTTCATCCTGTTTACTTTAAAAATCACTCCTCGGAGGAAGACGTATTGGATGTGCATTCACTGTCTATCCATCTCTTTGTTCTTCTCCCGTCCATTGGTCTATCTTCTTTAGCTCTTTTTGCTAGCCGGTTTTCTTCCATTCTTTCTTTATGACCTTTCCAATATTTTCGTCTATCTATAATAAATTTGGTTATGTCTTGAATATGGCATTTGTCCCTAATTTCTGTGTTGTGTAATTTATCAAATAATGTTTTCCCCTGAATAGTTCTTAAGATTTTCATTTCGCATGTGCTTATTATTTGTTTAGTTTTTGTTATGTCAGCCCTAGTTTCTGCTCCATATACGACAACTGATCGAACTATCGTTTTATACATGCGGGTTTTGTTTTCTATTGACATATGTTTGTTGCGCCAAATTAAATCTTTCATGTACCCTGATATTTGTGCTGCTTTATCAGCTTGTTTCTTTACCTATTTTATTAAATTTTTAGTGTTTGTTATTAATACACCTAAATAATTAAATTCTGACACTTTTTTCTATAATTTTTCTTTCCACTTCTAATTTGCATCTCACTGGTTCTTTTGATATTGTTAAGCATTTTGTCTTGTTCGTGTTAATTTCCATATTGTATTTTCTGGCATTTATATTAAATTTATGTAAAGATCTTTGTAAATTATCTTCAGATTCTGAAAGGAGAACGACATCATCTGCGTAACATATTAAGTGAAATCTAGTATTTCCCATTTTATAACCCTAACGTGGTGGTATGTTTTCAATAATTTTATCCATTATAATATTAAATAAGAATGGACTTAAAGAGTCACCTTGCCTGATGCCCTTTGTGAGGGTAATTTCTTCAGTTTGCTGTTCTTTTACTTTGATTACTGTTTTGCAGTGTGTATTAATTGATATTATTGCTCTAATCAATTCATTAGGAATTTCATTCTCTCTCAAGATATGTACAACATATTCAAGCTGTACTCTATCAAAAGCTTTCTTCATATCTATGAAACATAAGAATACTGGTTTATTGAATTCCCATGATTTTTCCACAATTTGTCTAACTATGTAAATTGCATCTAATGTGGATCTATTTTTCCGAAATCCTTGTTGTTGTTCTTTAATATGGATTAATGTGTTTAATTTATTGTTTAATATTTTTGTGAATACTTTTAGAGAACTATTAAGTAATGTAATTCCACGATAATTTTCTGGTTTAGTTTTATCGCCCTTTTTAAATATTGGGATAGTTATACTCGATTTCCATTCTAGTGGGGTGGTACCGCTTATTATGATATTTTGGAATAACTTCTGTAGTTCATTTATCAGTTGTATTCCTCCATATTTCAGCATTTCATTTGTTATCGTATCAGGACCTGCAGCCTTTCGATTTTTCAATCTCCGTACTGTGTCAGTTACTTCATCTATTGTTATTTCAATTAATTCATCTTGATTTTGATATTCATAAACATCCTGATTATTTTCCTGATTATTTTCTTCTTGTTTATATAGTTCCTGGAAATAATTATCCCATTCTTGCATTGTAAATTTGTTTGTTTGTATACTATCCCTAATTTCCATTTTATTTCTTCTTAATGTTCCCCATATTTTTCGTTGGCCTCCATATAAATCATGTTCCATATCTTTGAAATATTTTTCCCAATAATTTTTCTAATTTTAGCGTTTGCTATATTGCGTTCTGTTGTGTATGTTTTTCAAGATTCAGGGGTTTTATTTTTCAAAAATTGTAAATATGATTCCTTTTTCTTTTTGGCTATTTCCTTAATTTCAGATACAAACCATGGAGTATTCTTCTTATTGCTGTTTACATTCACTTGTCTTTGTCCTATTACTTCCTTAGCTACGTTTAATATACTGTCTTTTATTTGTTGCCATTGTTGATCTACACTATTTTGTGTATCCGTTTGGACTTGTTGCAGTTTTTCCTTTAATCTTTGCTGGTACAGTTGTCTTGTGCTTTCATTTATAAATGATTCAATATTAAATGTTGTTATATACGTTGACTTTCGTTTCTTTATGTTTGGCAATCGTATTCTTATTTTGCATAAAACTAATTTGTGGTCACTTCCTATATCAGCAGAATTAAGTGTCCTGACATCAATTATCTGATCAAAATGAACTTCTCTATTTGTTAAAATATAGTCAATTACTGACTAATGTGATGTGCTATTATGGAAGGTATATTTATATTTCATTGGATGATCAAAAAATGTATTATTAATTCTTAAAGCATTCGTTGCAGCAAATGTAATGAGCATATCTCCATTTTCATTTCTGACATCTTCATTAAGCCTTTGTGTAATGCCTGGTAAACAGTTTTTCCCTATTCTTCCATTGAAGTCTCCAAATATAATATTTTTTTCTCTATTGTTTATTTTTGATACAACATTTTGAAGAGTTTCATAGAATGCTTCTCTTTGTTGCAAAGTTTAGATATATCAGGAGCGTATATACTTATAAAATGTATAATATTATTTTGTAACTTTACTTTTGCATGTAAAATTCTATCATTTATATAATCAACATCTTCTATACTTTCTTTAAACATTTGGTGTAGCAACATGCCTACTCCAGATTGTGCTCTATTTTCTTTCGGTTGGCCACTGTATATAAATATATAATCATCAATTTATGTCATCGTTTACATTAAACTAGAAACGTTGATTTCAAGTTGCTAACTCCAGTCTTACTTTTTGAACAACGACCCTTGACATCACTGCAACATATATATGTGTGTGAGTGTGAGTGTGTATTATAATTAAAATTTTGACATTGAGTAATAACATGACATAAGAAAAATTAATGCTTGGACGGGATTTGAACCCGGACCTCTAGATTAATACTCCAGTGCTCTACCGATTACGCTACCAAGCAAATCTAGTACAAACATTTATTTTTCATATATATATATATATATATATATATATACTGTCCACAGCTGTGGTCTCGAGGTAGCGTGCTGCCTTGTCACGCAGCGGTCGGGACAGTTTTTTGGTGAGGTTTTTTATCGGGGTTTTTCCTCGCCTGTAAGACAAATGTCAGGAAAACTTTAAGGCCCAAACAGTCCCCGAAATCATATAGTCATCATCATCATCATCATCTTCATCATCCTTCACCGGTGTGGAAAGCAACGGGAAGCTACCACACCTACAATTCTCTAGTAAAGCTGCAAAGCATAGCGTGAAAATGCTATGATTGTAGTGAAAGACCTGCCTTCGGGCAGAATTACCATGGATGGATATATATACTCTATTATTACGAGAAGTAGCGGGAACTCGGTCTCCACTGCCATATAGTAGCTGCTATAACAAGTAAGCAAATTAGAGAGAATATTTTTACTTTATAGCAGCGACGCTTTTTCGATGTTATAATTAAATTTTTGACAACGAGCAATGCAAGCTTAATACATTATATTATTTTTAGTCTGATCATCTTACCTCAATATTAATGTTGATTTTTTCTTGAGATAAGATGATCAGACTAAAAATAATATAATTAAAATAACCTCAAACTATAACATCCTAAAATTAAATATTAATATGACATGTTAAGAAAAATAAATGCTTGGACGGGATTTGAACCCGGATCTCTAGAGTGATATCGCAGAGCGCTACCGATTACGCTACCAGCAAATTAAAGATAATATCGATCCAATCCATATGCGGGTCCTTGTGGTTTCCTAGATTTTTAACTACTGTGCTGTGGAAAATGTTTTTGTAATTTAAGAGAATACGGTACTAAAGATATTTTCGTAATTTTTAATGTGTTGAATTCATAGGTGGCTGTAATTATGCAATGCGTCTTCTCAGAATTAAGATTTTATTTATGTTTCGTTGACCATTAGGAAAGTGAGAGTAAGTTATTATTTATTTTCACTGGTGCATTAAGTATCTGTATCGTCGGGATGAGAGTGAATGTAACCTATATTTGCAAATCATCAGCTTACAGGTGATGTCGACAGTAATTAATAGGTCTACTACTGTAGATGTCATTAATATTGATACAAAACAGTAGTGGTCCAAATTATCAGGGGTGAATTATTTTATAGCATATACAATTAAACTTGTTTTAGTTTTAATAAATATAAATTGATATTAGGTTAAATTATATTTTGTTAGGAATGTCTTAACACTACATTAGTTTTTATTTTAATGTTATTCCTCCAAAAATTCTTGTCTTGCGCATCTTCTTCCAATTCCGTTCAATACATACTTCTCCTTATCCGAAAAATAAATTATTTCGGTAGTTATCTTCTTCTCCTTCTCCCTTCAGCATTCCATTTCAAAATAATTTTTGGAATTCTCTCTTCTCCCATTCTTTAACGTGTCCAAATCATCTCAATTTTCATTCTTCAATTATTATTTTAAGAATATTCTTATCCATTCCAATAGTCCATTTCTGTTGCCAACAATTTACTTGCATGAGACCTATCTAACGTGCAAATTTCAAATCCATATAACATTACACTTTGAATTAATGACTTCTAAATTATTCCTTTTGTGTTATTTACAACATTCTTGCTGCTTCAAAGTACTAATTCAGCATACCAATTTCTTTTACCCGTACTTTTTTTTTTCGATCTCGACTGAGCTTTTTCTACCAGCTTCTGAAATGGATCCCAAATATGTAATAAATTTATTGACTTTGTGAATTTCTTCTTGTTTAATCTCCAACTTTTCATCATCTTCCATCGTCAATGTTAAATATTCAGTTTTCATAAAAATTCATATTTAATTCCTCATTTTTTAATTCTTCGACCAATTTTCTTGTCATGTATGAAGCATCCCATTTATCCTGAGTTATTAGAACTTGGTCATCCGCAAGAAGTAAGTGATATAGAAAGTATTGTGAATTCATTGTCATCATCATTAGAGCCCGGATTTGTATGCATAACAAAGTACTAAATGTGCATGAAAAATGTAGAAAATATGCACCCTAAATATGCAAAAAAAACGGATAGTAATAAAATCAAATACATTATTTGCTTATCTTATTCCTGGCTGTTACAGCAGATAAGGAAGGTTTTCATCAGATTTTCTTGTGTGAAGCTCCTTCATCTGTCAGTGAAGAAGGTTTCGTGCAGTGAAAATGTCCGTTCTACATTACATGATGTCACAGGTGCATGTGAAAACACCACAGTTCTTCTTCAGTGAATTTCTCTTAGGTTACAGTTTTTTTCACTATCACCCGAGAGCATTTTTACAAATTTGACAAATTCTATTGCAGCCAGGATTTTTATATAATACTTCACTAAGCTTATCAAATGTGATTTTAGCAATACAGTTATATTCTTTCTCAAGGCCCACGGGTATTCCCCTGTTACACAGATGTAAATATACACGTTACGCTTATATCCAATTGTTGCAGAGACTTCATTAATTTAAAAAACATAATAAATAATTAATTAATTACTAGTAATTAGCCGAAGGGAAAATTATAATTTAATATTACATTTAGGAGTAAAATATGCATTTATGCATTAACAATTTTAAATAAGCGTTTTCCCCCGAAATATGTATTTCTATGCGTTATCAAATATCGCTAAAATTGTCTGTGAAGGGGTCACTTAACATATAAATAATGTCCGCATATTTTTTAATGCGTAAAACAAAACATGCATTTCGCATACAAATCCGGGCTCTAATCATCATCAAAAATCACGGATTAAGCCCACGTTGCTTGTACCGGTCTCGTAGATTCTTATTTAAAAAGTGGAATCCATCTCTTTTTAGGTCTACCACCATCCCTGTCTCCTTTTGGTTTGTGATTAAGTATAATTTTGGTATGCGTTATTGTTATTTCCATAATATTGGGTTTTCTGGACCGATCTTTTAAAGAGACATCAATATAATTATAACTTATTTTGCTAAAGTATTGAAGATAAACAACAAATTATTACAATATGTATATATATATATATTATATTACTATCTGTAGTAATGTTGTAGGTAGATGGAAAAGAGGAAATTCAATTGTTATTTTGTAAAAGTAAACGGACCTCTCAATTTACTATTTATTGTTCAGTTAAAAATAACAGTTTTTAGTGCTTCATCTACTTTGAATGATAAATACACGTCAAAGATAGTTTGTAAATGTTCCAACATGAATCGTGCATTATTTGCACTACAATAACCGAAATAATCTCAACGTTTAGCGCACAAAATCCGATTTTATGAGTCTGCGTATTATACGAGAGAATAGAGAAAGCAGCTGATGCGCAGTAACATGTGCCATTGAGGAAATCCTAATGGCCGTACGATGATGAAGTCATGACTCTCATTAATGGCAGTTGCTTTGACCTTGATTTATATTACACAACTGGGCGTTGGAATTCCTCGCATTCATCAGGAAATGAACTTGCACCCACGCATCTTCGCACATTCCATCTTCCATTGTTCCTACCCAATCTAAAATTACATGTAATACCTCTTGCAGAGATTCTCAAAAAGTGTACCGCGGTGCAACAGTAGACAGCAAGATTACTTAACTGAGTCGAGGAAAACGATAAGTACGTCGGGAATGTACCAAAGGAGAAAACAGACTTCTTTATTAAATAGTTTCTTTGAAATCTGCAAACGAATAACAAAATCTAAAAACAAAAAGTAAGGGAAGGCAATAATCTTGGATTGCCAGGTCTTTTCCGCCTGAAATCGAGATTTTTAGATAAAATCCATCCATAGTAATTCTGCCCGAAGGCAGGTCCTTCACTGCAATCATAGCATTTTCATGCTATGCTTGCAGCTTTACTAGGGAATTGTGTAGGTGTGGTAGCTTCCCGTTGCTTTCCACACGGGTGAAGGATGATGGTGGTGATGATGATAATGATACGGATGATGATGATGGCCATATGATTTCGGGGACCGTTTGGGCCTTAAAGTTTTCCTGACATTTGTCCTACAGGTGAAGAAAAACCCCGATAAAAACCTCACCCAGAAAAACTGCCCCGACCGGGGATCGAACCAGGGCCCGCTGCGTGACAAGGCAGCACGCTACCTCGAGACCACAGCGGTGGACTTTAGATAAAACAATAACCCTAATTAAGAAAACTACTGCAGTATCAGATGCTTTTCACAATCAAAACAATAACTTAAAATGACTCAAATAAAACCATATATATATTATAATGCATGTATATACCACATGGGGACACGGGTGCTCCTTTGCGGGAGTTCTTAACCAAGCTAAATTAGTTAAGCTTATTTATCTACAGTAATATGTAGTTAGCACATAGTCTCAATGAGACATCTAGTAGGCAACTAAAGTAATATTTGCATGGATGAAGGTTTGTTAAATTTTGAACAGAGGCATTTTTATGCAGGCTTGCGGTTCTTTTACGAGCATAAACATTTTCAGACTCGGGACCCATGGCTTAAAAGTCTCTCCCTTTGAATTTCTCCCATTAAATAGTAATAATAACAATAGAAATATGATAAACCAGTTAACATACGTACCTTATACAGGGTAATGATCAAGCCAAGGTTTTGAGCAAATAGAAATTTATATTTATTGTAAAAGATGCAAATGCCCGGCTGCCCCTGATTTCCTGTGGTAGAGAATTCCAGTTCCGAGAAGTGGAGATTTAGTATATGACATAGAGTGATGTAATGTACTATGTTGCGGTATACCGTCTTAAGCAAGATATTATGTTGTGATCGTGTGTTTAAATTATGGTTGGAGGATAGATACTGGAAACGAGAAGCTAAATAATTCGGAGTCGAGGTATATAGAAACTTAAATAAGAGAACTAGACAGTATAATTTTCTACTTTTATGATGGAGCCATGATAAGTCGTGGAAAAAAAAATTGTGTAATTCATATTTTCGGATATTAAGTATAAATTTGGTACATATATTATGAACACGCTGCAGTTTGTCTGACAATCCGTCACCTATGTCAGTTAATAGATAGTCAAAATGCGGCATCACTAAGTTTTGGATTAAAATTATTTTAAGAGCTACATGAAGAGTTCTTCAAACACTTTAGAGAATACATTATGGAGATTTCTTTTAGACGTTTGTTTTATTTGTGTATTCCAATTTAGAATAGAATATGGATAAAGTCCCAAGTTTCTAACGACGTTGGAATATAGTTTGTCAACATCCCAATAAAACAATATACATAGACCTATATATTGCTCTGACTAATTAACTCATTTGCATTATCGAATCTGGAGGTTAATGGCCACATTGACATAAGCTTTCTATGCATCCCTATCTTGAGGAAAGTTTTCAAATCATTCCTTGTATTATTCACCTCCCTTAAATCATGGTTAATTCTATTTTTCACCTCATTTTTTGGTCTTGGTTTCTCTCTGGTTTTCATATACGGATTTTCTGTGCCTCACTTTCTTTCCCCTTTCATGCCACATGTCCTGCCCATCGCTGACTTCGAAACTAAACTGCTCTTATTACATTCTATTTCTAATAATTACAGTATCATACAGTTCACTGTTATGCAGTTTTCTCCATTCTATTGTCTGTTCGTATATTTCTGGTTCAAAATTGCCATATGAACTTTATTCTAAAACACTCGTAAAATGTTTTGCTTCCTTAAAATAAAGGATCGTGTTTCACATCCATATAACTGGAATAATAACCGTTTTATACACTTTTATTTTAAGGTTTTTTGAGAGAATTTTAGTTGACAAAAATCCTTGTAATGCATAACAGCATGCGATTTTCGAATTGAGCTTATATGTAATTTTCTTCTGCAGCTCATTTCTGGCTCTAATTATTTTTCCTAGCATTTTAATTCAGATATAATTGAAAAGAGGAGGTTAAAATGATTTGAACACCTAATGAGGATGCAACAAGGGCGATGGCTTAAAATATTTCAATGGACACTAGCTGAAAGATTTTTTGTAGAGAAGCATGGGTACCAATAGGTTAAAGAAGTTATTTCATCAAAGGAAGTTCAAGAAGAAGGTGCCCTTGATCGAGAAGGATAGAGATTGAGAAAGGGGCTTCAGCTGAAAAATTCCTGGATGTAACTTATACAGCTATTTAAGTGTCTGTGTTTAGAGTTGGACAAGGAATTTTAAATACAATTTTATAAGCAGATGACCAGGTGATTTTTGCAGACAATCCATGAACTAAATAAAATAACAGGAAATTTTAATTAAAAAATTTCTCTAACTAAAACGACAGTAGTAACTTTTCAAGGAAATGTATCTATAAGACCAATAAGAATAATAAATGATTATATTATCGAACTAACACACTGACACTATAAGACCTATAGGTTCGTGGCCGTACGGATATAAGCTCATCATACATCTATATCACTCAGCCAACATTTTCCAAACAAGCCCTGTATAATTTACCTCTCTCAAAATCATGGTTAATGTTATTTCCCCATTTATATTATTGAACACGTAAATAAATCTAGTAAATTATCTAGGTTGTATGATAGGTATTCAAAAAGAATGTGATATAGTTTGGAAACTTAATAAATATAAAATGAAAAAAACTCATTCCAATTTTCAACAAACTTCAAATTTCTACCAAAATTCCATATATGCCATTTGAATAAAATGCGAAAAGCTTTCCTCTAAAATCAACGAAGTCTAACCATTACAAGTGAGTGTATACCTGAAACTTGAAATTTAAAAATCACTTTTGCTGCCGCCATGTTTGTTTTCTTGGAACGAACTCCCATTGGGCATTTGAATAACGAAAGTAATATCGAATTCGTTAATCAGGAGTATCGTGCCATTAAGAGTGAGTGTTAACCCGAAAGTTGGCTTGTAGTGAAAACATATACAACGCTCTACCGAGTGCAATATTTGTTTTCTCGCAATGAATCTTAGAATATACATTTTAATTATTATCAAAATAAGATAAAATATCCCTAAACTATCAAAATAGGAAAATATTGGTAAGAAATTCGATTAGTTTACGCAGTATCTGCAAAAGGAATTATTTCTGTAGGTAACAATGTTATAAAAATAATTCACTGTAGATTATCTGACTTTAAGCTGTGGGTCTCGAGTCTGAAGATTTTCAGGATCGTAAAATATTCCTAAGCCTGTATAAAGAAGCCTCTAAGCAAAATTCACCCATATAATCGTCCCAGTACGTAATAACTTACTTGTCTGTTAGATGTCTCATTGGGTCGGTGTGTTGACCGCATGACATCTATAAGCAAATAAGGTAACTAAAATGTAACTTGTTCTAGTAACTTTATAAAGGAGAGGCTCAACAATTGGCTACGCCATTATAGATAGATGCATTGTTTATCTGCCAATGAATGATGACGTTGATAAATTAAGCAAGTACAAAAAATAGACAAGTTGTTACATAATAAATTTTACAAGATCATCGATCAAATCCAACGTCATAACAGTGGTCGCTGTCTTCCGGAAACCATTCCTTGGTTCATCCACTGCTGCGGTTTCAATCCTCGAGTATTCATAGCTGCTTGTACTACCTCCATCCAAAAGTCTTTCTCGGTCGTCTCTTTCTTCTTTACTCTTTTGGAATCAAATCCATAATATTTTTGCTAATGTTTCATCTGTCATTCTCTTAATATGGCCATACCATTGTAAATATTTTCTATTATATATATTATACCTGATTCATCTTGCATCCCCATCATTTCTTTTATCATTTAATTTTTAATTTTATATCTTTTTTTTTTCAATCGAGAATTTCCACCTGATCTTCTCAAAACATCTATTACTGTACTTTTTTTTTCTCTAGTAGGGATTTGCCAAATTTCTGAATCATATGTTAAAATGCTTTGAACTAAAGATTTATAAACTGCAATTTTCTGTTTTTTGTCATATTTTCCCCACCAAATAGAAATTAAGGCATTTATTATTTTTTTTTTTTTTGCCGGCTCACGCCAGTCTGAACTCACATCATGTAAGAATTTAAAGGTCGAACAGACCTATTTTGTTTTTAATTTCTACTGTATTATCTCCTGAATAGTCTATTTTTTCCCCAAGATATGTACAATAAGATTACATTAATATTTAAAAAAATAAAACTAATCTGCTAATGTACCGGAGATTCACGACCGCGCGGACAAGCAATTCACACATCCCTATCATGATGCATAACCTTGTTTTCTATTCATACACCCTTTCCATGGATCCCCTGAACTACTCCCCGATCGGACATCCTAATGTCCATACATTTTTACCTCAGTAGAACCCATATTTGAGTTTCTTGACCGTTGTATTTTTGAAGTGAAATATTGTCACTCATTCGACCAAGGTATATTCTTTAGGCTGATTTATCGTATTTGATCTGTCTGGCATGGGTCATCTTTTGGTATTAATGATACTTTCGGAAAATCTTGCGGGGTCATTTAAACATGAATGTGGGGAAATTATAAAAAAAAATGTTATACTCGCCACTTAGCTTTATGTTTTACTATATTCAAAATTATCAGACTCATAAGACAAAATTATTGTTGAAAGAGGAGCGGGGATAGGATGAAGACTTTGTCCTCCCTTGGCAAGAAGAATTGCTAATCTGTCAAGCAGCAATTGAATAATGTAAGCGTCCTCACAAAGTCGAATTGATGGTCCGTTTTGCTGGTTTTGGAATATATATATTTTTTATTAATTAAATTGTGTATGTACAGTTACATTGGATGTATGGAGAGCTTACGTCCACGCGGCCATGAACCTACGGGTTCGAGAAGAGGCAGTGAGTTAGTTATGAACAATTACATTACAAGGAAAGAAATATGGCAGCCACTAGAGCGATTTTTAAATTTCGGCTTTCAGATAATCCCCCAACTCCTTAATGGTCGAATTCCTTGTTTTTTTAATAATCTTTTTCTCATTTTATTTTATTGGAAATGCAGAATGTTGTTGAGAAAAATCAAATATTGTGACTTGATCGATTTTTTTTAAATTTTACTTATGTTAAACCCTACTTATAGTCAGATTTTGCTGCTTAACGAACTCGACCTTACTTTGCTTAATTGAATGCTATATAAGTTACTGAGTTTGGTTCCGCAAAAAATGCTGCCACTAGACGATAAATGACCATATATATATATATATATAATATATATATATAAACCAAGTGTTTGAATTTGATTCGCCTGGTGGTGTAATGGATAACACGCTGAGGTACAGACTCAGAGTTCCGGGTTCGAATCCCGTCCAGGCATTTATTTTTCTTATCATACCATATTAAGCTTGCATTGCTCAATGTTAAACATTTAATTATAACATCGATAAAGCGTCACTGCTATAAAGTAAAAAATATTCTCTCTAATTTGCTTACTTGTTATAGTCAGCTACTAGATAGCAGTGAAGACCGAGTTCTCGCGACATCTAGTAATAATGGAGAATATAATACATATATAAGACAAATAAGTGTTTGAATTGGATTCGCCTGGTGGTATAATGGATAACACGCTGAGGTACAGACTCACAGTTCCGGGTTCGAATCCCGTCCAGGCATTTATTTTTTTCTTATTATACCATATATATACGTCATAATCATCATCCAGGAATTAAGCCTGTTGGCTCGTTCCGGTTTCATGAAAGCTAGAATTGTTAAAATTGTTCAGATCATATTCTGTGTGGGTGTCCAACATTTCTCCTTCCGTGCGGTTTATAATTTAGCAATAATTTTGGAAATCTTCCTTCTGGCATTCTATCAATATGTTCTTTCCAGTCGTTCTTATGTTTAATTATTCGGTCTGTATGTTTGAAAATATTTAGTTCCTTCTTATATATATATATATATATATATATATATATATATATATTGAAAAGATCCCACTTCAGGCCTTAGGAGATGGTAGGACGTTTAGCCTATTACTTCTTAGACAATACAGTAGGCACGATATATCAGCTGGGTTTTCAGTTCTGAATGATGGTCATCCATATCCCCAGAACAAAGGTCTAATACTCATTTCCTTTAGAGGCTGAGTTATCTCCAGGACCATGGTTCCGTCAGAATATTTGGCAGTTTAAAAATCCTGATTCACCGGGACTCGAACCCCAGAGCTTCCGACTCGTAGCGTAATACCATACCAATTACGATCTGACATCCCCCATATATATTGGCCTACATATATAGGCCTATATATATAATTATCATTTTTGATATCTGGTAGGTAGGATCGAAGAATATATGAAAAAAAAACATGGTTATAGTCTCAGCCATAGAGTCACATTCTCTAAAATAGAGGGAAAAAGAAAAGTTGGAAGACCTCTTACCAGATGGCTTACGCAGCCTGGAACAGGATCTGAAGGTTAAGGGAGTCCACGGATGGAGAAGGAATGCAGAAGATATAAAATATAGATGGTGGCACATAGTTGGGGCTGTCAAGGCCTACAATGCAATGGGCTGTTCCACCAAACATAATGATATAGCCTTAGTAGCTACATTCCATCGGAATTCACAAAAAAAAAACAGACTCCTAGCAATGTTCTCTGCAACCCCTCCCTATCGCACTGCGGGGTTCCACATCATAGTACGGCCCTGGTATGACATATTATTATCAAATGAATTTTGCAAAGTAACGCGTAGTTGTACTGTGTAACGACATTCGTGTAAACAAACAGTTTATAGTTCCCCTGAGGGCCGGCCATGTCTGCAGCGGCAAAACTACGATAATTACAAGTTACGTGATTGTGCGAAGTAGTAAACAATATTATGGAATTAGGTAACTTCAGCTTCAGTTTCAACCAGTTGGATCAACACCAGAAATAAGATTATTTTTTGAGAAAACAAAGAACCTTAGTGTCAAGATTGTGTGTTCAATTGATGTATAGAAATGGAGCACGCCTTAGCGTAATTGGTTATGACAATACTGTACAAGCTGTAAGGTCGGGGATTCGAGTTCCGGTGGGTCAGGATTTTTAAACTGTTTGAAACCTACTGGCGGCACCATGGCCCGGAGTCAACTCAGCCACGAATGAATCAGTACCTCGGAAATGAGTACCAGACTCTTATTCTGGGGGTAAAGACGGCTGTCACGCAGGGCTGAAAACACGGCTGGCATCTCGTGCCGATTGTATAAAAAGGTGGGAGTCTTAATCTGCAACCAAGGGCCTCTTGAGGCGTCTGTAGTGGGATCGCTTTACGTTAGATATATAGAAATAACTACCTGGCGCTATCGAACTCGGAAGTTCAAGGATGTGCGGACATAACCTTTACATACATCCCTATCCCGAAGTAACATTTGGGAATTCCTAAGGAATGAAACTATTGAGGTTGTTCTCATGAACATATTTTTCAAAGTTTTACAAATCTTCACCGATGCTATCTAGTAGACAGCAAAAATGACAGTGACCAAAATACAGTAGGATATTCTGAAATTCCCAATACAAACATCTAGGGGTCGTAGAGGCGAATAATTAATTGATTTAGGCTATATAAAATTATGTCAAAGATTGCTCCATGGCGCAAGGGTTAGACGCTCGCCTCTCACCGCAGGGGTCCCCAGATTGAGTCTCGGTCACTGCATGTGGGTTTCCTGGTAGAAGAAACGGAGCTTGGGCAGGTTTTCTCGGGGTTTCTCCCGTTTTCCCCTGCCACAATATCATTCCACCATTTCTCCATACTCATTTCATCCATTTCGTTTCATTTTGTTCATCTGCCACTGTGATGGGGCGTCAAGCGTGGTCGACCGCTACCCTTGCCATTCATAGACCTCTATATAATGGGCTACATCTCATCTCATCCCACCAGACCCTGAGTTGGACACGAGCTTGAGGATGTTTAATTATTTAATATTATGTCGACCGCGGTCCACCGCTGTGGTCTCGAGGTAGCGTGCTGCCTTGTCACGCAGCGGGCCCGGGTTCGATCCCCGGTCGGGGCAGTTTTTCTGGGTGAGGTTTATATCGGGGTTTTTCCTCCCTGTAAGACAAATGTCAGGAAAACTTTAAGGCCCAAACGGTCCCCGAAATCATATGGTCATCATCCTTATCATTATCATCCTTACCATTATCATTATCATCATCATCATCATCATCATCCTTCACCGGTGTGGAAAGCAACGGGAAGCTACCACACCTACACAATTCCCTAGTAAAGCTGCAAGCATAGCATGAAAATGCTATGATTGCAGTGAAGGACCTGCCTTCGGGCAGAATTACTATGGATGGATGTCGACCGCGGTGGTATAGTGGTTATGTTCTTGCCTCTATTCCTGAGGATCAGGGGTTCAAATCCAGCCGGGGACGAAGTATTTTAAGATGGAAATATCCAAGAGCTAACTTCTCCGTGACGGACTTTAAGTCGTGGGTCCCGAGTATGAAGACTTTTGGGGTCGTGAAAGGGCCTCCAAGTCTAAAGTAGTGCCTTTGAGCAAAATTTAACAGACCTCCTCAACCAAGCAATACATTAGTTACCTTATAGATGTCTCATTGAGGCGATGAGCTGACAACATGTCACTCGCTGACATCTCTACGGAAATAATCGTAACTAAATTAGCTAGATCAAGAAACTCCCGGTAGATGAACGCCCATAGAGACGTATGGGATATATATATATATATATATATATATATATATATATATATATATATATATATATGTGGTTTATTTATTTGGCAGATTTCACAGCATCTTCCTTGGCCCAATTAATCTATTGTCATTCTCTTCCACATCTCTATGTCATTCTAATCTCTATCGTCGAACACTTTTTCCCTCATCCTGCTCAAAACACCATCAATTCACGTTATTTTTGGCGTCCTCTTCTTCTTCTACCAAGTGGTACCCATTCTACGAGTGGTATTCTTCTTAGGAGTCACTCTCCTGTCATACTTTTTACATTACTCTACCATTTTAATTGTTTGTTTTTTATGAAAACCACAATTAAAGTTTGAATATTCATATTATGTTTAATTGCACTTATTCTCGTTTTACCTCTTCTAGAAATTCCAGCTGAACGTCTCCAAGAATCCATTTCTATAGAATTTAATTTACTTATTGTTCTAGATTGTATTTCCAATGTTTCTGCACCTTATGCCATTGTAGTCCTTATTATTGTATTAAAAATGTTAGTTTTGTTTTAGAACTTAACTCTGATCCCATAAAACACTATTAAATTTTGATATTGTATTTTTTCTCTTATTTATTTCAAAATCATGACTACCATCTGCATTAATTTATATTTACACATGTATATACGGTTATGTCTGGACACGGTAAAATGTATATATTTACCCGCCACAAACTGACCCTGGAATGTAGATGTAAGTGAACTGGCGGTACAATTATCGCGTCCTTGTGATTTCTCTCGATAGCGCACATAATTATATGTTGTAGATGCAAGATCACTTCTTAGGCTCTTTTTAACTTTTGGCAATGTCTCAGTAAAGTTCAATAACAGCTTATATAACACACAGGAGCCCATTTTATGCATGTTATGCTCTGTTTTTACACTTTACTTGTAGTAATAACTAATTCCAATATTCTTCTTCTTTTTTTCTTTTCAAGGTTTAGGCCCATGACCCGTTCCGAGGTTAAATCAGCAAGTAGTAGACGTTTCTATAGATTGTACTTTTGAAAAAAATTAAAAATCTCTCATCTAGGATCTGTGTAAATTAAGTAATTTCTCAACGAATTGAATTTAAAGTCCGATTTGCTCTTTTCAGAATATATATATATATATATATTTGCTAACTGGCTAATACTCGGCGTTGTTACGCCTAAATAAATTAAATGTGATTTTATGTTTAGTTGAATAAGTAAACAGAAAAATGATTATAATTTTATGTCGTAATTATTTTTAGATACCTCGTGCTAAATACCTTGCGTTACCCGGGTATCTACTTACCCCGATCTTCTTGGCATCTATGAACTGAAATGCAAAAATAGTTAATACGAGTTTTCATAAAAGAGAGACATATGCAGTCGCGGTCTTTTTAGTAATTTTTCTTTGATATTCAATTGTGCGTACATTAATTTGGTGTATTTGTTATGATTTAGGCAGCGTAAACCATTCAAGCTTCCAAGAAGACACTTTTTTAGTGCACTGATGCATTATTTTAGCCTCGGCCTTATAGTATATGTTCATCATTCTTCACGAATTAGACCTTTGTATCGGCCTCATCTTGCAGTTTTTTAAGAAATCTTCCTAGTCGTCGATGTCCTTTGGGTTTATAGTGCATCATAATTTTTGGAATTTTTTAATTATCCATTCTTTTTTACATGGCCTATCCAGTATAGTTTATATCTGTTGAGTTTTCTTCTAGTGATTTTACTTCTAATTGTTCTAAAATGTCTTCATTATTTTTCGATTTAAAAGAGTGCACTCTGCTGTTATTCTGAGAAATTTAATTTCCGTTGCTTTGATTCTGGTACTGTCTCCTATTCTTAATGTCTAAATGTCAGTGAAGGTAATGCTAAAGTATTATATATTTTTATTCTTGTGGATTTTTGTACTAAATCAGCTTTTAATGTATCATTTATTATTCCTAATATTTGGTGAATTTCTTCTTCAAATAATTTTTGATCTATACGTTACTTGTCCCAAAAAAAATCTAAATGATGATGAAAACCCCATTTAAATCGGTCAAATGGTATTTCAGTCCATAAAGGACAGGCACACAGACTCACACTCATACCTGTATATAAATATTAAATCGTATTTAGCAGAATTGTTAAAAATTATCAGCAAACAAAATACAGTTAATAAATTCAATCATTCACTTTACATTTCTCACTACCCAGACCAGTGTTCTCCTCTTTCCTCTTTTTCTACCAATCAGTATCATTACCCGAATCATCTAAACAGGACCTGATATAACCATCAAAACGATGCTAAACAATAACCAACAACAATAATATTAACACAACTGAACGCCTCCCAAAGTTACATGTAAATCACATAATCATGGGTAATACCAGAGCAAGCTAACTTGAAGGAAAGCATTACGTCAGATAGTTCTAAGGTCATGAACAGTACAATGCATTTTGTTCGGTTCCAAGCTATAGTCACAGAGCAGATCGGCATTAGATTAAGATAGCATCTCAGCAAAACTCATAAAATCAGGGGGAGAAAAACATGTACGGATAAGATACACCGTCTTCTTAATTTGGAAAAAAAGAGGATATTTCAAATGAATACAAAGAATTAATCACCGTGCCAATCCATAAGAAAGAAGATTGTTTATAAAGACTAAGGAGTAATTCCTTACTTTCAACTTTGTACAAAAGTCCAAGAAATACATCAGTTTCCACGCTTACTCCTTATATTGGTACTGTAACACGAATTTCCCTCCATATTCGTTTTGGTTTCAAATATTAAATAAATATTTCATTAAATCTAAATTTTATTTAAATGTAGGACCATAATTTGAGATATAATATATTTAAGCGTATCGAGTTTATTAACAATCCAATGATCATATTAATGAATCGATTTTATTAAGTAAATAAAAGTTGATTTCCTCTTATTATAAATGACATAGGCAACTCCTTTTGTTAAATTTGGGTTATTACAATATAGTTGAAGCCAGAAAGTCTAGAAGACGTAGGGTATAACGAAGGTAGACCCAGGTACTTGAATACAATAGGAACCTATAGATACCAAACCCTTTGTTAATGGAAATGTGTCAGAACATCTATTTGAGAACAGACTAAAATATCAGTCAAAATAATATTTATGAATGACGAATATGACAATACGTTTACAAGGGAATGCCACTATGTCACTATGAAGTTTCAAATATGAATTTAGATACTTATCAGTTAAAAGATAACTACGAACTACAAATTAAAATTAATTTGAAACTAACGGTTTTTAAATAAGTTGTAAGGCCCTTAATAATAAACCCAAAGGCTTAACTACGAACAATTTGGTAACATTGTCAATAAATAGCACAAGATATACACACCTATTATTAGTTACATCCCTAACAGAAACAAAGGAAAGTCACACCCTTTATATGTATGTAATATATGCCCACATAAGTTTAAACCAATAGGAATAAAGTGTATCCCTTCTCTTGTAGCGATCTGAACTATCGAAGGAATACTGAAGTTTTTCAATACACCAAATTGAGACGCGTACAGTAAGAGAAGCCTCCCAACTAGCCAAGGGAGAACATCAATAAGTTTCATTTTAATTGTGAAAAGAAGCCTCCCAGATATCTAAGGGGAGAAGATAGACTAAGTTACACTGCGGATACTTATCCATAATTTTTATATTATTATATTAATAGTAATATTACGTCAGTATTAATTTGAGAGGTCAGATCGCTATATACACAACGTATCATAAAGTGTCTTCATTTTATTAATTAATATGTATTTTGAATCATATTCAAAATAAATCCAAGTTAACTTGGAATTTAAATTATTGATAACTTTAGCTGCCCGTACGAAGTTCCCTCGTTATCCCTGTGATAAGTTATCCTCATCGCTCATCGAACCCAACCTGACTAGACCGTGAGCACAAAATTCCCACATTACGGGAATCCTTGTATTAAATCCTTAATCCTGTGATAAATCCATCACCCTTTTACCTGTCCCTATTAACACCTTCTTGTTCCTGTACACAATAGTAGGTCTATAAAGGATATTTATTTTTTTGTATAGGACTGATTATAGAAAACAAATGGGAATATAATGTCATTGTACGTTAAACTATATGTAGATTTCAGGAAGGAATATGATTCAATTAAGGGGAAACGTTATACAATATATCGCTAGATTTCGGGATTCCTAAGACATTAGTAAGACATTCGAATTTGTATAAATTTTATGTAGAATAGGTTGGGTAGGCAAACAGTTTTCAGATAGCTTTAAAATTCACAATAGATTAAACAAGAAGATGAACTATCTCCTTTGCTATTCAATTTGTCCTAGAGCACAAATGTTTTAGATCATATACTACAGGATAGAAAAGGGGTAAACGTAGTGGTATTTATCTGTTTTAATATATTTTTCCCCTTTTGGCCCAATTTCATAGTGTACCAAATTTCATTACAGTAAATAGACATTAACCCGTGCCGTACATGACATAAATGTATAAATATTTCTAAAAAAGTTGTGTTCATTGATTTTTCTATTGCCTCAGACAAGAGAAATAAATCAATAAGTAACTTAAAATACAGCTGTTTTAATTTATTTAGTTATCATCATAAATCATTACCATTTTATCGATATTTTGTTTTCAATGTCGCGCCTGTTCTAGCTCAATACACCACGAGATCAACTTAGATTTCAACAAAATGGACTTTAAATGGCTTCTTACAACCAAAGGAAAAAATAGACGGTGTGTGGAATGAAATATTATAATTCTAAAATAAGGATCACCGTATATATATATTCGTCATTTTTGGTACCAAGTGTGGATCAATGAAAATTTGAAAAACCACTCATCTTTTCATAGGTACACCTAACAGCTACATACTTTCGTGATTTGTAATAGACTAATTAAAGATCGGGTTTTAAAATATGCAGCCAGTTTGATCGGACAATAGTGTTTCAAATCCATTATCAAGAAGTCCCTGGTACAAATAAGGAGGTTGTCCAATCTGTCAGTTCCTGGATGATTATATCTGATTCCGAAGTTCGCGGGTTTATTCCCAGTCGGATTTTTGAGGGCGTAAAAGTCTTGAATATGGCTTCCTTCGAGAGAAAAGTGAAGTTGCCCATATCTTAAATTTACGATGTCATACGTAATAATTTGAACCCTGAAATAAGAGGATTTTGATTTGAATATGTCGGTTCTTTCAAGCCCAGATATGAATGCGCTAATTACGGGAGTATGTAAAGATCAAACAAACTCCAAGGTGCGACAAGCCTAGACGGCCCGTGACCTACCAGTCGGCAGCTGGCACTACATCCACATGTATTAAACACAGATAGACAATCATCCAGCCAATGTAGGGTAACATAAGGTCAAAATGTCGGATCCCCCAAGCCGTTATAGCTGGTTTTCTCAATCTGGAGTTACTACTTATTGTAGCTACCCAAATTCTCACGATGCTGGATGGGCATCGGTCCCATACTGGCCGAAATGCCACGAGAAAATTTGTTCCTCCATGGGGAAAGAATTTTCTGATGGAATTTTGGTAGCCCAGAATCGTGAAGAGTTTGGGTAGCTACAATAAATAGCGGCCCCAGGTTGAGAAAACCAACCGTAACGGCTAGGAAAACACGTGTCACACCTGTACTGGTTGGATAATCGTCTACCTCTGATATTAAAACATGTGGATGTAATACCAGCAGTCGGCTGGTAGACCAAGGGCTTTCTAGGCTTGTCGCGCCATGGATTTTTTTGGAGAGGGTGTCCGTAGATTCGCTAGTTTCCCAAATTTCGACAAAAGTAAAGTTTTCTATGATTCTATATTTAAATGAAATATCTCTTGACGAATAAACTTAGAATGTTGTTAAATTGAGAAATAAATTACTAATACCATTTATGTCGAGGTACAGGTAGTAAATACATAGTGACGCATTGTTGGGCCAGCTTTTGTCGCCAATGTTTCCGAAAACGTTATCTTCGGTCTGGACGCTCTAAGGATATATGACGCTACAGCAGCAATATTGGCCAATGGGTACTTTGTTTCGGAAAATATTATTCGCTGTTCAACGACGCGGGTCAAAGACTAGCCGTCCGCAGACTCACGTAAAGAATTAAGAGGCGATACCATCTGGGTATGAAACATTAACTATGGCATAGGTGGAAGGACGGCCCCGAAGAGACATTCTTCTGAAGGCCAGAAGATAAAAATTGCTGACAAGGACATTTTGACAGACACAAAAAATCAGGTAAGACTAATTCACGTAGCGCTGTCAAGGGTAAAAAATAGGATTTGTTAACAGTCGGTACTTGGAATATTGAGGGGTTAATACAAAAACTTTCAATGGACAAATGTGTGGAGTTTATTGAGACTTTTGATGTATTAGCTTTATCAGAGACATGGTTAAAGGGTAATGAATGTGTAAATATAAATAATATGAAAGGATATTTTAAAGGTAGTCAAACAAAAGGAAATAGAGGCAGATATCCAGGAGATGTTGCCCTTATATATAAGGAACACCGAGACCCCTATATTAAAGAGATAAATACTAATTTAAAAGAGGCAATTTGTATTTATTACAAAGCAGGCGGAGCAGAAATTTGTATGTTGTCTATTTACCGCCAACTACTAACTTCTAGGTATGCCAATCCAAATTTTCTCTTTGAAATGTCGGATCTGTTGGCGGAAATAAAAGATAGGTTTCCGGAAGCTGGAATACTAATTTTAGGGGACTTAAACTCTAGGATTGGGAGAGAAAATATCACTTTAAAAATAGATGACAATGAAACACGAGGTGAGGATGGGAGAAGTAAAGATAAAATTATAAATTCAGAAGGAAATCAATTGTTACATTTTTGCGATGCATTTGAACTTGAAATTTTGAACGGGAATAATGGGGAAGATAAAAATGGAGAACTGACATTTATTAATGAAAATGGGGGGAGTGCAGTCGATTATACATTATGCACACAAGACATGATTCCAGTCCTAAGTAATTTCTGTATAGTTTCCAGAATCGAATCCCACCATTTCCCAAACAAACTTATTTTAAATAAAAATATATTAGGGAGAGAGTGACTGATTGGATGGCAACAACATTACGGCCATTTACACTTTTCAAGTGGATTGAGGATTGGAGAGAAGAATTTATCGGGTGTCTGGAGACACTAATAAAGGATTTGCAAATAAATGATCTTAGCGGGGATGAAATTATTGAAACTTTGACAGAATCTTTTCAAAAAGCTGGGAAAAAATTCAAGGTTAAATGCACAATGAACCAGAAGGAAAAAGGGTGGTATAATAAGGTTTGTAGAATGAAGAAGAAATGTGTCGAAAATAGTTCCTTAAATTTTAGAAAAAAAAACACAGATGAAAACAGAAAGATATATGCGCAGCAGAGAAAGGAATACAAAGAGTTATTAAGTGCAACAAAACTAGAATGGCAAAATAAGAAATCGGAGTAAATGAAAACCGCGACTGAAAGTGGGAACAGTACGGACATGTGGAAAGCGATAAGAGAACTCAAAGTAAAAGACATAAATCGGACAAGAATATCGCCCGGGGAATGGAAAAACTACTTTGATAGGGTGCTGGGAGGTGAGGGGTTAAGATATAATCAAGGAAATATAGTGGAGATCCCCGACGCAATATATATACCATTACTAGATCAGGATATCTCGAAAAATGAAGTGATTTCTTCCATTCCGATTCCGATTGAGGGTCTTTCCACTTTTCAGCGGTTGCCCTTTTACCAGCCGGCTGCTGGCCCTTCACATCCACATGTGTCAATCACAGAGGTAGATGATCAACAGTCAGTGTAGGGGTGACATGTGGTTAGCATGTCGAGTCCCCCCGTCGTTATAGCTGGTTCCTCAACCTGGAGCCGCTACTTATTGTAGCTACCCAATTGCCTCACGATGCTGGGTGGGCACCGGTCCCATACTGGCCGAAATACCATGAGAAAATTTCTTCCCCCCTTGGAGACTCGAACCAGCGCAAGTCCCGTAGCTCTGCGCCAAGGCTTCCTACCTTAACCGCTCGGCTACGGCGCGGGACGATTTCTTCCATTAAAAGTTTAAAAACCGGTAAAGCACCTGGAATTGACGGATTACCAGGAGAATTCTTGAAAAATATACCATCAAATAAATTATTAGAAGTTTTTGAAAACTGCGTTCAACAAACTATTTAATGGAGGAATTTATCCGGAAGCCTCGCCGACAGGTGCAATCCAACCTCTATACAAAGGGAAAGATGGGTCTCATAAACCGGAAAGTTATAGGGGAATTTGCCTCTTGTCAGTGTTTGGAAAAATATATTGTAAAGTACTTTACGAACGGATGAGACAGTGGGCTAAAGTGAACAATAGGATTTCAGAATATCAGGCAGGTTTTAGAGAATGGTACTCCACAGTGGACAACGTATTCGTTCTGAGAACATTAATTGATGATAATCTGAAAACAAGAGGGGTAAATTTGTTTGTGCATTCGTTGATATTAAAATGGCATTTGATACTGTGGACCGCAGTGCACTGTGGGAAAAATTAAATCGGAAAGGATTGTCACATTAAATGATACATGCCTTTATGTCAATTTATAAATATGTTAAATTTTGTATAAAAGTAGACCTAGGATACATCACAGAGAGCAGTCAAGCCAATTGGGGAGTGCGACAAGGCTGCATTTTGTCACCAATGTTATTCGTTTGATGATAAAGCAGTCATAATGTTAGAAGGAGACATTGAGGCTCCGGAAATAAGAAATATTAATGTCCCAGTCCTGTTTTACGGAGATTGTTTAATTATCTGTTCCAAGACAATCAAGGGATTGCAAAGAGGTCTTGAACTACTGGAAATATACTGAAGGAATTGGGGATTGACTGTAAATATTAGTAAGACAAAAACAATGACGTTCAAAAATGGGACAGTTTATGGTAGAGCAGAGGAATGGAAATACAGAGATCAAATACTTCAAAACGTGAAACATTTTGAATATCTTGGTAAGACATTGAAAATGAACGGAAATTGGAAGGAACATACTGATATAGCATTATTAAAAGGTAGGGGACAACTTAATAGTATTCTCAGTATTCTGGGTAGAGTGCCCGATATTCCAGTTAGTACGTTAGAAAAAATGTATGGGGCGATTGTGAGGCGGGTAATGCACTATGGTAGTGAGATTTGGTGTTTTCAAAGAACGGAAATACTAAATAAGGTATATACGTATTTTCTAAAGTATATTACAGGACTTAGTAAGGCCGTTTCTAACTGCGGAATTTTATATGAATTTGGATCATTTCAGGACGACATAAACTGCAAAATTCATGTACTCAAGTACTGGTTGCGGCTAATGCAAGGTGAACAAACAATGCTCAGAGCAATTTGTTATGACCACCAAATTATGAACGCAAATGGGAGATTCTGGGCAGACAAGGTTAAGAGAGAACTCCAAAAGATTGGGATGGGTTGGGTATGGGAAAAAGGGGCTGAAAATCGCAAGAATGTGTGGAGAAAAATTAGAAGGAGGTACTTAGATATGAACCGACAAAATATTTTGGCTGAATGTGCGGGAAATCGATCACTGTTTTTATAAAGAGACCTAAAACAAGTTAGGGGAAAAGAATCTTATATACTCAATCAAGGATTTAAAGAGAGATCAGGGCTTGCTTGGTTCAGATTAGAGGCATGGAATTTTTTTAAAAATTAGCGACGATCACGATATGCGAATATGTCCAATGTGCGGGAGCTTTGAAGACGAGATACATATATTGGGAAAATGTAACGATTTAGAATATTGGAAGCATCATTTATTACCGGAAAGATTTCTAAATTCAAATCGTGAAAGATTGGCATGCTACGAGTTACTGGTAAACCCCGCAAATTGGATAAACTTGGGTAGATTTCTGGACAAAACTCGGAAAATAAGAACAACACTTATTCAGGAATAAATAAATATGTTAAAAAATTGCAATACCATTAATTCTTAATAATTCTACATAACTAAGTTCATGTATAATGTAATTGTATTGATATCTAATTGTAATATTATTGTTTTTTTTTGTTTTTTAAACATCAACTTATTGTAACGGACTGTCAACAGCACGTACGGCTTACTGCCCGTGCGATCCATATTTGTAAATAATATTGCATGTATCTTACTTTTAGTTTAATAAAGTACTTATGTATGTATATAACAATTATTAAAATTTAATTTAGATTTACAACATAGATCGATATATGTAAGTGCTGAAATTAATACACGTGCACCCTAACTTCACCATTTGTAACTCTCACTGTATTTTTTTTTAATTTTCTATGACTATTTAACTCATACCCCAAATGGGAGTCAATGACCAATCACATTTCAATGAATTTTGATTTACAACCAATCAAGTCGTTTTTCACCTCGATTTTATAAATGTAATTTTATCATATTAAAATCAATCTCCTCCTTTTTAACATTCTGAATAGGCCAGAGCATTATTTTGCAATGACTGACTCTCTAAAAAATACGTTGAATATAGCATTTTATATACATTAAGATGTAACAAACCTAAAATGCACGTGGCTCCCAGATTGTGCTTGCGGGATATAACAGAAAAAACAATTATAGCAAATGATTATACAGCAAAAAAAAGAAAAGAAAAAGAAACCACTGTTTGCACTTTCTTAAACTATTATTTCCCAGGTTTTACGTTCCAGAAAAATATTATTGGCATATTTACATCATAGGGCATCAGAAATTTATTAATAACCTATAATGTTGGTTATAAACAGTTTGATGTGTTTCATTTTTTCTCCACTAGGGTGCATTCTTATAATATTGCGATCATTTGGCAATAAATAATACGATTTCGTTGCAGTGATGAACAAATGAAACATAATAAACATTTCTCATTTGTTTTCAAACTACGCCGTTTACTTTAAATATATAAATATTTAAAAATAACTATATTTAAATAAAGATTCGTGAGTAAACAGCTTAATTTTATTCGTTAAATAGTCCTAACAAATGCCACTCTTGATTTCCAAATTCTCTAGATAAATTGGAAATCACTCGAGGCATTACTTATGATAAAATATCACACAAATAATTAAAAACAATGTTATTTTAGATGCTATCGAATGTTGACTTTACAATAGCATGTTTGTCCTTCTGAAAAAATCATCTCTTTAAAAATAAATTTTGCTTAAGGGTGTGAGGTTAGAAACACTTACCTGATCTATATACATAAAAAATGAGTACGAATATATCTGTCTGTCCGTCCTTTATGGACTTAAAAACTACTTGAACAATTTGAATCTCACCAACATTTAGAGAATGTTTCTGGGACAATTAACGTATATAATATATTACCATGTGTACTATAGGGCCCGTGCAAAAAAAAAGTGCATCCATGCATTAAAAAAAGTCACTTTTTGGACGCTTAAATGACATACGTTGTCTAAATCATAACAAATATTCCAAATTAATGTGCTCAGAATTGAATATCTCAAAATATTTTTCAAAAAGTTCGCGAAAGCATTTGTCTATCTTTTACGGATAACTCACAATACCCATTTTTGTCTTTCAGCTCATTGAAGACAAGAATATCGGGATAAGGAAATTATCGGGCAACGCCGGTAATCAGCACGGGGTATCTAAAAATAATTACGATATAAATGTATAATTAATTTTCTTTTTACTTATTGAACTAAACATAAAAACTTATTTAATGTATTTAGCTTGAGCAGTGCACGCCGGGTATTAGCTATTATTATATATGAATATGGTGTTATTGCCTTCTATAAAGGTTTATTGAACTTTTATAATGAAAGGCCGTATACATTTCATTCCTTGAAATGGCTTTTCTTCTTAGAATCTTCCCTGAAAGTTTAATTTTTTTAATTGCTTTGACTTGCTTAGTTGATTACTGTGAAATTATGGATGAAATATAATTCAGAGAACGTGATAAGCAAGCAATTATATTGCGATGGGCATTTCACGGAACACTTTTTCATTGATTTGAAACACACGTGTTCTCGGTAAACGTGGTGATCCAGTGACTGACTTGTTCAGCATCGTCCTGGAACACCTCAAGGTCTTCTGTGAAATTACTCTTTAGTCCCGGTACAGGTTGATGAAGCCATTGTCCGTTAACTTGCACTGTCTTCAAGCATCTCACTTCCAAGAACAGATCACCACCTCGACACCAAGTGAATATGAATTAACTATCTTCGAGGAACTAACTCTATTGGATATTGGACCCATATGTTGAGTGCCGCTTTCACTAAGGCTCACCTACAGTCTGCCAACTTAGGCAAAGGGGATTATATGAAATAACTTTTTTTTCGCAATTTAGAGCAACATTATAGTTTTTCACACATTCATACAAGTATATACTTATATGAAGCAACAAATGGGAAAATAAAAAAAAATATTTTGGGGCTCCAAATATTTAAACAAAATAAAAAGTAGTGAGTTTCCAAGAACACAATTTTAGATTTTGGCTTTTATAATTTTATCTAAAATAGAAAACTACATAACAGTGAACGACATGATGTTTATGAGAAATCATGTGTAATGAGAACAGTTAAGTCTCGTAGACTGAGATGGGCCGGACACGTGGAACAAATGGGTAATGAAAGAGGAACATAGAAACATTTAACAGTCCAGTTGGTAAATTGATAGCCTAGAATTTGAATGTTTAGAAGTATACTAACTTACATCAAAAGTAGAAAACAACATAAGAGTGAGCTACATGATATTTATGGGAAACCAGATGTAATAAAAAATGTTATGTCTCATAGACTGCAATGGATAGGTCATATGGAAATAATGGGGAATAAAATAGGGGCAGGGAAATTACTTGACGGAAAAACAGGTGAAACACCCAGTTGGTAGGCCTACAAAGAGACGGGAGAATAATATTAATCAATGCTTGAGAGAAGTGAAATACACAGGGAATTATTGAAAAAAATTACAAAAAATGTATAAGAAAAACTTCCCGAAATTTTACCAAAATTTTAAAAAGTAGTGGCATTACCTACAGTGTTGCAAGGAAGTGAAACTCGGACGTTAACTAAAAAGAACTGCCTACGAATACAAGATGCTAAAATAAAATTTCTGAGAGCAGAGACAGGTTATAAAGTAATGGATAAAAAAAATAATGAAAGAAGACAAGAATTAAACATATTTAACTTAAATGACAAAAACAAAATTAAATACGTATAAAAAATGGACAGATCATTTAAACCAGCAATCCGTAGATAATACAACAAAACAGGCACTGTTATACAAAGACAACCATTGACAAGATGGATGGAACAAGTATTTGCCTATAGTATTTTTGGAGAACGGAGCAGGCAGAAGTAACTAACCCCTGAAGGAGAAGATTGAAAAACAATTAGCTCAGGATAGGGATGTATGCAGAGATTATGCCTTGCGGCCATGGTTCGACAGTTGCAATGAATGAGTTCATTTAAAAAAATAAGATACAATTATTATAATTCTTGAATATCTTATGAAATACTTATACATTTAATAATAGGTATAATTGCAGCCAATGGCCATGTAGAAAGAACTGTTTTCATGTCTTACAGAAATCTGTTATCGATGTTCCTATGTTTTTACACTGTAATAGGTGATATCGGTCGCACCCACATAGTTTGCACTTGCACTTTTCTTCTGGGTTATGGTGCTTCACTGTTGTGCATATCCTGTGGTGGAAACCATGGACCGCGACTCTCGTCACGGTGTGTCTGAGGTCGTATCTGGCTGCTGTCCATTCCCTGTAGATCATCGCATCCGTTGCGTAGAACTCAGGCCATATCTGTTCTCTCTTCTCGTTGAGTTCCCACAGCAGTTCTTTGTAGGCATCTGTTGCCGGCACGAGAAGGTCCAGGTGGAGCTCTTCTATGAAGAATGGTTCCTTTGTCAGTATGTATGTTAGGCGTGAAGGCGTGTATTTTGATACGCTTAGCGCTGTCTTTAAAAAGTGTGCTTTGACTTTCTCTATTTCCTCTAGGTTTGCCTTATTTAGGTTCTTCCAAATCACTTCTATTCCATAGGTCATGATTGGTGCTATTTTTAAGCGGAAGATGGTCATTGCTGTCTCCAGGGATAGTTTACTCAGGTTTTTAATACTGTTCGTTGCTATTCTGGCCGCTAAGGCGCGTTCTTTGATGTGCTTGTCGAAGGTGTCACCTCGGCTCTGCAGTGTGATCCCCAGATATTTGAACTGGTTTACATTTTGCAGTGGGTCTCCCTTATACCGAATGCAGTCATTCGCTGCGAGTCTTCCTCCTTTCCTGAAGGTCATTTTTACTGTTTTCTTCTCATTTATTTCGAGGTCGTTCTTTTCGGCCCATGCTACGAGTTTGTCGAACGCTGTTTGAGCTTTTTCGATGTCTTGGGATGTAATCACCATGTCATCAGCGTATGCCAAGATTTGGACGTTTTCTGTTTCTATCTCTGTGGGTATTTTTGCTGTTGCTATTATGAAGAGTAGGGGGCTCAACGGGTCACCTTGGAGTACGCCGTTTGTCTGATCTATCTGCTCTGTTTTTGAAACTCCATCGTCTATCTGCACTTGGTTTCTGGAGAGGATGTTCTCAATTAATCTAGTTATTTGGTTTCTCCCTGCTGCTTCTTCTATTCTTCTTATTATCAGCTGCCTGTTTAAGAGGTCGAAAGCCTTCTTGTAGTCTATGAAGATGGCATGTAGTTTTCCTCTCGGTTGTTCTAAGGCTATTTCGATGCTCTCTTGTAGACATTTAATTGCTTGTGTCGTCGATTTCCCTTTTACGAACCCGAACTGTTGTTCCGGTATGACGTGGGCTGTCATCGCTCTTAATCTCTCTGTGAGTATGCTGGTCATTATTTTTAGTGTTGTGCACTCTAGGGCTATTCCCCTGTATGAGTTTGGGTCCTTCGTGTCTCCTTTGGCTTTGTACAGCACCTTCAGCGTTGCTATTCTCCACTTGTCCGGAATGCTGCCTTGCCTTAGGCATTCGTTGAAAAGCTCTGTCCAGGTGTCTGCGAGAGCTTGCTCTGTTTCTTTGAGGTGTTCGAAGGCAATTTCGTCAGGTCCGCAGGCTTTTCTGTTTTTCGAACTTGCAATGTGTCTTCTTACTTCCTCTCTGGTGAAGAGGCAGGATTTCTCCACTTCTTCTTTCCTTCTTGTGGTTTCTGGGCGTGTTTCTTTGGCCTGCAGTACTTCTTTAAAGTGTTTCTCCCACGTATGTATTGGTATATCTCTTGGAAAGGATGGCTGTTTTGGTGAGGTCACTTTATACCATTTTTCCTCTGCTTTTTCTATTATTTTTTTCTCTTCTTCCGCCTGGTACGTTTCTTTATACCTTTCCACTGTTTGTTTATAGGCTCTCCTGGTATTTTGGTATTCTTGTAGGTCTTCGTGTGTTTTCGATAGTTTTGCCTTGTGGAGTGCTATGATCGCGGCTCTCCTCGCTACGTAGCATTCTTGTTTGAACCATGGCTTTGCTTTTCTTCTTTTCCATTCTTTCTTTACTGTCGCTTGTTTTATTTGTCCTTCTATTGCATCGAATGCCTGATTTATTTTTCCTTCTTTTATTTCTTCTGATGCCTTTTGTATCGTTTCTGTGTTTAGTTTCTCTCTGTCAATCTTTCTCGATAGTTTATTTGTTGGTTTTCTGGAGTTTTTCCTTTGTTGTGTGTCTTTTATATATATGTCGGTACTTACTGGTATATGTTTCCTTACTGGTATGTCTCTTCTTATCTTTTGGTGGGTCTTGTGGCTGTTTGTGAAGACAAGGTCGATTGTGCTGGCTCCATTTGGTCCGATGTAAGTGTATTCTTTCTCTTTGTTTACTAGAGTTAGCCCTTCTTTTTCTATATGACCGACTACAGTTTTCGCTTTATATGTGGGTGTGTCAATTCTGCAGTTAAGATCGCCCATTATTATCATATTGTCTGTCCTGTTCGTCTTGCTTAGTGCCTGGCTTATCTCCTCCTGGATTTCTTCTGCCTTGTGTTCTGGCTGGAAGTAGACATTTAGTACTGTGCATGTGTTTGTCTTTACTAGCAGCATGTTTTCTGATTTTTGAAGTATCTCGAACGGCGCTAATTTTGGTTTTATTAGCATTGTTATCCCTCCTTTAGGTCTTCCTCTTTCCCCTTGGCTGGCATATGAGTTAATTGCGTAGAAGTTTTCCGTGCTCCATTGGGTTGTTAGAAATGTTTCTGTGAGTGTTATTATATCATATTCGTCGAAAAAGTCTTCTGGTAACATGTTTAGTGCATTTCGTAGTCCTTCTATATTCCACAGTAGTGTTTTTAATTTTTCTTCCTTGTCCTGGTTTTTACAGTGTGTTCTCCGTGTTTCGTTTCCAGGGGAGAAAAAGTTTGTTTCCCGTGTTTCGTTTCGAGAAACGAAAGGGCCGTACAACTATTCCTTCGGGCCAGAAAGTCGGGTCTTCGGCGCTTTTGCACTGTTTTAGGGCTATTCCAACTTTGAAGGCCTTGTTTCTTCCCATGCCGGGTAATTCCTTCACTTCTATTTTGCCGTCGATGTCGTTTCCCTGTAGATAGTCGTATATCATCTCTGGAGTGGTGGAGTTGTGCAGCTTTCCTATATGAAGCCATGCTCTTCTTTCGGCCGCCTGCAGTTTGCTTCCCTCTCCAGTTGTTTGTTTTGTCCCCGTTATCGTCTTTCTTGTCGTCTGCGGACGTCCTTCCCTTGTTGTTTGTGAGTAGGGTTTCTTCTTCTCTGCCTCCTCTTCTCTTTGTCTCGGTGTGTCTCTTTTGGTTTCCTTTGTTTCTAGTTTATCTTTTATCATCCATTTTATGTCCTCTAGCATGTCCTGCATCTGTTTGTTTACCTTCCTTATAATTTTCTCCTCAATGTCTTCATTTGACAGCGGGGAGGTGTTTTGTATTTGACGGTATGTTTGATTTTCGTGGTCGTCTCCTTTATTATCTTCTGTTTCCCGCGGCAGTGTGTGTGTTGTTTCATATATTAGTTCTGGTTTGTTGGAGTCGCTCCCTTCTCTCTGCTGTGCGCCAACCGGGTTTCGCTTCTCGTCGGTAAATGTCTCCGCCTGCTGGCTACTGTCACTGTTACTCGGTGTTTCTTGTTCTGCGTCAACAGATGTCGCTAGTTGTCTTGGTGTTTGGCTGTCTTCTCGTTCGGTGTTTTCTCTCACATTTTTCGATATGACCGTTTTAACCTCACTTTGTGGTTCACTTATCACTTCGTTTATGGCGTGTTTTGCCGTTTTAATTTCTGAAAAACAGGTTCTGATTTCACTTACCGCTTTCAGAATCCTCTCCTTCATTTCTTTCTTGATGTAACCTCCTCTATCCACGATATTTTTGTATGCTTTTAAGCGCGTCTTCCATGCGGTCTTCTACCATGTCCGCCATCTTAATAATTTCTTATACATTTGAACTTTGCATAAATAAGTTATACGTTTTAACAACACAAAACTCAAAGATTTAATGCAGATATATCTATTTTTGGAGAACATAAATACTTTTTGTGCTATAAATTGATCAGAAATCAAACGTACGAAAAAAATGTTTTTAAACAAATATTCATATAAGGAATTATTTTTACTTTTTTAATAGAATTTAGATGTCTTATAAAAGCATATTCAGGATATATCCAACTTTATAGCCAAACTTATAAGAATAGTTGATACCTCTAAACTGAGTTTTTTTTTATATAAAGAAAGAGTGCTCGGAATTGAATACGAGACCTTCAGGAAGTAATAAGTATTAACAACATTCTTGCAAGCTGCTTGAATTTTAACACTCATAAAAACTTAGAGCTCAGAGCAGTTGTTGAAAGTGGCGACCACCAGCCTTAATGCATGCATTAAAACAAAGCATGAAATGTTGTCTCCCCTCTCCACATCCCTTTTGTCTGTTGCACAATGAGATCAGCAGCGAGGACCCCAGAAAGCAGTTCCTCTTCATTTTCAACTGGGGTTAAATACACCAACATCTCCATCTGTTCCCGTATCATCTTGAAAGTACTGCCAGACAATTAGAGCAGCGTACAGTATCGTTTCTCACATTAACATGGAAAACTGTGCTTCCGAAATAGCAATTTATGACCACTGATTCCGTATGTCAGAATACTCTGTTTAGACTCCTCTATCATCTCTTTCATCCTAAAATTTAGACCCTAAAGGTTGAGATATCCTGCATATAACTTAGTTAAATTATTATATTCTAACATACCAATGTATAGGCTTACTTTTATGTTAAGCAATAAAACATGAAATTTAAAAAAAAAAAACACCGTTTCAGATCATTCTCTTTCTTTAACCTTGTTAGTCTAATAGTCTAAAAGTAGAATAAGGAATATATATATATATATATATATATATATATGAACCGTTAGTATTAAAATGGGCCATAAAAGGTACAAAGAAGAAAATTTCAGTTTTCTCGAAATGTAATGGACATATATATATATATATATATATATATATATATATATATATATTATCTAATGCCATCAGGTTGTCTTTTAGACATTTCTGGTTTTCTCCCCTGACATTGGCGTAATTGTAACCCAGTTCTCATGAACAGTAGTCAGAAACGCTGATCACTAGCCCATGAGGCTGGTCATATATATTTTATATATACGTATATATGTACTTGTGTTTAATGTATGTTTAGCACAAAACTAACTCACCTGCACTTTCGAACTCGGAGATTCACTGCGCGAGGGCAACAAGCTATCCCTACATCCCTAGCCTGAGGTAATGTTTTCTAATCATCCCCTGTATAATTTACTTCCGTCAAATCATTGTTATTCTCCCTCATTATTGGCTATTGTGATTTTCTCTCTTGTTTTCCTACAAGTTTTCATGGCCCTCTTTTTTCTCATTCGTGTCACATCGCAATCTAAGAGACTTAACTGTTCTTATTACATCTGGTTTCCCATAAAAATCATTTAGCTCACTGTTAAATGACCTTCCCCATTCATCTGTCTGTTCATCTATCTTGGTCTATTTTTTTTTCGAGAATTTACTTTTAGCATATATTAATATTGATTTTAAAAGGAAAATCTGTTCCTAGCTTCAAATTTGAGAGTCTGCATGTGAGCCTAAAATTGATTTGGAGAGTTACTATTATGTTTTTGTTACATGATTTACTATCTAACAAAATCTAATATATAAAAATGAATGTTTGTTTGTTGGTATTTTATGCGCTTCCATACCGTTCATCCGATTGTGACGGGGTTTTCTGCAAAATGTTCAGCAAATTCCCGGGATGAACTTAGGGTATCGAGTTGTGATACTCAAATCCTACACCCTTAAATACGTGAAAATCCTGAAAAAGTTCCTTTTTTGACGCTTAAATGGCTTACGCTGCCTAAACAAATTACAAATACAAAAAATTAATGTACACAGAATTGATTATCTCAATAAATTCTATAAAAAATCCGCGACAGCATATGTTTACCTTTTACAGATAACTCACAATAGCCATTTTTGTCTTTCATTGATGCCACGAAAATAGGAATAAGTAGATTCCCGGGCAAACGTGCGCTGCCATACCGTTTTTCCGATTCTAATGGGGATTTTTGCAAAATGTTAAGGATTTTCCCAGGAACGTTATAGGATATAAGAGAGTTTTAGTGCTCAAGCCCTTCACCCTTTAAAAAATCACCCTTTGTAGTGAAAAATGTAAAAGAAAGTGGTTGTGTACGCTTAAATGGAATACTCTGCCTAAACCATAATAAATAAACCAAATCAATGTATACAGAATTTAATATCTCAAAAAACTCTACAAAAGTCGGCATATGTTTATCTTTTACGGATAACTCACAATAACCATTTTTGTCTTTCATTGATACCAAGAAGATCGGTATAAGTAGATTCCAGGGAAAGCATAGCAGCGCACAGCGGGTATTCTTTTACGGATAACTCAAAATAACGAATTTAGTCTTTCACCTCATTTATGCCAAGTAAATTGGATTACGTAGATTTCCGGCCAACGCCGGGTAAACCGCACGAGGTATCTAAATATAATAATGATATAAATGTATATATATATATATATTTTTTTTCCTTTTACTTATTGAACTAAAGGTAAAAACACATTATGATTTATTTAGGCGAGCAGCGTACGCCGGGTATTAGCTTTTTACTTATATTTTACAAAAGAGAAGGATAAACTGAAGGAGGTTGAGTATCATTTATTATATAGTATATTTTATTAAGTTTTTCCGATTTATACAATACTGACATATGAAATTATTAGGTAGAAATAAATTAAAACAAGTAGCATGAAACACTGGCATATAATGAAACAACAACAAACTTGAGTAAGAAAATATTCATTTTCTCTTGTATTATGTAGGATACAGTGGAATTGAATAGGATGAGCCATTTCATATCACCTGCATGGAGTTCCAAGATCAATCTCAATATTACTCTCTAACATATTCATTGTCCTTTCTAATGGTATTTTATCCAAAGTTTCCCATTAAACGTTTTAAGAAACATTTAGGCCGGTATTCAAGAACCAAACTTTCCGCCAGAAAATCTCGACTGGCTAGAATTAGAAATACAGACATTAGAAAATGGATGCATGTAGAAAGAAGTATAATAGATGAGATTGAACATAGAAGATTAATATGGTATGGACACGTAAGAAGAATGCAGAATGGAAGACTACCAAACGCCGTCCATACATGGAAAATTGAAAGAAGGAGTAGAAAGGGAAGACCAAGAACAACCTGGAAGAATAACATTCAACATTCAATGAGGAAATTTGGTGTAACGGATCGAGGCACATAGGACAGAGAACGATGGAGAATTTAAATAAAGGGAAATTTGATTGAATGTGTATTATAAACTGGTAATCTACAAGTTCGTAGCTATTTATGCTTTTATTTAACTCATATTAATTATTAAGATTGGTTGAAGAAAAACCTCAATGATGAGGAAAATTCTCAATGAATAAGAATAAAAAATAATATTACTGTTACCAATTTCATATTGTTATAGTCAGAATTCTGACTTCAGTTAATGAAGTCCCTGGTGAGATTTCCGGGAATTTTTCGTTAAAGGAAATAATTTATGTGGTTTACCATATTTGGAATGTAGGTTAAGCTTAGGTTTAAGGACTCTCCTAGTGATTCGTTATCATTTTTCACCCATCTTATAATCAGGTAACGTAATTCCGCCTTCCAGGTGACCCAATTCCATATTTAGGTTTCAATTCAGCCAATGGCAGAAGATAATTTAAATAATGTTGTTAGATAACTTGGTGAAAATGGGCAAAAAAACCATAGCGTTAATCTTTGCGAGGGACATAAATTTGCCTTGTCTATACTGTGTTGCATTATATAAAAAGAACAAAGTTTAAAGAGCTCCATTATGCCCAACATCCTGCATGTGATAACCAGCAATTTTGTTCCACCCCACCTCCAACGAGTACCTCTTCCTAAACTACCGGTACTTGTAGAGCTCTAATAGAAAATAAATTACTTTCATGATTTAGTGAGGATTGATCAGTAGACGCAATGTAATGGAATAAATCCAGAGAAGTTATTTATTCAACATTTAACTGTACTAATTCCGAGCCAAGTTCCAGTTGTACTGTAAACAAACCTGCATAAGATATCATCATCATCAGCAACAGCAACACCAAGGATTATACCTGCTGGTCTGTTCCGATCTCATATTAGAATTGGTCTATCCATTTTAACTGGGTCTTCCAACATTTCTTCGTGCTAGTGGTTTGTAATGAAGAATCTGCTTCGGAATCCTATTTTTATCCTTTCTATTGATGTGGTACATCTATTCATCTCTGTATTGTATAAAATTCTATCTAATAGTTTGAATATAATCAGTTCTCTTCGTATATCCTTACTTCGTCTTTGATCCATTATTGTATTATCCATTAATATATACGCTCCTCAGAAACCTAATTTCTGACGATTCTATTCTTCGTTCCTCTGGAACCGTCATTGTTTTATAAAATTTTAAAAGTGTCTCCTTTCTAGTTCCATTGAGCCTTCGTTTTATGGTGGCACACATATAATTAAATTGATTTATTTTGTTTTCAATGTCTTCACTTTTTCTATATGATACATTCTATCCTAGATAATTAAAATTGCTCACTACTTATATTATTTTATTATCTAATTGAATTTTTACTCTTAGTGGCTCATATCCTCGAAAAGGTAAAACTTTTGTTTTTAGAGTAGATATTTTCAAGTTGTATGTTTCACATATTTTACTTAATTTGTAAATTGCCCGTTGTATAGGCCAACTTCTGTCTCATATCACAACCTGATCGTCTGCAAAAAGTAAAGTATCTGATAAAATATTGTCACTTTTAAAATGTTCAGTTAAAGCAATTTGCTAATTCTGTATGACATCTTCTATATATATATGTATATATATGTATATATATATATATATATATATATGCCTATATGTTTGCAGTGAAGGACCTGCCCTCAGGCAGAATTACTATGGATATATTATATATATATATATATATATATATATATATATATATATATATAGCATTTTCATGCTATGCATGCAGATTTACTAGGGAATTGTAGGTGTGGTAGCTTCCCGTTGCTTTCCACACCGGTCAAGGATGATGAAGATGATGATGATAAGGATGATGATGGCCATATGATTTCGGGGACTGTTTGGGCCTTAAAGTTTTCCTGACATTTGTTTTACAGGTGAGGAAAAGCCCCGATAAAAAACCTCACCCTGAAAAACTGCCCCGACCGGGGATCGAACCCAGGCCCGCTGCGTGACAAGGCAGCACGCTACCTCGAGACCACAGCGGTGGACATCTATTTATATATTAAAAGTTGATGGCTGCATAATATATTACTTCGCTTATTCCGTCTGTTGGGGCAACCGTGGTACTACTTTAACCGTCATATGACTGAATTGTGTATGGATAGAAACATTGTTCTTAGGCAACACCGTATTTTATGGGAAATAAGACTGAATACAACATAAGTTGGTGTCAATAATTAGGAATTAGGAAGTTAGTCAATTTCTTATTTATTTATCACAAAAAAAATTATATATGGGCCTTCCTAATTAGACGTTTACACTTTTCTATGAAGTCAGTAGATAACCTTTATTTGCCGGTACAACTTCATTATGAGCAGAACTTATCCTTGCTGACTCACCTGTAAATTATACTGTTATTATCACCATATTCTCAATGGTTAAGGTGCGATTTTTTTCACTAAAGTGTTTTAAATCATCATCATCATCATCATCTTCATTCATGGATTAGGTCTGTTGACCCGTTCCGACTTCAGCCCATCTCTTTCTAGGTCTGCCCACATCTCGGGTGCCTTTAGGTTTGTATTTTATTTGTTTTGGATATCTGTTTTCATTCATTCTGTCTATGTGTTGCTTCCATTTTTGTTTATATGTATCCATTTTATCAGTTATTGCAAATATTTCAAGTTCCTGTCTTATTTCTGTGTTCTTGATTCTGTCTTCCTTAGTGCACCCTTTAACAGATCTCAAAAATTTCATTTCTGCCGCCGTTATCCTACTTAGGTCTTGTTTTTTATGTATCCAGGCTTCTGAACCATAGAGCAGTACCGGTACTGCCAACATTTTATAAAATTTCAGTTGGGTCTCTCTCTTGTTGTTTGTTTTTTTTAGTGTTCGTTTTATCGTACCACATATTCCCTGGAATTTTGCTATTTTATTAGTTATATCATTATCATATCATATTAAATGAAATGTCACATCCTAGATAATTGAGATGGTTCACCTGTTCTATGATTTTGTTTCCTATTACTATTTTGGATCTGATTTGATTTTTCCCTTGGAATGCCATTACCTTAGTTTTTTCTATGGATATTTTGAGATTATATTGTTCACATATATTATGTAGTTTAAAAATATTCCTCTGAAGTTCGTCTTCTGTATTTGCTATTATTACCTGGTCATCAGCGTATAATAATGTTTTCAAGTAGTGTGTTTTATCTAATTTTATTCCTTTATTTGTTTCTTCGTTCCATTTTTTTATTATATCATTGATGTATAGGTTAAATAAAACTGGGGAGATACTGCATCCTTGTTTAACTCCTTGATCAGTATGAATTTTATTTTTATTTACTTCATTTCTAGTTTTTATAACAAAATTTGTGTTCCAGTACAAACTCTTTATAGCTGCTATTAAGTGTTTCGGAATTCCTTTTTCTTTTAAAATTGTCCAGAGTTTTCCTCTGTCTACTAGTGTGTAATTTGTTTCCCTCCGATTTTCAAATGCTTTGCTTTCCAATGATTCAGAAAGTCTACTGAAATTTTGCCATTTTGAAATAATCCAACGTATTCTGCATTGCGCACCATAAGAATAAAACAATATTGAATTAATGTATTAAAATTGTTATTATATACTTTAAGATTCTCCCATATAACTTATATAGACATGTGTTAGATAATACATATTTTATTTGATTTAGTTCGTGCTAGAGAGCGAACTACATTTTCTTACACGCTTAAAGGTCCATTATTTGACTAATGAAAATGTAGTCACAACTCTGGTTTGTTTACATTTTAACTGGAACTTAGGTCGGAATACTATAGTTAACTCTAGTTCTAGTGTATGAGTAAGTAGTTGTACACAAGGAAAAAGTTAGTAGAAGTGCCAGAGTTTCAAGAAATTATTTTTTTAAACCTCTATTACTACTGTAAGGCATTACAGTCGATGGAAGGCCTAGCCTGACTTATAATGACATTCCTTTCCAAACCCTTAAGTTTTCATCTTCCAACATTTGTTCATCTTAAATAATGGTCCACATCATCCAACCGCCTAAATCTTGTTCTTCCTGACTTCCTTTTACCACCTGGATTGTCATATGAAAGCTCTTTGATTATTTTATCAGCCTGCATTCTGACTGCATGTCCCAACCAGGATGTATGTTTTATTATTATTTTATTACTCATCCTCCATTCTCACTACATGTCCCAACCTGTAAATTGCTTACTTCAATTTTCTGCTTTAATATTAAGTTTACCTAACATTTCTTCAGCGTCTTTATTTGATCTTATTCTCCAAACATTATTTTCATCAACTTCTTCTTCTGCCCTCTGGAGATGCAGGCAACTCGTTTGTTCTGCGACTACACGAATTGGTCAGTCCATCTGTTGTAGGGTCTCCCCAGGTATCTCCTACTTCCAAAGTTGGTTACGTAGTGCTTTTAACTGCCAACGGTCTTCTGAAATTCCGAAAATATGCTGTTTTCTTTTAATCTTATACTTGTATATGTCTCTTCCAAGTTCTTCCACCTTACATTTATTTCTTCGATCTAAAATACGTATTTTACTTCTTAATGATACTCCATTTAAAGATCGAAGGAATCTAATTTGAGAACTGTTTATTCCTACTTTATCATACTGAAGCAAACTGTACCTCTCACTTCCATACAAAAGAACTTCCTTCGAAATTAGGTTGTGAAATCTTATTCCAATTTAGTTTCTCATTAGTTTGTCAAAATTTAGATCTAAAAAGCCATTTAGTTTATTATAACTAACTAACTAACTAACTCATTGGCATTATCGAACTCGTGGGTTCATGGCCTCGCAGACATTAGCTCACCATACATTATGGGCCTATCTTGAGCTCACGTTTTCAAATCATCCCCTGTATAATCTACTTCCCTCAAATCATTATTAATGTTATTCTCCCATCTCATTCTTGGTCTACGAACTGGGCGTTTTCCACGTTGGCTTTGGTCTACCGCGTATCCCTTTTTTCAATACTTCTTTGTTTGTTTCTGTGTCCCTTCTTCTCTTACCATCATAGTTGGATTTCTCCAATCTCTTGTACAATATCCTTTTCTACATTCATTATTTCTCCTATTGTATTATTTTTTTATTTTATCTAATTTTGATGTTCTTGCCGATCTTCTTAAAAAGTCAATTTCTGTGACTAACAATTTATTTCTGTATTTTTTGCTTCAATGTCCATGTTTCCGCACCATATAATAAAATACTCTTCACAATTGTGTTATATATTAATAATTTAGTCCTCTTGTTTATATGCTTACTCCATAAAATAGAATTTCATTTGCCAATAACTTTATTTGTCTCTATTATTCTTTTTTCGATGTCTATTTCAGATGATCCATCTTTTTGAATTATACTGAGCAACAAAAAATCAACTTTTTTTTTATCTCAGAAAGAAAAGTATGTGATTCCGATAAAAATTTTTCTCCTGAATTCAAATATGATATCGGGTTTTCTCCTTCACGCAAGGTTTCCGAGAGACAGGTATTTATAATTTCAAACACATTCAAACAAATATTTTCTACATTCGTAACTACACAATATTCGAACATTCGGACTCGCCTATAAAGTAAGAAATGACGGTGTTCTGCTATATTTCGCCTGTGGAGCATCCCTCTTGATGGTCCAACAATAATCGACCAGCATATTATGATTCCATTTGCCTTGATATCTCTTTTCCATAGCTGAAACCATTTGAGTTAGCTCATTTGATTATATTTTACAATGGAAAAATGGACGAAAAAACGCTTATTAAAAAAGTAATTATTTGAATCCATTAATTGAAATTGAAATAAAAAAACTGTGGGTGATGGAGAAATTCCGAATACATATTTGAAAACACGATAAAAAACTGCATTAAGTACAAATATTGGTACTCATGAGACAAAAATCATGTTGACCAGTGTTATTGAATATTAAAATATTCAACTGTTTTAATCTTTCTTCCATTTATTTCTAATTCCTCGAAACGATCAGTGCTCATATATATATATATATATATATATATGCTCCGTTTCCAAATCTACGTGATTGTAGATCGTATTATTGTTCTGTATGCGTCTAGCTTACAATTCTTGATATAGGCCTACTCAATGATTTTATTACGTCACCAAGAGCATAAAACCACTTGTTATCTTTAGTTAAACGTATATTCCCAGATATTAAAATTTTCTAGCCCTGTCGAACGTGATACATGCTATTTCTATACAATTTACTCCTTTGTATATATTAATCTTTTGAGATGTAATCACATAGGCTATTATTTTATTATTATAAAAGACTTATACCAGCTTGACTGTCAACAAACTCACCCTGAAAAGAATATGGTGAAAACAGTCAAATAATTTGGATCATTATTTTTCATTTTGCCTTACTTTAACCTCTCTGTTAGAGGTACTTTTTCGTGCCCAACGCCAACCAGATCTTGCCGGTGAGAGAGAATTAGGCTATATTCTGGTTCACATATAGGACCTATACATTTTGACAACATAAAATCATGAAGGACCTTACCAGATGAATGATCAGCTGGATACTAGGGCATCTCCAAGACAACACGAACATTTAAAACAAGACTACCATAAATTCATAATAAATAAGGAAAATATGAAATGGATTATAATGGCCAAAATATGTTAGGGGACTATTTGGGGCTTTAACGTATCCTGGCATTTGTCTTACAGGTAAATAAAACCCCGCAAAACCTCATCCAGGAAATCTATCTAGACTGGAGATTGACCCTGTGCCCACTATGGTGAACAGAATCATTATAAACGGATTGAAATACAATAGAGTGTAAAAAGCACACTAAAGTAAGCAAATAAAGTAAAGAAAATAATTAATTTTAAATATACAGAGTGTATCAGAACAAGTATTACATATTTCTAGGGGTTGTGGGGGGACTTAGTAGATAAAGTTTTGATAAGGAACCCATGTCCGGAAACGTACCATTTCGATGCAAAATAGGTTTGAAGATCGAAACACATTGGGCTGATATTGTGTGTCTTGTGTTTCAGAATAAATATTACAGACTTCTAGGGGTTGTACTACAAGTGTGGTTCCACGTGGCGACCCTGTTTTTCGTTGCACAAAATGTACCTAGGACGCATGTTTTCATACACACGCCCACAAGACCTGGTGCGTGCTCAATAATTTCTGCTGGCGCCAGAATTCGTGCAAGATCTTCCTCCAACTCGACAGGTGTAGTACAACACCTAGAAGTCTGTAATACTTATTCTAAAACACAAAACACACGATACCAGCCCATTGTGTTTCGATCTTCAAACTTATTTTCATAGAAATTTTACGTTTCCGGACATGGGTTCCATATCAAAACTTTATCTACTGAGTCCCCTCTACAACCGCTAGAGAGTTTAAGAGTTTACCTGAAACCCGAAATAAAAAAAAAAAATTTCATTGCAGTATGATCCATTTATAATACTGACATGATAAATCAGTGTTCACCAATTAAGGCTTAACAGAATAAATATACCAATATTCCGTAAATCAGCAAACTCCGACTATAAATTCGACTTGCTGAGAAAATCGCTTAGTTTATGCAGTTATTGTGCGACACACTTTTTTTTATCTCATTAAGCGAATATTGTTTTTACAAAATTTCGAAGGAATGTGGCTATTGAGATTCTTCTCGTGGAGGGATTAAAAAAAATAAATAACAGAATACAAATATTCATTGTCCCTACTTATTAGACATCAAAAGTGATCATAATAAAAATGTATAGCATATATATATAAGTGTGTGTGTGTGTAAACGCTCTAACGGTTGTAATTAACTCAGCATATAGCAATCAATTTAAAAGTGTGGTCAAGTTCGTTAACGAGCAAAAAGAAAGATTCCACTTGAAACTAAAATTTAAAAATCATTCTAGCGTCCGCAATTTTCGAGTTTTCGCAACGAAACTGAGTATATATTATTGAAATCAAACGATGAAAATCCTCTAAATTTATCAGCGTTCTTTGGTCATTAGAAGTGGGGTTTTACCTGAAACCCGAAATTAAAAAATCACTCTTGCAGCCATGTTTGTTTTGCCACAATGTAACTGTATATAGTTTAATGAACAAAATAAATATATATTCCGTAAACCAGCAAAATCGGACCTTAAATTTGAGTTACTGAGGAATTCGCTTGGGTTACGCAGTTTTTCACTTATTATTAATATATTTGTGCAGAAAATGATTTTTTCTGAGAGATAGACAAGATTTTTTTTCAGTACTTACCACAAGCAATTGATAATAAACATTGTTTATTATATTACTTGGGCACGTCCTTCTAGGAAGTTTGGAATTTCTTAAACAAACGTGAATAAAGTGGAGCGGACTCTCTCAATTTAAGTGGAGTGGATGTGGGAGGGGATAATAGATTGATAATAGCTAAGTGACAGTGGTCCTCAAGAGTCTGAGCGAGTTAATCATCTAGCATACACATTGTATTCTCGTCGTATTGGTCAGCAAAATCTCCCTCCCCGCGCTACAAGATTCGAATAACGATTAACTTTTTCTTCTCGTGAATTTTACCCCTCCTCTCTTTCTTTGGCAAGTTTTTTATTGTTTTTCTCCCCCACCCTTTTGCTATACTTTCCCTGAAGGAAATACACAAACTAGTAGAAGATGGATGTGTGTGTGTGTGTGAGTAATTAAAGAAGGATTGCTTCCACTGTGTACCCTCAGTTGTCGATTGAACGTCATCTACAACAGATCGACTCCAAAACCCCCTTCAACATTATTTCCTCGAGTTGCGTCATCTAACGATAATCTGAGATGAGTTACACAGGGGCCCGCGCTATCCTCTACATGTCTCTACTGGTCATCATCTTCCCTACACATTCATATGGTAAGTATTCACTTTGAATCTACAGTCGCTCCCATTATTAGAATATTAATTTTATTGTAAAAAATATAGCTTTATAGTAAATATATATAGTCAGCAGCTCTTAATGCAATCAATTAAGATTACAATTTAGATATATTCCAATTCATATTCAACCCCACTTAAAAAGAGCGGTATGTGCCATCATGACCGGCTTTATTCAATGATATCCTTTATTTAAAGGACTTTCCATAAATCCTAAATGATTAAAAATTCAATTTTCTAATTGTATTTACAGGAGTAAATCTAACTTTATTTCCACAGAACTTTCTATGGTTAACAGGTATACCACGATCTTATTCTCAATATCCAGATTTTTTCAGGGGAAAATAAATTTGCTTATTGGTCCAAAATAATTTATTTTTAGTTTTTTTTTAATTTAATTACTATTTATATATTAAAAATTAATTTATTTAATAATAGTAATAGTATTGGTAATAATGACCGTCATAATAATAATAGTAACTTATTTAAACTGGCAGAGTTAAGGCCATAAGACCTCCTCTTCCACTCAACCAGTGAATAATATTGTATCAAAAGAGAGAAATAAATAATGGGACGGGAGTATAATAGTCAAAAGTTACTTATCATTGTGCACATTTATTTTTAAAATGCATTCACTATCATTATTTTCCGGCCTAAATATTATTAATATAAAATTCTATAAACATTCAATCCATTAAAATTGTCTTCGATTGCGTAAGTAAATTTCGAATATTACAAACTCTCACCTAAATAATTACTATAAGTAAATATTTACAAACTTTAAATTAAAATTAAAATTAATTATTAGAGAAGCAAAAAACCAGAAATCATTAATTCATCTGCTGATGGATGAATTACACAATTACAAAAGAAAGAGATTTAAATTTCATTTTAAGACAGCCAATGTCCGGAAGTAAGAAGTTCCAGAGTCCAGCAGTGGATAAGCAATATATTCGAATGAGCAATAGCTGATACTAGGACACTGACCAAAGTCACAAATCATAATAAAATTTTAAATAATCCTCCATTCATAATTATTACATTCCCATTTAGTACATAATTATCCCCTTTACATGAAAACTGATAGCAGGGGAAGAAAAATTACATTATTTAAAAATAAAATTAAGTGTAAAATACGGGATCAATTTACAGTTCCTACAACAATGGTTAATCTAAATTACATGTTTTATAGTTGAATTAGTGTTTTCCTTCGGGTAGGAGATTAACAAAAAAAATGTATAATGGAAAATATTCTATCAACAAATATTTTCTAATTATTTAAAAAAAATTGTAATTAAAAAACTCAGAGCACGCCATCAAATCTTTAGAGGATGAAGGAAGATTACAACTCAATGGTATTAATTGTTAGTTTATGCTGATGATGTAGTATTATTATTTATTTTTATTTATTTATTTATTTTACCTGATAGATATTCTCTTCCACTTTACCATGGTTAAATTAGTCCACCGCTGTGGTCTCGAGGTAGCGTGCTGCCTTGTCACGCAGCGGGCCCGGGTTCGATCCCCGGTCGGGGCAGTTTTTCTGGGTGAGGTTTTTATCTGGGTTTTTCCTCACCTTTAAGACAAATGTCAGGAAAACTTTAAGGCCCAAACGGTCCCCGAAATCATATGGCCATCACGTCATCATCATCATTATCATCCTCATCATCATCCTTTACCGGTGTGGAAAGCAAAGGGAAGCTACCACACCTACAATTCCCTAGTAAAGCTGCAAGCATAGCATGAAAATGCTATGATTGCAGTGAAGGACCTGCCATCGGGCAGAATTACTATGGATGGATGGTTAAATTATTAATACAATAGGAATTATGATTAATGATACATAACAGATATAGACTACACAATTTAAAGTTGACAAGGGAAAGAAAGATAAATAGTAATAATAACAATAATAATAATTATAATGTAGGCCTATTTCTATGTGTAAACATAGATTTAGTTTTATTGATGTTAACTTCCAGTCACAATTGCTTAGTGTTACTCAAGATAGTGTGCTTGTTGGCCCTTAGTATCTCCTCGTTATCACCTAATAATAATAATAATAATAATAATATTATTATTATTATTATTATTATTATTATTATTAGGTGATAGCGAGGAGATATTAAGGTCCAACATGCACACTCTATAGAGTAACACTAAGAAGTCGGGACTGGAAGTAAACATTAATAAAACTAAATATATGTTCACACATAGAAATAGGCCTACATGACAGTTAATGACAAATGAGGGAAATTTTGAAGAAGTGGCTGAATTCAAATACTTAAAAACAATATTTACAAATATCTAAGAATGAGATGCACAAATAATTCAAGCACAGGGTAAATTCAGGAAATGCGTGTTATTATGCATTACATGACTATTGGCGTTCCAACGTCTCTAAAAAAAGTTAAACTGAAAATCTATAAAACTGTAATTATCCCAGTTATATCATATGGTGCGAAACATGGACTCTTACTTTAAAGGAGGAGAAAATATTACTAGTAATTGAGAATGAAGTTCTAGGAAAATACTTGGACCAATGACTGATGAACAGACAGGCAAATGGAGAATACTCCATAACAGTGAGCTAATGATCTTTATTGGAAACCTGATATAATAAGAACAGTTAAGTCTCGTAGACTGCGATGGGCAGGATATGTGGAACGAATGGGGACTGAAATGGGAATGGAAGCTTCTTGCAAGAAAGCCAGAGCGAAATTACCCAGTTTACAGACCAAGAATGAGGTAGTAGAATAACATTAACCGTGATTTGAGGGAAGTAAATTATATAGGGGATAATTGGAACACATTAGCTCAGAATCGGGATGTATGGAGAGCTTATGTCCGCGCGGTCATGAATCTATGGACTCGAAGTGCCAGTGAATTATATAAATTAAAATGTAAATTATATTTGTATCATTTAAATAGTAGTAGTTTTTAGTGCCCTATTTTACGTAAAGTATATTAAAGCTGTGGTTTTAACAACACTTGTATGTGAATGAACACTAACTAGTATATAGCGATACAAGTGAAGTAAGCACTTGTTACTGATCGAGAAAAAGTTTGAAAAAAACGAGGCGTTTGCGCCGAGTTTTTTCAATTTTCGAGATCTGTTACGTGCTTACCTCATGTGTATTGCATACTATTTTCTGGTCGATGTGACTATTTTTTATTAAATACTAGCTGGTACTACAATGTTAATAGTAATTTTCCCTTTAATTTTTTTAATCCCTATATGTTTTATAATGAACTATTGATTTATTCAGTCTATGATTTTTATTGTTATTTTTATATTTATATTTTTATACCCTTATTATTATTGTTGAACGTCGTATCGCCATTAAATATTTTTACGTTAATTTTTCCGATGTTTTAATAGTTATCTGCTACTCGGGGCGGAAACAAATCCAACATATCAAAGATCATAAAAATCGGTCCAGCCGTTCTTGAGTTATAAATAGTGTAACTAATCCGACTTTGTTTCATATATAAGTCCCGGCCACACATTGCTGTGGCTAAGATATACGTTAAATTATGTTGTAGTAAACTAAGTGAGAAATCTAAATCAGAAAGTTTTTGTTTTGCACAATTTTTTAGTTCTGGTACGTTAACTACACCCGGTATAAATATGGCTGGTGGTTTATGTGGAAGTGGTTTTGTTGATTGAGATGAATTTATGTTGTCTGCATTCTCAGTATCATCCATAAGTGTATCATAAGGATTATATACATTTATTGATGGAATATTTTGAGGAGGCTTGCTGATTTCATTATACTTCCGTTTTTTTTTCTACGAACTTGTTGGCAGTTTGGATTCTCATCATCATCAAGAAGTCTCTGTATAGTAATATTATCTTGAGATATATTATAGTCATCTTGTTTTTCATTTAATTGAGGCATGGAGATTGTTTCTGTAATATTAGACATATTATTATAACTAACAGACTTACTTACAGTTCTGTTATTCCGTTCCTTAGGACCTTCATATGTTTTTAAATTGACATTCTTCTTAAACTGTAAGATTTAAATCAAATCGGCCTATACTAGATTGCGGAATTTCACTTGATTACCTTATCACTTTCATGGTTTCTAGAACTGACTCGCTTTATATTCCCTTCTCGGCACAGTTAAATTTAAATTAAAGGTGCTGTCTTTCAGCCAAGAGTTACTGCATAAAAACACAGAAAATTAATATTAACAAAAAATATGAAATTAAAATCAAACAAACACAACACTTCCATTATGAAATAATGTCCGAATATTTGGTATATTCAAATTGAAATTCGCTGGTTGCACAACAAAGAATAGCACAGCCATCTGGTTAAATAATTAACCAAATTACAGTTACACGGCATTCTGTTAGAATCGCATGGAACATTCACGAGTAAGTATAACTATTTGCACTAAATAATAAAACAAATAATTTTGCAGAATAAAATAAAATTGCGACTATAATATTTAAGAATAAAAACTTCCCCTAATGCGAGCCTGGAAGTTGGCTCAAACTGCACACAGTGTGCAAAATTTTATTAAAATCGGTTCAGTAGTTTAGGATTCCATCGCGGACAAACAACGTGACACGTAATTTTTATATATTAAGATAGTAATAAATGAATTAAAATATTGGTTGGATGTAAATGATTTATATGAGAAAGAAACATTTGGTGATCGTTGCTATGTAGCTTTTCATTTGTTTTATTATAACATTTTTATATGTAGTACCGCGATTAGAATCTGTTTGATAATTTTATTATGGAAAGAGTCATGGTAGATGATAGAGAAATTGAAGAAGCCTGGAGAGTGGGATGCTCTGCATTAATTCCGGAAAAGTCTAAACAAAGGTACGAGTTAGTGTACAAAACATTCAATAAATGTTTTATTTTACGTACCGAACGTGTGCTTTTTGAGTCCATATCAGCATTGCGATTTCTTTTGTTTGCATGGCAACCAGGTTATATATGGGGACGTTGACTTACTTCCAGTAATAACAATATTGGTAAGTATAAGAAATTAGTCACATCGACCAAAAAAATATTTTAGAATTATAACTAGATAAGGTGAATAAATTTAAGATCTTTCAGACACATTTTTTTTTCGGCGAAATATTTTTACATGTTTGTCATTAATTAATTATTATTTTAAAATAACGTTAACTAGTCCATTACTATGGTTTCACAATAATGTCTTTACATAGTAGGCAGCAGGACCGGGTTCTATCCCCGTCAGAACAAGTTTCTGGGTGGGGTTTGCCTTTTTTTTTTTCATCTATAAGGCAAAGGCAGGAAATTTTAAGGTTCAAATGGTCACCGAACATAATCTGGCAATCACAGTTCACTCGTATCTTATTAGACTTGATTAGTATTAATGTGTGAGTGAATGAAATGTCGTGTCTTGAATTGTCGGGTTGTCTCGGAGACAGTCCTGACATTGAACTGATTATTCATCCGGGGAGGCTCTTCACGTCTATATGCGATCCAGAGTTTCGCATCCAGGTCGTTTCATGTAAGCCAGGTGTGGCGTGGGACAATTAAATATACCTATAAAGGGAGATATTAATATATAATATATAATAAAAAGGATAGAGTGATACTGAATTAATTAGTGTAAAATGTAAAAAATATAAAAAAATAGACTAAGAATATTGAGTTAAAGTGCCTATAAACCAAAATGTAATTAGATCTACGCTACGTGCGCGTGAGTGTATATACATTGATATAATAAAAATGAATTATTTTAGCTGGCAGAGTTAAGGCCATAAGGCCTTCTCTTCCACTCAACCAGCGAATAGTAGAATTATACAAATATTACATACTTATTACAATTTTAAGACATTATTAAAATACAGACTAAACAAAATACAATGATGATGTGATCTAATACTAGCTAATACTAACAAAAACATAGATTATAATACAATTAAAATAATGTAAAATAAATAAGTGGCTTCCTAAATAATTATTTATAGAATGCTATATATAGTTGTTATGCAGTTAATGTTTCCATTGTGTAGAATTTAAGATATCAGTTAATTTGTGTTTAAATAATGATAGTGATTAACAGTCCCTGACATGACTAGGAAGTGAGTTCCATGCTCTAGTCATATATATTGGGTAAGATTCAGATACAGACATGTCCTGTGCTGTGGTATCAAAAGTAAAGAAGAGTCTTGTGATCTTGTTCCTAAATTATTATGAGCTGATAAATTTTGAAAACGGGTTGATAAATCACTTGGTAAATATGTGTGCAGGATTTGGAATACTAAGGTATGTGAATGCAAAGTTCTTCTGTCATTTAGGCGTAGCTACGATAAGGCCTCAAATGAAGGAGACACGTGGTCATAACGACGGAGATTGAATATAAATGGAATGCAACGCATTATGAGCACGCTGTAGTCTGTCAGATAAATCAGTTGTCAGATTAGTAGGTAATATGTCGAAGTAGTCGAAATTGACATTAGAAGTCTATACAAGTATTTGTTTTAATTTTGTAGGAAGGAATATTTAAAACTATTTAGGGAGTGAAGAATTGAGAACACTTTCTTGCAGATACTATTCACTTGGATTTTCCAGTCTACGTGTTGGTCCATGTAGATACCCAGATTTTTTTTACTACTGAGCTCTAGGGGATATTTTTGTCATTTGGGAGAATGGTAGGAATATTTTGGTAATTTATAATGCTTTAGATTCGTTGATGTCCTATAATTATACACTGTGTATTGTCCGCATTAAGATTACGTCCACGTTTCCTCAATCATTGAGATATTGAGACTAGGTCACTATTTAATTTGTTTAGTGTGTCATGTACATCGTCTGGATGGGAGTGAATGTAAATTTGCAAATCGTCAGCGTATAGGCGATGTCGACAATAAGTAAGAACTAGTGGATATGTCGTTAATATAGATACAGAACAGAAGTGGTCCTAACACTGAACCTTGTTGGACTCCATCCTTCAGTGATAGCCTGGATGAGGAAAGTTGTACATTGGAAACACATTGCTCGCCATCATGAAGGTAGGATCCAAGCTAGTTACCAGCATTGTCCGAAAGATTCAGAGCGCGTAATTTTACTATTAGTATGTCAGTGTCAAGAGTGTCGAAACCTTTACTGAAGTCCAAGAGTGTTAATATTGTCATGTGGTCATTGTCCATTGCTTCCCGCGCATCTTCGGCAACTTTAAGAAGTGTGGTGGCCGTACTATGGCCTGTTTTAAAAACTGATTGGTGTGGGTCGAGTATGTTATGTGTATTAAGGCAATCAGTTAATGTTAATTGTCCATGAACAATGCGCTCCAAGGCCTTAGATAGGACTGGTAGGATGCTGATTGGTCAAAAGTCGTTTGGTGTTACGGGTAATTTAATTTTAGTGATTGGTCTGACAATAGCTTTTTTTCCAAAGTTCACAGTAAGTTAACATCATGATTGAGGCATTAAATATATGGGTCACAGTTAGGAGTATGACATGGAATATTTTCTTTAAAAAGTCGATACTTGTACGGAGGGTTGTTTCTGATCTCTGATAACAAATGATTTTTAAGTTTTACCTTACGAAAAGCCGTGTCTCCACCATCGAGCATGCTCTAATTGATGGCTCTTCACCAGAGCTAAGGTTCAGCATCGGGGTTTCCGCTGCAGAAGACTCTTACGCAGCACAGCCATGTCTAGAAGTTCCCACTCCTCTTTATATCCTTTCCAGAGACCGTCTAATTTTCGAGGACGCCTGTTTCCCAGTGCTCTTTTGAAGAGTCCAAAGACACAAAGTCCATCGGTGATGCATTAGGAGACTTCACTGGGATGTTCCTGAATCGAATAGCATGTATTACAGTTTCCTGCTCCATTTCTCCAGAAACGCCAAGGTTGAACCCAAAGTGTGACTGGAGGCCTTGTCTTGGTGCCCCCAGACTTGGTTTTTGTCTGTACCATAGAGAGCTGGAATTTCAGTCGAGTAAATTGGGGTGAAACCTTCTTTCTGGTAGTACTGGGAGTTGATTTTGGCCTTTTTTAGCTACTCTACGAATGGTCAGTTTTTCATTGTAGCAATATCCCGCGAAGACCATAAATCCATTGGAGAAACTTTCTCTGCATTCGGCATACCACTTTTGACATTTTTTTTCACCTCTTTCTCTATAGTAAATTTGCTCGGGGTTTGTTGCAGTCTCCTAGATAAACATATGCTTCATCAAGTGTGACCAAAAATTTACATTTTTCTCCTGGCAGGTGCTTTTCATAGTTTCCTGCTGTTGGTGCGGTATTCGGCAATGTGACGTGGCAACAATTTATAAACCCTGCTTTTGTGGCTCTTCTCCCTGTTTAAATCTTTGTTTATTATGGTGTTTACAGTTTTAAGGGATATTCCCAATCTGTTAGCAATCATCCTTTGTGTGGCAGGGTTACCACCAGAGATAAGGACCTTGACCTTTCTGATTACATCTGTGGTGCGGGTAGTAGCAGGTCGTGGATTTTCCCGTTTTTTTTTTCTTTTGGAATTAATCCCAAGCGACCCTTTCCCTTTTTATTAAGCACTGAGCTAATTCCACACTTTGACACCATACAATTACGTTTTTGCAAGCCTCAATAATCGCGGAATAACTATAATTAGCGTCGGAAAGGGCAGTAATATACCCTTCCCAAAATGGGTCTATCTGCTTAGGCATTGTGAGAGCAACACGTATGCGAGTGTAACAGAAGCAGCACACTGACTGGTTTGATCACCTCGCACACTCCTGTCATGATGACTCGCAATCCAACGTCACAATCTGCTTGGCAAATCGTTATCAGGGATCGGAAACAACCCTCCGTATTGTCTATACCTTCTGTCTTAGTTCTAATGCGGTCCAGGGATAGTTTAACGTTGGCATTATATAGAAAAAGAATAATTTTTCTCGGGAAGGAGTAGATGTGGATAGGAGCTCGTCTCTAGTTTGTTGTTTAGTCGTAGTGTTTATTTTAAGTGTAGTGTACGATATGAAATGTTGGCTTAGATCGTCCAGTGATATGTTAATACTCTCTCCTTTGGTTTTCGGGTACCGTAGACCCATTGATTTAATGCGTTTCCACATATCACTTGCATTTGTGTTTGGATCAATGAGTCTCTGAGCATACAGCAACATAGCGTTCCTAATGATTTGATTAGTTTTGTTTCTTAATGTATTATGTTGTCTTAAATTAGCGTCACTTTTGTCTCGTGTGTATAATCGTAAAGCAGCATCCCTCTCAACCATCAGTAGTCGAATTTCGTAGGACATCCAGGGAGCTGGAGATTTAGTAATTCGTGTAGTCTTCAAGGGGGCATGTTTGTTGTAAAGTTCTAATATCGTATTGTTAAATTTAAGCAACTTGTCATCAATTGAGCGTACGGTCCAAATGTCGTGCCACGGCATCTAATATAGCGTCTACAATTAGAGATTGCTGGTTAATATTGTTTTCAAATTTCGGTGTGTCAATAATTTAGGACGAGTCCTAGGGCACTGGGGAGAGTTTTCCATAAATATGACGTCATGGACCGATATGCCGGGGGCTGATATTTGTCCGTAATTTACAATTTTCTGTGAATTTGGCGTGACTATGATATATATTAATGTATCAGTCATGGGTGTGTGATGGGTTGATTGTAAAGGGAAGACCTGCATATTGCATATATATATATATATATATATATATACCGTTGCTCCGAATGTGATGAGGCTTTTTGTAAAATGTTCAGGAGATTTCTGGGATGAACATAGGCTAAAAGAGAGTTCTGATACTCAACTCCTACACCCTTAAAAATTGTTGTTGAAAACATGAAAAAGTAGCTCTTTGGACGCTTAAATGGCTTACGCTGCCTAAACCATAACTACAAATACACAAAATTAATGTAAACAGAATTGAGTATCTCAAAAACTCTACAAAAAAGTCCCCGATAGCATATATTTATCTCTTAGGGATAACTTACAATAACCATTTTTGTCCTTCATTGATGCCAAGAAGATCGAGAGAAGTGTGTAGATTTCTGTACAAGCATAGCAGCACATGGCGGGTATTCTTTTACGGATAACACACAATAACGAATTTTATCTTTTAGCTCATTTATGCCAACAAGATCGAGGTAAGTAGATTTCCGGGCAACACCGTGTAATCAGCACGGGGAATCTTAAAATAATTACGATATATATTTTTAATTATTTTTCATTTTACTTATTCAAGTAATCATAAGACGTACATTAAATTTTTGTCTTTCAGCTCATTTAAACCAAGAAGATCGGGATTAGTAAATTCCCGGACAACGCCGGGTAAGCAGAATGGAGTATCTAAAAATAATTACGATATAAATGTTTCCTTCCACTTATTTAACTGAACATAAAACACATTAATTTTCGTATTTCGGCTCATTTATGTCAATAATCAGCATAGGGTATCAAAATATATATATTGTATATATGTATATGTGTATATATATATATTATATATATATATATAATTATTTTTCCTTTCACTTATTCAACTAAACAAAAGAGCACATTAATTTTCATTTATTTAGGCGTAGCAGCGCCTATATAGATATCCGTCCATAGTACTTGTGCCGGAAGGCAGGTCCTTCACTGCAATCATGGCATTTTCATGCTATGCTTGCAGCTTTACTAGGGAATTGTAGGTGTGGTAGCTTCCCGTTGCTTTCCACGCCGGTGAAGGATGATGATGATAATGATAAGGATGATGATGGCCATATGATTTCGGGGACCGTTTGGACCTTAAAGGTTTCCTGACATTTGTCTTACAGGTGAGGAAAAAACCCCGATAAAAACCTCACCCAGAAAAACTGCCCTGACCGAGGATCGAACCCGGGCCCGCTGCGTGACAGGGCAGCACGCTACCTCGAGACCACAGTATATATATTATATACTAACATATTTCACCAGTTTTTTTAATGTGTATATAATTTAACAAAACTTTATAATACATTTAATTATTTTTTAATAATTTGCATGATTTACGAGGTTCATGATACAACAAATGTTCTGTTGTGTATTGTATCGGTTTTTAGGTTTTTTGAACACATCTTAAATGAATATTTACTCTCAAAGCAATACTGTTGCTCCATATTTTTTTTTTTTTGCATTTTATAATATCCACAAAAGTTAGGTATTCTTGCCCATGTAAGGTTCATTTCCTGCCAAACACTTCACTCTGAATACTGTGGAAACAAATATATTCTTGAAATATGACGCAAAAATGATTCATATAGTAAGCTCGTCATTGAGAAAAATCTAAATATGAAAAATGTTCATAAAAATGTGCATTCGTTTGAATGTGTATAAATAACTGACTAATTAACTCACTGGCTCTATCGAACCCAGAGGTTCGTGACTGCGGACATAAGCTCTCCGAAGATCTTTACTCTGAACTAATGTTTTCCAATCAGCCCCTGTATAATTTACCTCCATCAAATCATGGTTAATGTTATTCTCCGCTCTTTGTTTTCTTGGCCTACATACTGGCCATTTTCACTCTGGTTTTCCTACAAAAAAATTTTCCATGTCCCATTTTCATTGTCCATTCGTGACAAATGTCCCGCATATCGCAGTCTACAAGTCTTAACTTTTGTTTTTTGCATCCTCCCATAAAGATAATGTGGTTTACTGTTATGAAGGTCTTCTCCATTCACCTGTCTTTTCGTCTCCTAAGAATTTTATTATCATATACAGTTAAAGCTCCTTATTCTCGGTTCCCTTATTCGCGTTTTCATTATTCGCGAATGCAAAAATTACAACACAGTTCCTGTATTCGATGCTAAAAAGTATTTATTTGCGGATCCAATCGGTATGTTAGAAGGATTAGTATCCTTTATTAACGCAACGACAACTTTTTTTTTTACTGCAGCACGTGCCAAGGTGGCTTTTACAAAGAGTGATTGAAATCAAATGGACAAATTAATATCAAAGTAAAGTAAACCTTATTATCACTAAGCATGAAGTTCGTTGTTCAAAGCCACCGCCGCCGTACTGCACGTGCCGCTACGTCCGTTAATAATTGCCGCCCTCGCCACGATCGGTGTTTTATTGTTTCAACTTGTCAGTCTTTGCAATAATTCTGATTGAATAACACGCGTCTTTTCTGCTTTATTGCCAATTTATAATGTCGAGTAAAAGAAAAATTGTTCAAAATCTCTCATTAATTTATTTTATTTTGATAATTTTTATTTTATTTTGGAACCTTGGAACGTATCCCCTATATACGCATTCAAATTACCATTCCATATTGGCGGCATATTTGCGGAACATATCCCCCGCGAATAAGGAGCTTTTACTGTAGGCTACTAGTAATATATTTTTATCCCATAAAGTCAGGGCCATATTTCGCATCAATATAATATAATTGGAAAAACATCACCATGAACAGTTAAGGTTTAGGCTTTTTATTAGCCTGTTCCTGTTTCCTCCAGATGAGTATGCAGTCTCCATCTTGTCAATGGTCCAATGTCTCGTTTACCCCTCGCTTTGTAGTTTAAAGCCTGCCAATGTATTCTGTCCTTGGTTATTCTTCTTACATGCTGTAGCCAACATTGTTGATATTCTTCAATTTCCTGTACAATATTTATTGCATTAAATTTTTGCCTGAAAAGATTCGATTCTTATACGATCCACAGGTGTTACTCCCATTATATGTCTGAGAAATTTCATTTGTGCTGCTTCCAATCTTTGTGTCTCCCTCTTTCTCGGTATCCATATTTCACTGCCAAATTTTAAGGCTGCTTTGCTGTGATATTATGAATTCTTAACTTTGTAAAATAATTCATATGTTTTCCAAAGTGATGTTTAATGGTTCCGTTAATTTTATGTTTGAACTTTGGTATCTAAATCAGTTTTAAATCCTGATATCAAATTACCTAAGTATTTAAAATTAGTTACTTCTTCAATGATGTTCTCTATTGCAATCAAGAGTTCTGAAATGAATAATAGCATGCGTTCCAAGGTTCTACAATGCATCTTATTGCTAATAAACCAAACATTTCGGATAGATGAGAGCATCTTTCGTATTAAGAAACTCTCTCCGGATTCTGTACTCACTGCACCTCCACAATATAATGTAAAGCTTCCTTCTCTTTGCCATGTAATTATGTTCAAATGTTCAAATGATTAATTGATAGAAATTAATTAACATTTCGGATAGATGAGAGGATCTTCCTTATAAAGAAACTCTCTCCGGATTCTGTTCTCACTGCACCTCCACAATATAATGTAAAGCTTCCTTCTCCTTGCCATGTAATTATGTTCAAATGTTCAAATGATTAATTGATAGAAATTAATTTAACAACAAAGTTTTAAGAAAGGCACAAAAAATGATAGTTGAGTTACTAATAATAACAACAACAATATTTGAAGTTTTATATAGATATAGTGAATTGAATTATATCTTACATATGGTGATATTATAGGCCTACCCTATTTTCGATACTAGTAAAATTCATGGTGATTTTCCGTTGAGGTATTAGTTCACAGTAATATAATGTACGGTTAAAAACTATAATATAGTTACCTTGTAGGTCCGTCTCCTCAACTTAAGTTCTTTTGAAACTCTGTAGGCCTTTCGGGACTAGTCCCATCATCAGCAGAATGCATTAGGTCCGTTCTTGTTGACCCTTGTTGAATCAGTGCTTCAACAAGGGCAACAAGAACAGGCCTAATGCATTCTGCTGATGATGGGACTAGTCCCGAAAGGCCTACAGAGTTTTAAAAGAACTTAAATTGAGGAGACGGACCTACAAGGTAACTATATTATAGTTTTTAACCGTACATTATATTACTATACCCTATTTTACAATTTAAAACAAGAGCAATGAAAGATTGTCAAGCCTTGTAGAAAATAGGACTGTTAGATAGGAGTTGTCCAACTGCTTGAGTGTCCTCACATATGCACATAATTTCTTCCGCAGTTTTAATTTCAAATTCTAAATAATGATAAAATATCGTATTACCAGACACTTTTCGCGGACTGAAACTAGGGAAGTATATTTGCATTTCAGCCGATAGATTATTGAACATGGAGAAGAATGCTATACGTATACAAGTTTACTATCCCTTATTATAAATTTAATTGAACCTGGACATCATCTCTATCCAAGGCTTAGTCTACTTGTAGGTGCTAAAGTAAAATTCCTATGAACGTCCGTCTCTCAAGAAATGAGTGAATTCCTCATCAAGTCGAATTTATGTTTCTATTTTGCCGGTTTACGGAATACATTCTTATTTTATTAACCCTTAAATTGGGAAAACAATAATTTATCATAGCTAAATCTCATAGACTGCGATAGGCAGGGCATTTGGCACGAATGGGGAATGAAACGGGTATTCGAAAACTCCTTGTATGGATACCAGAGGGAAAGCGTCCAGTAGGGAGGACAAGAATGAGGTGTGAGAATAACAAACATAATTTGAAGGAAATAAATGACACAGAATATGATGATTGGAAAACATTACCTCAGTATTAGGATGTACGTACAGCTTATGTCCGCGCGGCTATCAACCAACGGGCTAGTTTAGTTAGTTGCTTAAATTTGTCGGACCGCAGGCAGTGAAAAATGAACGATATTTATTAATTTTCGGTTTCAGGTATAATGGTCCAATTTGGTTAATGTTTGTAGAATTATTTCCCATTTTTATTTCAGTAGTAGGCTATATAAAACTGAGGCTGTTAGAGCTATTTTAAGATTTTCATTTGAGATGAACTGATACTCCTAATATTCTGATTTTGCTGGTTAACGAATTCGGACTCACTTTTTATTACCATTTGTCGAACTAGGTCCGAAAAAAATGAGTCCGCTATATAGGCCTATATATATATATATATATATATATATATATATATATATATAATATAATAAGTCCCACCGCTGTGGTCTCGAGGTAGCGTCCTGCCTTGTCTAGCAGCGGGCCCGGGTTCGATCCCCTGTCGGGGCAGTTTTTCTGGGTGAGGTTTTTATAGGGGTTTTTCCTCACCTGTAAGACAAATGTCAGGAAAACTTTAAGGCCCAAACGGTCTCCGAAATCATATGACCATCATCATCATCATCATCCTTATCATTATCATCATCGTCATCCTTCACCGGTGTGGAAAGCAACGGGAAGCTACCACTCTACAATTCCCTAGTAAAGCTGCAAGCATAGCATGAACATGCTGTGATTGCAGTGAAGGACTGCTTTCGGGCAGAATTACTATGGATATAATAAGTTATAAGATAAGACCCATTGATGTTTGAATCAGAAACTTGGACCTCAGAAAAAATATGAAAGGAATTGGAAATACTACAGACGAGACTCCTCCAATCATTAGTCAGGATTACCAGACGAGATCACATCCCTAATTGAAACAATAAGAGAAAACCTACAAGTTTAATAGCATAGTATAAGATATCTCACAATACAGAGAACATTCGAGGAGACATATATTATGTCGAATGCCATTTGAGAGATTACCTAGTATTGCGCAGGATTGTAAAATAAATGGGAGGGAAGTTGGAAGACGATTAAGAAGATGACCAATTTCTGTGAGTCTCAAAATGGACCTTTGAAGAGCTTCAATTCTTCTTAATTCTGATGACTGTATTTAGCGAATACCAAAGAAATGAAGCTATTCAGATCATTATCATGATTTGTTTTTAAATTTGTTACGTATCTTCATTTATACTTCATATTATCATATATATATATATATATATATATATATATATATATGTGTGTGTGTATGTGTGTGTGTATGTATGTATGTGTGTGTGTGTGTGTCCACCTCTGTGTTCTCGAGGTAGCGTGCTGCCTTGTTACGCAGCGGGTCAGGGTTCGATTCCCGGTCGGGACAGGCTCCTGGGTGAGGTATTTTTCGTGGTTTTTCCTTACCTGTAAGACAAAAGGAAAGAAGCGTAGGGCCCAACGGTCCCCGAAAATCTTCCGACCATCATCATCATCATCTTTATCATTATCATAATCATCCTTCACCGGTGTGAAAAGCAACGGGAAGCTATCACACCTATAATTCCTTAGTAAAGCTGCAAAACGTGGAATGAAAATGCTACGATTGCAGTGAAAAACGTGCCCTCGGGCAGAATTACTATGTGTGTATATATATATGGTATGATAAGACAAATAAATGCCTGGACGGGATTCGAACCCGGATCTCTGAGTCTGTACCTCAGCGTGATTATATATATATATATATATATATGTGTGTGTGTTTTGGAACGATTAAATATAGAAAGTAATACAGAATAAGAAACAGTTATTTTTAAAATGGCTTAGTACAGAGAACCAGAATGACAAAAATGCAATATCAAAAAGTACAAGCAAAAGTGAGTAGAATGTTTACTAAACACAGAAAGAAACGAGATTTGGGATAAGAAATGTCCAGAAATACAAACATGTTTAGGAAACAAGAAGAGTTCTGAATCACGGAAAATTTATAAAAAGTATACGTTCATCGAATGGAAATAAGAATCTTCTCAACCCAATAGGGGCACATGAATGAGAAGAATATTACAAAAAACTTTTAGTAGAGGACCGAAAAGAATTTCTTGGGAGAAAATTACGATTTATCAGACATGGAAACAGGAAACATAATCGAAATTGGTATAAACACTGTAAAAAACGAAATTATGAGAATGAAGAATGGTAGTAATGCTAGCCCAGGAAATATTGCTATAGAATTGATTAAAAGTGACAGCCAGAAGTTATTGGAAATGATCACGGTGCTGTTTAACAAAATTATAAATGGCGAAGAAGTGCCCGAAGGGTGGAAAATCGCTATTATAACATCGATACATAAGAAGGGTGACAAGGGAAAGTGTAAAGATTATAGAGGCATATCAGTAACATGTACATTAAGTAGAATTTATGGGTGTATACTAAGTAAAATGGTTGAGTTAGAATACCAAGATAAAGAAATGGAAGAACAATCTGGTTTTAGAAGTGGTAGGTCATGCACGCATAATGTATTTTGCATAACGCAAATTATTGAGAAAAAAGAGCTACTCACAGAGATTTACATTTACTTTTTGTCGATTAAACTAAAGCATATGATATTTCTAAAAAAAGGTATAGGGACTTTTAGACAATTCAAACATTACTAAAAGATTAATAGAAGCTATAAGATCATTATGCAAAGGATCAATTTCGAAAATAAAAATTGGAAATCATATCACAGATGGATTTACTGTTACAAAAGGTTTAAGGCAGGGTTGCAGTTTATCTCAAACTCTATTCGAAACTTATCTTCAAAGAATAAAGAGAGTGGAGAAAAAAATGTCAAAAAATGGGCATACCAATCCAAAATACGCATGTATATTTACTAAATTTTGCAGACGATCAGGTATTAATAGCACAAGATCATGATGACATAGAATATACGGCAAGAAAACGAAGAGAAAAATATGAAAAATGGGGAATTTATATAAATATAGAGAAACCTAAACATCTGTGTATAGGAGAAGAAATAAAATATATAAATTTCAACAATGGAGAAGAACTAAAATCTAGTATTGAATACACTTATTTAGGAACAAAATTAAACCATTCAGGCGAAAACACAGTGAAAATTAAAAATAGAATCGCGCATACAAATAAATGAATAAATAAATGCTTTAAACTCTGGTTGGTGGAGCAAAAAATTACAAAAAGTAGAAAATTAAAAATATATCAAACCATAGTTCAGAGCGTTTTAACATATGGCGATGAAAGTTTGGCAAATTCCTACTAGGGAAATGAAATTAATTTAAATACAGAAATAGATGTTTTAAGAAGATCAGCTGAAACATCTAGGATGGATAGAATACGAAATAAACAAATAAAAGGAAATTATTGGTGTAGAAGAGGAAACGGACATTATAGAAAAGAAAAGATTACATGGTATGGCCATGTCGAAAGAATGCCAGAGCAGAGATTACCTAAACTTATTGTGGAATGGATCCCAATGGAAAGGAGGAAGAAAGAAAGACAGAAGAAAACTTGGATAGAAGGGGTAGAAGCGGCTGTGATAATCATGGGATTAGGACGAAGATTAATGGATGGACAGAGATGAATGGCGTTTGGTTTCCGGAAGACGGCGGCAGCTGTTATGATACCGGATGATGATGATGATGATGATGATGCTATATATGTATGTCCAACGCTGTGGTCTCGAGGTAACGTGCTGCCTTATCACGCTGCGGGCCCGGGTTCGATCCCCGGTCGGGGAAGTTTTTCTGGCTGAAGTTTTTATCGGGAAAGCTGCAAACATAGCATGAAAATGCTATGATTGCAGTGCAGAGTTACGATGGATGGATATATATATATATATATATATATATATAAATTTTTGCCATGGTCACTTTCAGTGTCTACTAGTTGGTATAAATAATATATATATATTTTTTTTATCTATATACAGAATTTTAATGTTTATACATCTTTGTGTGGCTGAAGTTTTATTTTTCTTCTCCTCTCGTCTCTCTTCATCCAATCCATGTCCTCCAGTCCCGTTACTCTCATTCCAGTTCTTATTTCCTGCATCCACGAGTTTCGAGGTCTTCCTCTCCTCCTCCTTCCAGGTGGACACCATTCCACCATATATATATTAAATCATAAGAATGATCTCAATAGCTTTATTTCTTCGACATTGGCTAAAAACAGTCATTTCTGAAGCACTAGAAACTGGCAAGACCTCATAATACAAATTGTAACAACCACGACAAAGAGCTCAACCTGCATTTTAAGAAAACATGTACGAGTATATGGCCAGTCTCCAAATCAAGGTTCTTGATTTTCTCCTTCGTTCAGAATTTCATTTTCATCTATACTCTAGTTCTGTTTTGTTCTATAGGCCTACCTATCATACAACTTAATTTATATTTATATATATATATATATATATATATATATATATATATATATAGCTACATATACGATATATTTTTCTCTACAGTAAGCCTATCTAATTTTTGTTTTACTTCTGTGTTTCAAGTATGTTTTATTACTTTTGGCAGAACTTATTTCGTAAGTTTGTTAATGGAAAATGAAAAATAAAAACTGTCTTTAACTTTTAAAAAAAATTATGAACATACCTAACTTGAACGGTAAATTTCCACAAAATAAAATCCATTACAAAATTGATGCACATAACCACAACACTTATTAAAACTCTTATTGATGAGGGATACATCGTTATTCCAAACCATATATATATATATATATATATAATATATATATAATTCTAATATCTGATATTATTATATTTTTTGTTAATTAAGGATGTAATTAGCTACTTTTTAAATCTGGGCCCTCGAGTTAATACTAGGTACCTAATTTTGAGTTTTATTTGTAAAAACATAAGGTTTTACAATAAAGAAATATAAGTTTATTTACTGAGAATAGAATTTACTTTTTTTCTTCTTTCTTTTCTTAAATTTAATGTTTAAATTTTATTATAAATTAAATGGGCAAGAATAATTGAAAATGTACTATTTTTATAATGGAAATATACTTTTAAATTTACTTTGTAACGTGGGATTGATACAAGAAATACTATTTAATTTTGTAATACTGTAGCTCAATATGTTTAACAAAAATAAGCTTACACCAAAAAAAAATTTTTAGAGTATGTTTTGGAGAATAACATGAAAAATATATTTTAGTATTTTTTAGAAATGTGTCTATAAAGATGTAGCCTATTGCTTTTTTCTTAAATAAAAGTATATAACACTGTTAATGATGAGTTACAAGTTAATACACACACCCACACACATTATATATATATATATATATATATATATAAAGTAAAGTAAAGTATTCCCACTACAGGCCTCAAGAGGCCCTTGGGGTAGTGGGAGGTTAAGTCTCCCACTATTTCTAGACAATCGGCACTTGATGTCAGCCGGGTTGTCAGCCCTGCGTGACGGCCGCCTTTACCCCAGAACAAGCGTTTGGTACTCATTTCCATTAGAGGCTGAGTCGACCCCAGGGCCATAGTGCCGCCAGAAGGTTTGGGTCAGTTTAAAAATCCTGACCCCACCAGGACTTGAACCCTCGACCTTCCGGCTTGTAGCGCAGTGCCTTAACCACTACGCTACGGCGTGCTGCAAGTTTCGCGTAACTATCTTCGATAAAAAATTGAGATATTGAATTTAAAAAGTTGTTATTCATAAATACTACCTAGTGCCCTTAATATTCAGTTATTAACAGTTTTACACGATTTTTAATAATAGTAATAATAATGATCATAATCATAATAATAATCATCATCATCCGGTGTCATGGCAGCTGCCGCCGTCTTCCGGAATCCAAACGCCATTCCTCTCTGTTCATCCATTGATCTTCCTCCAATCCCCTGATATTCATAGCTGCTTATACCCCTTCTATCCAAGTTTTCTTCGATCTTCCTCTCTTCCTCCTTTCCATTGGGATCCATTCCATAACAATTTTAGGCAATCTTTGCTCTGGCATTCTTTTGACATGGCCATACCACTGTGATATTTTCTTTTCTATAATGTCTGTGAAGTCCGGCTCCTCTTGTACACCCATAATTTGCCTTATTTTTTTATTTCGTATTCTATCCATTTTAGATTTTCCAGCTGATCTTAAAACATCCATTTCTGTACTTAAAATTATTTTCGTTTCCCTGGCAGGAATTTGCCAGACTTCAGCACCATATGTTAAAATGCTCTGAATTATGGTTTGACATATTTGTAATGTTCTATTTTTTGAAATTTTTTTGCTCCACCTAACAGAGATTAAAGCTTTGTTGCTTTTTTTTGTTGGTCAGTTGTTTATAATGAACGCAAATATTTCCAATATAGATGTTATTTTACTATTATTTACTATTTTGAAAACATCATCTTGTGAAAAATAATGTACAACGCACGTTTGTGAAGTGTTTTAAACATTTTCCTCGATTCTGTAAAAACCACTTCCCAACCTGGCATCGTAATATACTATTAAGTTAGTCACAGTATATTGTATAATTTCTTTTTTCGATTTATGAACAAGTATAGGCCTAATATCCTACCGCCAACAAACCTACATCTCGGATAAAAAAAAATACGTTCCAAATTCTAGTTTCGCGTATCCTCACATATATAATGTATAGCTCTAAAATTCCTGTTTACCTCCTCCTGACCATCAAACTTCCTGCTAAGCTAATTGAAGAGATTTGTTTGCTTATAATTTTCTCATAGTACACGAATTAACTGTATTTCAATTCTTAGAAATGTATTCCTTTTCTACAAATATCATTAAGTTATGAAATATTTAAATTCCACTCATTGGTAGATTAGTCCAGAAAGTCTCAAAATTCCTTGAATTATAAAAATATCAAAAAAGCGTTCTGAAAATCAAAATGGTATGTAAGGTACCCTCTTTGTTTTTCAAGGGGAAATAAAAATATTGATGTGGTAGGGTTTGTTTATTTAACTAAAATGTCTCACAACTCAATGCTTAAGGCACAGTAGTATCTTCGGTCTATGATTATACTACATATTTACACGAAAATTAAGGCAGAGTTTAATTAATCAGCCATTTGTGAATTCAGAACTAAAATTATGATACATATATCCAAAAGGTAAATAGTTCATTATTCCATTCATATGTGAAAAGGTGAACTTTTTTGTTATCTCAGTATAACCTTTCATCTTAGAGGTACTTTTTAATGCTACACGCCACTCGGACCTTACAGTAGCACGACCTATTGGGAAAAAAATTTTAAACCATAGATTACACAGTTACGTTTTTGATCACAGGACATGGAGAGCCTCTCAGAATAAGTGATCAACTCAATGTCAGAGCCGCCTCCGAGACAATACAACATTAAGAAGAAACACGTCATTCACACACATTTTCATACTATCATGATGAATATGATAATGATGATGATGGGCAAATGATGTTCGGAGACCGATTGAGCCTTAATGTTTCCTGATACTTGTCTTACTGGTGAGGAAAAACCCCGAAAAAAAAAAACATCACTGAGGAATTTGATCCGGCCGGGTATCGACCGCTACGTACGAGGCAGCGACATTACTCCAAGAGCACAGCGGTGGACGAATATCATTTAATCTATAAACATGTAATTTACGATATCATCATATTATTTTGGCATCCATTTTTTTAACTCTTAATTTTCTTTCCTATATTTCAATTTATATAATACATATATTATGTCCACCGCTGTGGTCTCGAGGTAGCGTGCTGCCTTGTCACGCAGTGGGCCCGGGTTCGATCCCCGGTCGGGGCAGTTTTTCTGGGTGAAGTTTTTATCGAGGTTTTTCCTCACCGTAAGACAAATGTCAGGAAAACTTTAAGGCCCAAACGGTCCCCGAAATCATATGGCCATCATCATCCTTATCATTATTATCATCATCCTTCACCGGTGTGGGAAGCAACGGGAAGCTACCACACCTACAATTCCCTAGTAAAGCTGCAAGCATAGCATGAAAATATTATGACTGCAGTGAATGACCTGCCCTCGGATAGAATTACTATGGATGGATATATATTATATATATAATAACAAAATAAATATTTTAATATTCAACAATGTCTGGAGAATTTGTACTCAATTTCTCTAAAACAAATGTTAAACTAAAATGTACAAAACGGGGGTTATGTGGGTGCAAAATGTGGCCTGCTACTTAATATAAGGCTTAATTTAAGAGAGGAGAAAATATTATGAGTATTTTGAGAATAATGTGCATAGGAAACTTTTCAGATCAAAGACAGACGGGTATGCATGTGAAAGGAGAAATCTATATAACGTTGAGTTATATGAATTTTTCAGGAAACTAGATGTAATAAGAATAGTTAAGCCTCGTACATTACGATATGAATGGGGAATGAAAGAGCGACATGAAAACTTCTTGTAAGAATACCAGAGAGAAAGCGCCCAGTAGGTAGGCCAAAAATATGATTGGAGAATAGCATTAACCATGATTTTAGAGAGGTGAATTATAGAGGGAATGATTGGAAAACATTACAACATGTTAGGAATGCATGGGGAGCTAAAATCCGCGCGGCCATGAATTTAGGGTTTGATTTTGCCATTGAGTTAATTACAGCTGTATTTAGAGGTAACTAGTGAATATGAATATTACGAAGATAAATTAACTTGATATTGAGTTTGAAGCTAATCCAGCTATTGTTTCATAATTCCTCCAAAATAAATCAAAGGTATGAAACAGAATTTTAAAAAAATGAACAATGTTGTGAGAGGGAAAAGACCGAGAATTTTCATTTGATGAATTTTGAACTTCGACTACATCTCTTTCCACTGTTTTCAATTTACAACACTTAGTTTGGTAAAGTAGGCTATTATGATGCTCATTTTAACGTTAAGTTTAACTTTACACTTTCAAATAGATAAAAATCCATCATGCAAGAACAGCTTACACTAAGCGAATTATTCATGAATTCATGACCTGATTTTTCTGGTTTACGGAATATGTATTTCCTTTTTTCTTTTTTCTTTTTTTTTACAGTTTTGTTACGAGAAATCAAACAACACGGCAGCTGGACCGATTATTAAAGTTCGGTTTTCAGGTAAATTCCCAATCGTAATTGTCGGATTTCACTGATTTTTGGAGAATGTCTTCCTCGTTTTATTTCAATAACAGATTCTGAATGCCTTTGCAAAAAATCTATAATTCCGACTCTAGAGTGATTTTTAAATTTTCGTTCCTGCAGAACTCCTATCCCTTATGATCCAATTTTGCTAGGTAAACAAACTCAACCTTACTTTATTTTAATTGACTGCTATATGACGAGTTTGGTTCCAAAAAAACATATATATATATATATATATAATATCCACGAATGGAAGAGGATCGCCTACCAAAATGTGTTATGGAATAGAAACCTGAGGTTAGACGAGGCAGAGGAAGACCTAAAACATCCTGGAGTCAGGGAATATATTTATACATGAAGGAGAAACATCTATAACCAGGAGATTGGACGGACCGACGAAATTGGCTATTAGGAATCGGAAGATGTCAAAGACATTAAACAACCGATTATCTATCTAGGCCTATAGGCCTATGTATATTTATTTATATAATATGGGAAAGCACGCTGTAGCGTTGTTGGTTGAGACATTACGCTATAAACATGAAGGTCGGGTTTCGATTCCAAACGTGGTCAGAATAATTAAACTGGTCTATAACCATCTGGCGGCATAATGACCAGGGATCGACTCAGCATCTAACGGAAATGAGTACTGGGCGCTTTTTCTTGGGTAAGGGCTACCGTTACCCAGGGGTAACAATCCATCTGAGATCTTGTGCCGATAGTCCGGTAAGATGGGAACCATAATCACTTACTACATCTGGGATCTCTTAAGACCTGTAATTAAATAACTCTATAGGGTGTCTCCAACCTCTGAAGTCGAATTTATACGGATGATAAAATAGTCCAAAATTAGGATTTTTGATAAACGTAATCGAAGTGGATATTTTGGTAGTCAAGATAACTATAACGAATATGCGAGGGACATTTATGGACCATTCTTTAACTATTATGCAAATATAACATAGACCTACTGCCGATCACTGGATCTCATTACTCTGGATTTTTACTTTTTAGAGTACATGAAGCCGTTGGTATATGAAATTCCAGTACAAACCGAAAAGGAACTCAATATTGAAATTAATGCACTCTGGCTTGCTGTGCGCATGCAGTAGTTAATAAAACTAAAGAGAAAAATTTCTACCAAAACTGGGATTTGCACCAAATATCTCCAACTCTAGGCGCTGGTGCACTAAACCATTGTGCTACTTATGCAATCCAGAAAGAGATACAAATCTTTTCTATTTGAAGTTTTCCTGTACCCCTATATGGTTTAGTGCGCCAGCGAGTAAAGTTGTATATCTTGGGTTCAAAACCCAGATTAGGAAGAAATGTTTTCTCTTCCTAGGGATCCACATTGCCGGTCCCATTGTGAAGCAAACATGTTGGAGACGATGCGACAAAATTTCATGTATCGTTGAATGCTATATATTTATGACGTAACAATTCAAACAGCTTACAAAAATGATTTAACAATATTACATTTTCAAAATCTCATAACAACCCAAATATCCACTTCCGAACACTTTGCCAAAATGCTCGGTTTAGAGTAATATGTATGTATGTATACATATGTATATATTCGCCGCGGTGGACTAGTGGTTATGCTCCTTGCCTCTGGTCCCGAGGTTCGCGGGATCAAACCCGGCCGGGGTCGATGGATTTTTTTAGGATGGAAAAATCCAAGGGACTTTAAGCCGTGGGTCCCGAGTCTGAAGATTTTCAGGTTCGTAAAAGATCCTTAAGCCTGAATGAAAAAGCCTCTAAGCAAAATTTACCGAAATTTCCCGTCCTAGTATTACCTTGGTTTCCTAGATGTCAGTATGAGGCGGAACGCTGCCCACGGACCACTCAAATGAAACTATACGAAAACAAGTGTAACTAAATTAGTATGGTTCAAATTATTCCCTGTAGGGGGAGAGCGCCTAAATCTCTTAAGGGAAACACGGGCTTACTAGATACAAGATATATATATATATATATATATATATATATGGTATACCCCCGTACCTCCCTCTATAGGACTTGATGGCCACTGTAGCTGGAGGTTCTTTACCAAAGCTAATTTATTTACGCCTATTTCCCTACATGTGTCAATCAGTGACATTTGGTCACCATAGTGCCTCAATGAGACATCTAATAGTCAACAAAGGAAGACCGTTTAAATTTACTTCAGAGGCACTAATTTATGTTTCAGGTTCTTTTAAATGCCCAAAAATATTCAGACTCGGGATCCACGGCTTAAATTATCTCCCGGAGGACGTGTTCCTTGGATTTTCCCATCTTATAAATTCATCGATCCCGGCTGGGTTTGAACCCGCAACTCTCGGAATCAGAGAAAAGGAACATCTAATATACACAAATGAATGTTTGTTTGTTTGTTTGTGTGTGTGTTTGTTTGTTCGTCTTTATGCGAGGCCATACCGTTGATCCGATTGTGATGGGGCTTTTTGCAAAATGTTCAGGAGATTCCTGGGATAAACATAGGCTATAAGAGAGTTGTGATTCTCAACTCCTACATCCTTAAACATAGCTTTTTTGTAGTGGAAAACGTGAAAAAAAGTAGCTCTTTGGACGCTTAAATGGCTTACGCTGCCTAATCCATAACAAATACACAAAATTAATATACACAGACAGAATTGAATATCTCAAGAAGCACTACAAAAATGTCCGCGACAGCATATAGCCTGTTTATCTCTTACGGATAACTCACAATAACCATTTTTGTCTTTCATTGATGCCAAGAAGATCGAGACAAGTACATAGCAAGCATAGCAGCACATGACGGGTATTCTTTTACGGATAACTCAGAATAACGAATTTTGTCTTTTAGCTCATTTATGCCAAAAAGATCGAGATAAGTAGATTCCCGGACAACACCGGGTGATCAGCACGGTGAATATTAAAATAATTATTTTTCATTTTACTTATTCAACTAATCATAAGAAGTGCATTAATTTTTGTCTTTCAGCTCATTTATGCAAAGAAGATCGGGATGAGTAGATTCCCAGACAATGCCTGTAAAGAGCACGGGGTATCTAAAAATAATTACGATATAAATGTTTCCTTCCACTTATTTACGAGGAACTAAACATAAAACACATTAATTTTCGTATTTCAGCTCATTTATGTCAAGAAGATCGGGATAAGTAGATTCTCGGGCAACGCCGAGTAATCAGCACGGGGTATCTAAAAAGTATAAATTTATAATTTTTTTTCCTTTTACTTATTCCATTAAACATAAAAGCACATTGATTTTCATGTATTTAGGCGTAGGAGAAAACGCCGGGTATTAGCTAGTAAGCTATAAACCACATAGGCCCACCTATATATATATATATATATTATATATATATACTTACTCTCTGGCACTATCGAACCTGTAGGTTCATGGCCGCGCGGACATAAGCTCTCCATACATCCCTATCCTGAGCTAATGCTTTCCAATCATTTCCTGTATAATCTACTTCCCTCAAATCATAGTTAATGTTGTTCTCCCACCTCATTCTTGGTCTACCAACTGGGCGTTTTTCTTCTGGCTTTCCTACAAAAAGTTTCCATGGACGTCTTTCATTCCCCATACGCGCAACATGTCCTGCACATCGCAGTCTACGGGACTTAACTGTTCTTATTATATCTGGCTTCCTATAAAGACCATGTAGTTCATTGTTATGTAGTCTCCTCCATTCACCTGTCTGTTCATCTCTCTTTGGTCCAAAAATTTTCCTAAGAACTTTATTCTCAAATACTCGTAATCTCCTTTCCTCCCTTAAAGTAAGAGTCCATGTTTCGCACCCATATAATATAACTGGTAAAATAATAGTTTTATATATTTTCAGCTTAACGTTTTTTGAAAGGAGTTGGGACATCAAAAGTCTCTGCAATGCATAATAGCATGCATTTCCAGAATTAAGCCTATGTTTAATTTCTTTGTGCATCTCATTCCTATTTGTGATTATTGTTCCTAGGTATTTGAATTCAGCCAATTCCTCAAAATTTCCCTCATTTGTCATTAGCTATCCATTTCCATTATATAATGTATTTCTACGTGTGACCATATACTTAGTTTTACTGATATTTACTTCCAGTCCTAATTTCTTAGTGTTACTCAATAGTGTGTGCGTGTTGGCCTTTAGTATCTCCTCGCTATCGGCCAGTAGTACCACATCATCAGCATAAACTAACAGCTTCTTAATACCATTCAGTTGTAAGCCTTCCTCATTCTCTAAAGATTTAATGGCATGCTCTAGTACAAAATTAAATAGTAGAGGAGATAGTGCATCTCCTTGCTTCAACCCATTCTGGATTTCAAAAGTGTCTGAAAACTGTTTGCCTATACGCACCCTACTCGTTGAGCCATTTAGACACATTCGTATAAGTCTAACTAACTTTTTGGGAATTCCGAACTCCAGCAGGATACTATATAACTTCTCCCTCTTAATTGAATCATATGCTTTTTTGAAGTCTACATATAGTTGATGTACAGTACCATTATATTCCCATTTCTTTTCTAAAATCTGTCTTATACTAAAAATCTGATCTGTTGTAGACCTGTTTCTTCTAAATGCACATTGATGATCTCCTAGAATGTCATCAATATAGGGAGCAAGTCTGCTTACTAATATATTTGTTAGAATTTTGTACGAAGTTGAAAGTAATGAGATGCCCCTATAGTTGTTGCAATCAGTTTTATCTCCTTTCTTATAAATTGGTACGATAATTGATTCCTTCCATTCATCTGGAAGAGCTTCTTTTCCCAAATCATACTAAGCAACCAGCATATCTTGTCCATCAATTTTTCTCCCCCTGATTTTATCAGTTCTGCTGGGATCTCATCTGAACCTGATGCTTTATACATCTTCAATTTTTCAATTGCCATTTCAACCTCTAATGCACTTGGCTCTGCGACTAGCATTTCTTGCTGTCTGTAACTTATCCTCCTCAATGTCCTGTTCTGTATGTACATTTAATAGCTGATTAAAATAACTTTTTCATCTATTTAATATACTCTTGGAATCTGCAATCATATCCCCATTTTCATTCCGAATTATGTTTGTTCTAGCCTGAAACCCTTTCTTCTCTATACTAATTCCCTGATATAATTCTCTAATGTTCCTATTTTTTGCATTCATTTCAAGATCATTAATCTTCTCTCTCAAATATTCCCTCTTTTTACTCTTTAGTAACTTGGTGGTTTCCCGTCTAACACTACCCAATTGCTCTAAATTTACCTCATTTGGCTCGTGTAACCATTTCATTTTTGCTAGCTTTCTTTTCTTTACAATGTCGGCACATTCCTCATCAAACCATTTCTTGTTTTGCCTCTTTTTTAAACAACCAATGCTTTCTGATGCTGACAATTTAATAGTATCTCTTATAGCCTCCCATTCTTTATTTATATCCGTTTCTTCTTCGTTTGCCACATTGTCATCTGAAGATTCCAGTACTTCAAATCTATTAGCAATTTTGATTTGGTATTCTTGCCGCATTTCATCATTTTTCAAGTTTTTTAATTCATATTTTACTGAATCATCTTTAGCGTTTGTTCCTCTCATAAGCGATAGCCGTTGTCTGATTTTCACCCTGACCAGATGATGATCTGAATTGCAGTCTGTCCCTCTAACTGATCTAACATCAATGATGCTACTGTGCCAGCGTTTATCCACTAATGCATGATCTATCTGGTTCCGAGTTTCTCCATCTGGGGACGTCCAGGTGTATTTATGAATATCCTTATGCTGAAATGTTGTGCTCTTAACAATGAGATTCTTTGATGTGGCAAATGTGACTAATCTAACCCCGTTGTCGTTACTATCTTCATGAAGACTGAATTTGCCTATTGTTGGTTTGAATATATCTTCCTGCCCCACTTTTGCATTAAAATCTCCTAAGACAATTTTATATATATCCATAGTAATTCTGCCAGAAGGCAGGTCCTTCACTGCAATCATAGCATTTTTCTAGCAATGCTTGCAGCTTTACTAGGGAATTGTAGGTGTGGTAGCTTCCCGTTGCTTTTCACACTGGTAAAGGATGATGATGATGATGATGAAGATGATAAGGATGATGATGATGGCCATATGATTTCGGGGACCATTTGGGCCTTAAAGTTTTCCTGATATTTGTCTTGCAGGTGAGGAAAAACCCCGATAAAAACCTCACCCAGAAAAACTGCCCCGACCGGGGATCGAAACCGGGCCCGCTGCGTGACAAGGCAGCACGCTAGCTCGAAACCATAGCGGTGGATGTGTATATATATATATATATATATATATGTGTGTGTGTGTGTGTGTGTGTGTAAATTTCATGTCATTTTCGATTTCTAGTAACTTGGATCGAAGCAGATATGTATTTTTTTAACCTTTTCATGAGAACAACTTTAATAGCATAATTCTTTAGAAATTCCATAAAAGTGTTAAAGCTGAAGGCGACCCCCTAAACTAAGATAAAGCACCAGAATGTGTTCTTTGGTGCGTCAGAGCGCGACGTCACGTGTTTGAATTGTAAAATCAGTTGAGGAGACGTGATTAATGTATTACCAAGTACATTCTGTTGAATTAAAGATGTTAACATTTGACCACCTGGGCTCGAACAATTTACTAGTAATTATTTATTTATTTAATTTGTTTAATGCATGACACTTGAAACACAGTTCATTCGTCCGAACGACAAACCTATTAACATATACAATAAATACAATAACAGAATAGGGAAACATTAAAAAAGTAAACAAAATAATCTTAACAAGTAATTACAAAATACTAAATGATGAGACCGTACAATCCTCGCACCATACGTGAAATGAATTTAACACTTGTACAATTGTAAGCCCTATATAAACAAGTGAAATGCAAGCTTACCTTCAGGGAAAGAAAGTGAAGTCATAGACCGTGATTCTAAAACACGCAGATCTTAATCCGGGCTTTGTAGACAATTATTGTATCACCATTGATTTTTCGCAATGAATCTTAGAAAGGATGCCGATTGCTGCTTTGAGTCTGGAAATAAAAAGAAAACATTGATAATTCTTATTTTAACATTGTTAACCTAGTTTTTCTATTTTTTTATCCATTCTTGTTTAGATAACCAAAGATCTTATGGAGTTAGAAAATTTACTTGTATGCAAGTAGACATGTAGTCCCATACAGCACCAGTCTAAAGAAAAATATTTTCTTTTGGAATTTTGGTCAGTATGGGACCAGTGACAACTCAGCATTGTGAGTACTAGTTAAAATGCAGAAGTTGAAACATTGTTTTTGAAAGGCCTCCGTATTTGAACTACTTGATGAAGTTTAATAATTTAGTTGAGGACGACTGACTTACCTGGTACCAATTTTATATTTAATATATTATTACATAACAACTTATTCCTGGATAAGTGACAGAATAGTAACATTAAGAATAAAGTTCGGAAGAGATAATTTAACAATAATAAGAATATATGCCCCATCTACTGGAAATAAAAAGGAAGCAGAGAAATTCTATAATGAACTACAAGATATAAAGGATAGAATAAATAAAAATGACCAGATAGTAATATTAGGAGACTTCAATGCCAGAATTGGAAATAAAACCATTAAAGATTTAATTGGCCCACATGGAGAAAATGAAGTAAATGATAAAGCGATAATTTTAAGAGATTTTTGTATGTATAACCAGCTACGAATTACAAATACATTTTTCAAACATAAAGAAATACATAAGTTTACTTGGATGAGTCGGGGATCCAGATCTATAATAGATTACATAATAGCAAACAGAAAATTTTGGACACAAATAATGGATACGAGAGTCTATAGGGGACAGAAATAGATTCTGATCACTTTTTAGTGGTTGGAAAAATTAGAACGAACAAACCTTATTTTAGAAGGAAAGTAGAAAAGAAATCAGAAAACGAAAAATACAAAGTACAGCTATTAGAACAAGATAGTATAAGACAGTTATATGAAAATAGAATAAAACAAAACTTGAAACCAAGAGTTGGAGATGTAGAAATTGATTGGATAAAATTAAAAGAATCAATAAAAAAAGCAGCAAATGAATGTTCGGGAACCTCCAAAAATAGACCAAAAAATCGATTGAAAGTTTGGAATGAAGAAATAAAAGAAGCAATCAGTAATAAGAAGATAGCTTATTTAAAATGACTTAATTCTGGGACTATTAATGATAGAATAGATTACAAACACAAAAGAGCAATAGTCAGAAAATTATCTAGAAAATTAAAAAAATGAAGGATGGGAAAGTTTTATAAAAAAATATAGAAAGAGATGTCACAGGAGCAAAAAGATATGGTTTCAAAGTATTCCAGCGATTAAAAGAAGAGTGTACGGATAAATTGGCTATAAATGGAATGACAGCAGAACAATGGACACAGCATTTCAGACAATTATTATATGCAGAGGAAGAAGAAACAAATACACCTCCCTGTCCCACAGAAGAATATAATGCTATAACATTGGATGAAGTGATAGAAACTATCAAGAAAATGAAAAATAGAAAAGCTAGTGGAGTAGATGGTATACCAATGGAGCTTTGGAAATATGGTGGGAAACCACTCTATATTAGATTTGTACAGATTTTTAATGATATATGGGCACCTCAGGACTGGAAAACATCATTAGTAAACCCATCCATAAGAAAGGAGAAAAAAGTAACTGTTCAAATTATAGAGGTATTTCATTGTTGACAACAGCATCTAAAATATATACATCCATTTTAAAACGAAAACTTCAGAAAATTACAGAAGATAAAATTGGAGAGGAACAATGTGGATTCCGAAAAGGCCGATCGTGTATCGACGCTACATTTGTTATAAAACAACTAATTGAGAAGTGGAAAGAATTTAATATCCCCCTATATATATTATTTTTAGATTTTGAAAGGCCTATGATAGAGTCAAACGGGACATAATGTGGAAAATATTGGAAAGCTACCAAGTCCCCAATAATCTAATAAATGCTATAAAAAGTTTATATGAAACCACATTTATAAAAGTAAAGTTAGATCATGGGAAAATAACAGATAAATTTGAAATTAACCAAGGTTTAAGACAGGGATGTGGACTATCTCCATTACTGTTTATTCTATATCTAAATAAAATTATCCAGGAGTGGAAAAAACTAAACCCCCCAGGAGTAAAAATATGTAGTGGAAATCAAATACAAACAATAATCTTCGCAGATGATCAAGTACTTCTAGCGGAGAATGAAGATGATTTGCAGAGATCAGTGTTTAAATTGCAGAATACCCTGGAAAAATACAACATGAAAATATCTGAAAATAAAACCAAATCCATGGCAATCACTGGAAAGGGACTTTCGAGAGTAAAAATAATAATAAATAATAAACCAATAGAACAAGTAACACACTTTAATTATTTAGGTAATAATATATCACAGTTTCATAATCAAAAAGATGTGGAAACAAATTTAGAAAAATATAACAGATTAAATGGTATAATTAGGAGAAATTTTGGAAAACAAATGAGGAAAGAAATCCAATTGAGATTTCATAATGCCATAGCCAAACCTGCTCTACTATACGGAAGTGAATGCTGGACACTTCGAGCAAAAGATAAATCCCGCATTAATAGTTCACAAATGAGATTCCTCCGATCACTAACTGGAGTAACATTAAGGGATAGAATGAAAAGTGATGAGATAAGGATGCAGTGGAATGGTAGGGAAATGGTTGAACATATACAAAATTATCAGATTAAATGGTTCCAACACGTCCAGAGAATGTCAAATTCCCGTTTACCAAAGATGATTTACCACTTCAACCCTAAAGGCAAAAGAGATCTCGGAAGACCCTTCAACCGATGGAAAGATCAGTTTTTGTAGTCGCAGAACGGGCATCATCACCCAATACTGCATTCGGAAGAAGAAGAAGAAGAAGATTACATAACCTCAATGGTGCTTTGATATGCATTTTAAAAGTGTTGATTGTGAGAAAACTAGGTAGCTACAAAAAGTATCAGTTCCAGGTTGACATGACCGGCTACAACGGCTGTAAACTGCTGACCACATGTCACCCCTGGATGATTATCTGTAAATAGCTCTTGCGGATTTGAACCAGCGGACAGTTGATAAGCAACCTTCTAGCCTTTTGGCATCATTTTGTTTTGTCCACCGCTGTGGTGTCGGGGTAATGTCGCGTCCCGAGGGTTTTCCTCTCTTATAAGACAAATGTCAGGAAACTTAAAGACCCAAAACGGTCTGTGAACATTATCTGGTCATCATAATAATCATCTATATCACATTAGCCTTGTGTAGTATGAATCTGTGAGTGGATGGTGTGTTTTGTAATAAATGTTTATGACGCGCAAGAAGGTTGACCTGGCATTGAGCTGATCACTCATCCGAGAGATCTTCTATGTTCTTGTGTAGCTCAAAAGGTAGGTGTCAGATCCAGTTTCAAATCCTCTCACGACAGGTCATATCACTGGAAGACCCGGGTGACACGGGACACGTAAAAGTACCTATACAGGGAGAGGTTAAGCCGAGGCTAGAGATAGATATATTTCAGACACTGTGCGTCGTACGTTTTGTGCAGGAAATTACTAAATTATTTTTTAAAATTAGAATATGGAATTGTTAATGTAGGATGTGAATAACAATTTAAGCTGCCACATTTATACTGTTTGTATATCTCGGCAAATTAAACAAAAAATCATTTTTTTATCTTACATCCTATTCTTAATTTCCATTTCATTCGCGCAGTTTAACTTCTCATCTTATAGGTTCTTTTACGTGCCACATGATATGTGTCTTACAATGACAGGATCTGTCGGGAAAGAGATTTTAATTACGGATCACACACATACTTGTTTGACCACACAGAACATGGATGACCTTCCAGAATAAGTGATCAATTCAATGCCAGGGCCTCCTCCGAGACAACACAACATTAAAACGAAACACACCATTCATACATATATTCATACTAAACATGGTGTATATGATAATGATGATTATGATGTCAGATGATGCTCGGGGAAGTTTTTGGATTTAAATGTTCCTGACATTTGTCTTACCCAAAAAACTTGTTCCGACCGGGGACAGACTCCGGGTTCTCTGCGTAAGAGGCAGCGACGCTATCCCGATACCACAGCAGTAGATCTACTCTTGATTTGAAGATGAAATCATTTATTAAAGTTTGATAGTATCAAATTAACAGTTTCATTTTAACTGCACTACATACTACAGATCTTCTCGTTAGAAATGAACCCTGAAGTTTGAAGTATTCAGGTAACCGTTGTAGGCGGGGACAAAGTCAGCCGGGTTACACTAGCCGCATTCCGAATCGATTCCGACTGGGAGTTACTGAATCAAGGGATTTATAGTTCAGCCGCTGAGTCTCCGGCCCTGACGTTTAGTTGTACGAGGGGTAAAGCGAGAAACACGCCCTCTACTGCCAATAAGGAAATAGCTGAATGGGAGTGGACGTCTGTCACAACTAATCACTACTGTCGATGCCGCTAGAAATGTTTGAAGTTGCTGCTATGTTGTCGGCTGTATTTCTGTTTCCCTTGAATATCCATATCGGCAACACTGCGTGAAAACGTCAGGGTCGCAGACTCAGCGGCTTGACTACAATACAACACAGTGTAAGACCTTCTGCTAGAGAAACGATCTAACAAATAATCTCAACAACATTACTGACTTCCACTGTTATAACAATTTTTGCAGAACATGAAAATGATATGTGGCGCAGGTCCATTTTTATGGTGTTTATCTATACTTCTATACCTTTTCGGTTCATAATTGTTTTTTATATCGTTAGGGTTATAACAATGTTAAATTATATACATTTTTTCACTTTGTATACTACCGTTCTCCTCAACTATAATGTTTCTATTTAAAATTTTCGTTGATTTCACTCTAGGCCTATCGAAGATGCTTCGTCGAAATTATCAAGGAGGCCAAGAATACAAACATTCTCAACGAAAATATGCCTAATGAGCAAAACCCTCTACTAGACATATTCAGATAATTCAATACTACTACAACAACTCCAGAAGATGAAGCATGCTTCGAAAAGCCTAGAGTGAAATCAACGAAAATTTTAAAAAGGAACATTATAGTTGATGACGGCGGTAGTATACAAGGTAAAAAAAATATAATTTAACAGTATCTACTTACTTGTATTTGGAGCCAAGCTCTTCCATTTGATCACGCGGAGTGAAATAGTGAAGAAACGACTTACCATTTGTTATTTGAACATCCACTGACACACTTACTACTCGACCACGTTAACTTTCAATGCGAAAAAACTGCGAATTAAAGAATGTGGGTAAGGGTGAGTAATGGGTGGAGGTAGTAAACGCTAGTACAGGTTGCAATGGCAGTATATACTTTCCGTTAGTCGTGTACATTCAGTTGTTAGTGACAATGTCAAGGGCGAAAGTTAGACCCTATATTCACAGTGAAGTCCATGAAATTATTAAGAAAGAAGTTATCGAGTTTTGCACTGAGGAGAAAATAAAAGTGAGAACTCAAAATTTCTATCCAGAATGCAACAAAATATGCGGCAGAAGCTACCGGCAAATCAGAGACCACAAAATAGAAGATAAGAAAGAGTCGAAACGTGGTGGTTTTTTGGGGGGGGGGGGGGGGGTTTTCGGGGGGGAAAATAGTCACCAAAGATGGAAAAAACTGAAATCGCTTATGCTTTTGAAACTTGTAGATCATATATATATATATATATATATATATATATATATCCATCCATAGTAATTCTGACCGAGGACAAGTCTTTCAATGCAATCATAACATTTCTATGCTATGCTTTGCAGCTTTACTAGGTAATTATATGTGTGGTAACTTCCCGTTGCTTTCCACACCGGTGAAGGATGATGATGATAATGATAAGGATGATGATGATGGCTGGATGATTTTCGGGGACCTTTGGGCCCTAAGCTTCCTGACATTTGTCTTACAGGTGAGGAAAAATCCCGAAAATCCTCACCCAGGATCCTCTCCCGACCGGGATTCGAACCCGGGCCCGCTGCGTGACAAGGCAGGGCGCTACCACGAGACTACAGCGGTGGACTGTATATATATATATATATATATATACGAGTATACTCGGTACCAAATTCTGCTTATAGCAATCAATTAGGAAGGTAAGGTTTAGGTTCGTTAACTAGCAAAATCGGATCATTAGAAGTGGGGAATAACCGATGATAAAATTAAAAAATCGCTCTAGTGTCAGCAATTTTCGATTTTATTATATATTATTAAAATAAGGCGATTAAGGTATTATCCTGAATTCCTTAAATCCGGTCATTAGGAATGGGGTTTACCGGAAAAACGCGATTTAAAAACAGCTCTAGTGATGCTTTCTCATAATATAATTAGATACATACGAAATATATATTCGATAAACCAATAAAATTGGATCATAAATACGAGTTGAAGAGGAATTGTTTTAGTTGACGCAGCTCTTGCGTGACGTGTTTTCATAGTTTGTTTGCTTGATAACTTTGTGTGGATGAGGTAATTAAGCCCTAGAGTTTCAGGGTTATAGAGGGCATGAGTAATGTTAATTCATGGTCCCACCAACACTTTCCTTTCTCAGTGAGTCATTCAGTTATTCATGCAGACACCAGCACATATGCCAATGATATAACAAATAACAACTAATCTAGCTATCTTCCTTAATAACATCATACTTGTTTTTCATGGCCATTTTCGCGAATCGTTTTTCCTAATGACCATTTTCCCATACTACTACTAATTTTCGAATAAAATTGTCTTAATATTCATATTTTTGAAAACATGTTCAAAATCAATGAGAATTAAACTAACTGATAGGAACATAATCTCTCCATACACATCCTGGGAGAAAATTTTCCAATCATTTCCATATTATTTACCAGTACCAATTATTATTATTATTATTATTATTATTATTATTATTATTATTTAGGGCCTATTAATAATAACGATATAATATAATCAAGTCAAATAGTTAACTCCTTCCCTCATGGGGACTCTTACCAGCACAAATTCGTAGCCTAGTGCAAAGCTGTGGGCTTGCGCTAGTAAGACTCCCCATGGAGGACGAAGCCTGCTGTTTCAGTTATTATTATTATTATTATTATGTTAAAATATTAAAATAAGTACCTGATACATTAGTGGTCCTTAACTAAAATTAATTTCTGTAAAAAAAAAATTTCGTCTATTAGTTATAAACATGTTGAGGAAGACTGATATATCAAGTAAATTGAAGTTTTTTTAACAAAAAATCATGTTTGCGCGATAGTGCGTTTTGTCGTACTTACAGCAAAGGCGGCCATGATTGAAAATTCAACTTTCTACATTTTGGGGTTGCCAACCTAAATAACTATACCATAATAAAATAACTATACTGTAATATTAATATTACAAAACGCGTGTGGGAAGCAAAACCACTCCCACTATGTATAGCCTATTACATACAATGTATATACAAAAATATCCAAAAGGTAGTGTTAATTTTCATTATAAGAAATAAATCACTGGATTTTAAATGAACTGAACTTTATTTGAAACAATATAAAACAATAAATACGTACTTGCCGCCATTTATCACTAATTGAGGCTTCCTGTAGTTTCAATAAATAAACATTGCCCACACTGTTAACGTTAATCAATTGTTTATCCATCCATCCATAGTAATTCTGCCCAAAGGCAGGTCTATCACTGCAATCATAGCATCTTCATGATATGCTTTGCAGCTTTACTAGGGAATTACAGTGTGGTAGCTTCCTGTTGCTTTCCCACACTCGTGAATGATGATGATGATAATGATAAGGATGATGATGATGGCCGGATGATATTCGGGGATCGTTGGGCCCTACGTTTTCTGACATTTGTCTTACAAGTGAGGGAAAACCTCGAAAAACACCTCACACAGGAGCCTGTCCCGATCGGGAATCGAACCCGAGCCCTCTGTGTGACAAGGCAGCACGCTACTTCGAGACCATGGCAGTGGATTGTTTATAATGAACGCAAATATTTACAACAAAGATGTTATTATTTTACTATTATTCATTACTTTGAAAACACAATAGCAAAAAATAATGTACATCGCACGTTTGTGAAGTGTTTTACAGAATCTTGGAAATTAAAAACCTGGCTATCGCTCGTTTTTTAAACATTTTCCTCGATTCTGTAAAAACCACTTCCTCGCATCGTAATATACTATTTAGCTGAGGACGACTGATATATGAGGAACTTATTTTAATATTTTAACATTTTATTACAAAACCTCAACTGTGATTTACAATGAATTTTAGAAGTATTGATTGTTATTATTATTATTATTAGTATTAGTGTTATTATTGCTATTATTATTATCATTATTGTTGTAATCATCATTATTATTATTGTTATTATTATTGTTATTATTATTATTACTATTATTATTATTATTATTATTATTATTATTATTATTATTATTATTATTATTATTATTATTATTATTGTGTGTTTAATGCAGTGAATCTAATATATGACAACATAAAAATATTAGAAAATCCATCCATCCATAGTAATTCTGCCCGAAGGCAGGTCCTTCATTGCAATCATAGCATTTTCATGCTATGCTTGCAGCTTTACTAGGGATTTGTAGGTGTGGTAGCTTCCTGTTGCTTTCCACACCGGTGAAGTATGATGATGATGATGATGATAATGATAAGGATGATGATTAGCATATGATTTCGGGGACCGTTTGGGCCTTAAAGTTTTCCTGACATTTGTCTTACAGATGAGGAAAAACCCCGATAAAAACCTCACCCAGGAAAACTGCCCCGACCGGGGATCGAGCCCGGGACCGCTAAGGGAGAAGGCAGCACGCTACCTCGAGACCACAGCGGTGGAATATTAGAAAATAGCGAACACATTTAACACAAAATAATACTTTACAGATAATAGAATTAAAATAATACAAGTCATTCCAGTGCACTATTTTCTTTTTGTTTCCCCCCCTCCTCGCTCTCTCTCTCTCTCTTTCTCTCTAACTTCCCAATATTTATCAGCAATAGAACAATTATTGGCGTGACAGTTCTTTTAGTTTGACCTTGGCGTCCCCTTCGACAACAATCCATTCACTTCGGTTAGTGGCTTTTGCAACTAACTAATTTTCGTAAAGTTGTCTCTTCACCATCCATCCACCGTAACCTAGGTCTGCCAACTTTCCTCTTGTCCATCTAGTTTGGCATTAAGTATCATTCTACAAAAAACTCCTGGCGCCACAGGCCTAGAAGGCCCTTAGCCTACCAACCGGCTGCTGGCCTCACATCCATGTGTCAATCACATAGGTAGATGATCAGCCAGTGTAGGGGTGACATGTGGTCAGCATGTCGAGTCCCCCAGCTGTTATAACTGGTTTTCTGAACCTGGAGCTGCTACTTATTGTACCTATCCAAATTCCTCACGATGCTGGGTGGCACCGGTCCCATACTGGCAGAAGTACCATCATTCAATGAGTCTATCTTTAATATTCGCAACTATATCATTATCATTATATTTATGTAAATCGTATAGTTCCTTGTTTGTTCTTATTCACCAGGTATCTTTAACTTTAATTGGGAGAAAAGTCGATATTCATCCTAACGCTGGACATCTAGTGTTCTACTTGTATAAGAAGGCACATTGGGTTCAGAACTATACTCAAATAATTTTTATATGCTGACGTCCTTGGCTAAAAAGAATAATATATTTCCCCTGTTTTACTATAGTGATGTTTAGCGGCCACTCTATTTATTTACGAAGCTAAATATTATATCTTGTTCAGAAAGTCAAGAAAAATCGAATGAATTATGAATAATAGTTATTTAGATGACTTAGTTACAAAAGCAGAGTTTAGTAACGGGATGCTCAAGTTAGAAACATGGCCGAAGGCAGTACTGCGAGTTACTGAATATAATTTTGTAACGTGTCGTCTACAATATTTTACCTACGTCCAGAGTATTTTAACACATGTTGTACATTAAATGGAATTTATTTATTGCGGAAACAATATTTTTGGAGAAAGAGTAATGTGGACTTTGAAAGGGGGAAAAAAAAACACTACAAATCAACAAACATTGTTGTTATATTCTGCAATTTTGAGTGCTAGTTGTATACGTGAATTTCAAGTAAAAATGAGCGAAGAAGGTGATTTTCATGGTTCATCAGGATTTTTTTTTTAAAGCAGTCCAAGATGCAACTATTAATATACTTCCAGGAAAAGTCAAAGAAAGTTTATTAATGTAGTTATACGAAATCATCATTGAAATGTATTTTAGGATTTTTTGAACATGCATTTTATGCTTTGATAGCGTGTTTTGTGTTTTGTTAGAATATAAAGTATAGGTTTTGTTGACTAGTAACTATGAGCTAAAGCGTCACTGATTGTTATAATAACACATAACATATATTTTTTAAATCCTAAGCAAAATAGCAGTATCATTGTTTCCTAATCATAAGTAATGTCACGAGTGATTTCGAAATTTATCTAGAGAATTTGGAAACCAAGAGTGGCATTTGTTAGGACTATTTAACGAATAAAATTAAGCTGTTTACTCACAAATCATTATTTAATAAATAAAAATGAAATAAAACTTAATTTTAAATAAAATAATAAAGAAGATACATCACATCCAAGGAAATAGTTATTTCAAAATATGTATATATTTAATGTAAATGGCGATGTTTGGAAACAAATGAGAAACGATTGGTACGCATCATTTGCTTCTTTTGTTCGTCACTGCAACCAGGTCATATTATTTATTGCCAAAGGATCGCAATGTTGTGGAGAAATTTATAACCAACGTAATAGGTATTAATTAATTTCTGATGTCCTATGATGTAAATATATTTTTTGCAACGTCATTTCCTGAAAAATAATTCGTTTAAGAAAGTGCAAACAGTGGTTTCTTTTTTTTTGTGGTATAATCAATTGTTACAAATGTTTTTATATTATATCTTTTTGTTGACATTCATGCACTATATATACAATCTGGTAGCCGTATTTCGTAGGGGTGAGTCACTGCAAAATAATGCTATGACCTATTCAGAATCTTAAAAAGGAGGTGCTTTGTTTTTTAAGATAAACTTTAGTTGGTAAATTCTAGGCGAAACACGACTGTGATTGGTTGTAAATAAAAATCATTGAAATGTGATTGGTCATTGACTCCCATTTGGGGCATGAGTTAAATAGTCTGTCTAATACCATGACGTAAATGTTGCTACTATGAGTTAAAACGGTATTATCTATAATATATGTACCATAAAGCAATATTGTGATAAATAAATTGTTGCGGAATGCTATTTAATAAATTGCTCACTCATTTACCAAATGTTTAAATATCTTGAGATACAGTAAATCTCCTTATTCGCGGTTTCCTTATTCGCGATTTCATTATTCGCGGGTTAAAAATTGCAGCACAGTTCCTGTATTCGCGGCTAATTTTTTTTACTTTGCGGATGCAGTAGGTATATTAGAACGATTAGTATCCTTTATTAACGCATCGGCAACATTTTTTACTGCAGGCACGTGCCAAGGCGGCTTTTATAAAGAGTGATTCAAATCAAATGGATAAATGAATATCAAAGTAAAACAAACCATTTTGTCACTAAACCTAAAGTACGTTGCTAAATGCCACCGCCGCAGTATTTCACGTGCCACTATGTCCGTTGATAAATGCCGCCCTCGCCACGATCGGTGTTTTAATGTTTCAGCTTGTCATATGTTGCAATAATTTTGATTGAATAACACGTGTCTCTTTTGCTTTGTTGCCAACTTATAGTGATGAGCAAAAGGAAAAAAAAGTAGTTCCGAAACGGATAAAAGTAATGTTGCCGCTTAAAGTAAGAATAGAAATGCTTGACCGTTTATACGCCTTAGCGAGTCGTTTGTGTCTATATCACGCTGTTTCATTGTTAATGAATCAAGAAATCCGAAGACAAAATAAGGAATTCTATCGCAGTATTCACAGCTGAATATCAATATAAATGAAAGACCTACATATTTGAAAAAATAAGAGAACATAACCTACAGACGCATGCTGCTTTTATTGATTTGAGAAGGCATTTGATCGTGTTGATAGAGATAAGTTATGGAAAATTATGGAAATACATGGCTACCCCGCAAAATTAATTTATGTGATAAAAAGTTTGTATGTAAAGTCTCAAATTATAATAAATATAGGCACATCAAATACCGAAGCTATTTTAATAAATACAGGTGTAAGACAAGGGTGTAGTTTATCACCTACCCTTTTTAATCTATATATTAATGACATCATCCAAAATTGGAAAAGTATTGTTAATATAGGTATAAGAATGGACCATTTTAAAATATTAAATGTTTTAATGTATGCTGACGATGTGGTTATTATTCAAGAAAATGAAAATATTTTGCAGCACTCTTTTACATCAATTACATCAGTTATGCCAAGAATATAATTTCAAAATATCAAAAGAAAAAACGAAAATAATGGCTTTTTGGGGAAATGAACATATAAGATCAAAAATCATAATAGACAACAAATCTCTGGACAAGTAACAAATTTTAATTATTTGGGTTGTAATTTTACTATAAATACAAAAACTGGAAGAGACATAAATATCAAACTGTTAAAATTTCAAATGATATGTGGAACTATACATAGAACATTAAAGAACAAAACAAGAAGAGATACTAGATTGAAGTTTTATGAATCATTGGCAGTTCCTGCGTTACTTTATGGGAGTGAAACTTGGGTAATGACCAAAAAATTACAAAGTAGAATACAAAGCGTAGAAATGAATTTCCTGAGAAGAACAGAAGGCTGCACAGGAATGGATCGGATAAAGAATGAAAGTGTGAGAACAGAGTTAAATATATATCCATTGAATGGTAAAATCAAATAATATAGAGAAAAATGGTTTAGACATGTAGAAATAATGAATGCATCTAGAATGCCAAAATCAGTATTTAACTATAAGCCAAGAGGTTCAAGGAATGTAGGAAGGCCAATGAAAAGATGGACAGAACAACTGTGAGGCGGAACAGGCAAATTGCCTAGCCCGTAAGTGAAGAAGAAGAAAAAAAAGAAGATTGAAAGACCTTTTAAAAGCGGCAAAAGAGGAAAACAATTACTAATTTCTTTAAGTCCTTGTCTTCAGTAATAATTAATAGAAATTGTTCAAAATCTCTCGTTAAGTGATATTATTTTGACTATTTAACTCATGCCCCAAATGGGAGTCAATGACCAATCACGTTTCAATGATTTCTGTTTTACAACCAATCAGAGTCGTGTTTCACCAAATATTTATCAGTGTTATAATTACCATATTAAAGAAAGCTCCTCCTTACAATATGCGTTCCTTTGGCAATAAATAGTATGATCTGGTTGCAGTGATAAACAAATGAAGCAGTAGAAGTGTACCTATCGTTTCTCATTTGTTTTCAAACATCGCCGTTTACATTAAATATATAAATATTTTAAAATAACTATAGTTAAATAATGATTTGTGAGTAAACAGCTTAATTTTATTCGTTAAATAGTCCTAACAAATGCCACTCTTGATTTCCAAATTCTCTAGATAAATTCACTCCTCACTTCGATAATTTGGAAATCACTCGTGGCATTACTTATGACTATTTAACTCATAGACCGATAATCGTGTCTCTTCCTGTTCGTAATGAGAGATATCTCGTTTATGAACTTCTTTGACAAGGATATCGATTGAACAATGTACGATCGATATGATACAGCAAGAAATGCAAGTGAAAAAATTAAAAAAAGTACAAAAAAAAAAATGGTCTAAAAATTTATTAAATGTTGTATAATGAGTCTGCATGATTAATAGTTATTTCTCATACAATCATCTGTTATTGATTTTTCCAAGTCCAAAGGGATTTAACAGTAAAGATATGCTATTTATAACTATAGCCTATAGCCGGCTTAGAAATCACCCGGAAATAAGACCGGAATACATAACCTCACAAAGTAAATATTAAACATTATAATTATTTTTAGCTTCTGATGTATTATTCTCTAAATAGTCACTCCAAATCCAGCGCGAGGTTGAGTTTTTCATTAGAAAAAATCTCTTGTTAGATTACTGTTGATAATTTTTATTTTATCTGGTAACCTTGGAACGTATCCCCTATATACCCATACAAATTACCATTCCATATTCGCGGTATATTTGCGGAACATATCCCCAGCGAATTAGGAGCTTTTACTGTACTTTTTTTTGGGCTTAGTAGGGCAGTATGGATATTTTGCCACGCAATCAAGATATGTTACATAAACTAACCTCATCGCGCAACACACACACACACTCACACACACACACACGCGCGCGCGCATATATATATATATATATGAACGACCGGCGGACACAAGAACGCAAACGAGAAAATCACTAAGACTGCTGAATTTACCCGCAGAAAAGGAACTATTGAGAGGGGGAAGTTCGAAAAATACAGATAGGATATTTTGACAGTCGGTTAATGGAACATCGAAGGGTTAAAACAAAAACTTTCAATGGACAGATGTGTAGAGTTTATTGAGACTTTTGATATATTAGCTCTATGTAATATGAAAGGTTATTTCAAGGGCAGTGAATCCAGAGGGAAGAGAGGTAGATATCCAGGTGGTGTTGCCATTTTATATAAAACTAACTTAGACCCATATATTAAAAAGGTAAATATTGCTTTAAAAGGGGCCATTTGTATATATTACCATGCAGGAAGAGCAGAAATGTGTCTGTTGTCTATTTACCGCCAAGCACTAAATTCCAGGTATGACTATCCAAATTTTTTCGTTGAATTGACTGACTCGTTAGCAGAAATAAAAGATAGGTTTCCGGAAGCGGGAATAATAATTTTAGGGGACGTTAACTGTAGGATTGGGGAGGAAAATATCACTATAAAATCAGATGATAATGAAACACGAGGTGAGGGTAAGAGAAGCAAAGATAAGATTATAAATTCAGAAGGAAACCAATTGTTGGCTTTTTGCGATGCATTTGAACTTGAAATTCTGAATGGGAAATATGGGGAAGATAAAAATAGAGAACTGACATTTATTAATAAAAATGGTGGTAGCGTAATCGATTATTCAATATGCACACAAGATATGATTCCAGTACTAAGTAATTTCTGTATAGTTTCCAGAATCGAATCACACCACTTCCCAAAAAAACTTATTTTAAATATGAAAGGTATTAGTGAGGTAGTTAATGATAAGGTGGCAACAATATTGTGGCCAATTACACGTTTCAGGTGGATCGAGGACCGGAGAGAAGAATTTATCACGAGTTTGGAAACGCTAATACAGGATCTGCAATTGAATGATCTTAGCGGGGAGGAAATTATTAAAACTTTGACAGAATCTTTTCAAAAAAGCAGGGGAAAAATTCAAGGTTAAATGCGCAATGAGCCAGAAGGACAAAGGGTGGTACAATAATGCATGTAGAAAGAAGAAGAAGTTTGTCGAAAGTAGTCTTTTAAAGTTTAGAAAAGAAAGCACAGATGAAAACAGAAAAAAAATATGCGCAAGAGAGAAAGGAATATAAAGAATTACTGGGAGAAACAAAACTAGCATGGCAAAATAAGAAATCCGAAGAAATGAGAGTCGTGACTGAAAGTGGGAACATTGCGGACATATGAAAAGCGATAAGGGAACTCAAAGTAAAGTCCATAAATCGGACAAGAATAACGCCCGGGGAATGGAAAAGTTACTTTGATAGGGTGCTGGGAAATGAGAGGTTAAGATATAATCAAGGAAATATAGTTGAGATTCCTGACCCAATTCATATTCAATTACTGGATCAGGATATTTCGAAAAAATGAAGTGATTTCTCCATTACATGTTTAAAGAATGGTAAAGCACCTGGAATTGATGGAATACCAGGGGAATTCTTTAAAAATATATCATCCAATAAATTATTAGACGTTTTGAAAACTGCGTTCAACAAACTTTTTAATGGAGGAGATTTTCCGGAAGCCTGGGCGACAGGTGTCATCCAACCACTATACAAAGGAAAAGATGGGACACAGGTACCAGAAAGTTACAGGGGAATTTGTCTCTTGTCAGTGTTCGGAAAAATATATTGTAAAGTACTTTACGAACGCATGAGACAATGGGCTAAAAGGACTATAGGCTCTCAAAATATCAGGCAGGTTTTAGAGAAGGGTACTCCACGGTGGACAACGTATTTGTTCTGAGAACATTAATTGATGACAATCTGAAAATGAAGGGGGGTAAATTATTTTGTGCATTCATTGATTTTAAGATGGCATTTGATACTGTGGACCGAAGCGCACTTCGGGAAAAATTAAATCGGAAAAGGATTGTCTCATAAAATGATACATGCCTTAATGTCAATTTATAAATATGTTAAATTTTGTATAAATGTAGACCAAGGGCACATTACAGAGAGCAGTGAAGCCAATCGGGGAGTGAAACAAGGTTGCATTTTATCACCAATGCTATTTAATCTATTCGTTGATGATATTGTAGACGTAATGCTAGAAGGAGAAATTGAGGCTCCGGAGATAGGAAATGTTAAAATCCCAGTCCTGTTGTATGCACATGATTTAATTATCTGTTCCAAGACAATCAAGGGATTGCAAAGAGGTCTTGACCTACTGGAAATATACCGTAGGAATTGGGGATTGACTGTAAATGTTAGTAAAACAAAAACAATGACCTTTAAAAATGGGACGGTTTATGGTAGAGCAGAGGAATGGAAATACAAAGCTCAAGTACTTCAAGACGTGAAACATTTTGAATACGACGTTGAAAATGAACGGAAAGTGGAAAAAAACATATTGATATAGCATTATTTAAAGGGAGGGGACAATTTAGCAGTGTACTCGGTATTCTGGGCCGAGTGCCTGATATTCCAGTCAGCACATTAGACAAAATGTATGGAGCGATGGTCAAGCCAGTAATGCACTATGGTAGTGAGATTTGGGGTTTCCAAAGAACGGAATTACTAAATAAGGTATATACGCATTTTCTTAAATATATTACAGGACTTAGTAAGGCCGTTTCTAACTGTGGAATTCTATATGAATTTGGGTCATTCCAGGACGACATCAACTGTAAAATTCGTGTACTCAAATACTGGTTGCGAGTAATCCAAGGTGAACAAACAATGCATAGAGCAATTTGTTACGACCACCAAATTAAAGATATAGATGTTAAATTTTGGGCAGACGAGGATAGGAGAGAACTCCAAAAGATTGGAATGGGCTGGATATGGGAAAAAGGGACTGAAAATCGCAAGAACGTGTGGAGAAAAATAAGGAGGAGGTACTTAGATATAAACCAAGATACTTTCGCCGAATGTACAGGAAAACGCTCACTGTGTTTACAAAGAGACCTAAACACGTCTGGGGAAAATAATCGTATATACTCAACCTAGGATTTAGAGAGAGATCAGGGCTTGCTTGGTTTAGGCTAGGGGCATGGAAATTTCAAAAAATTAGCGACGGTCACGATATGCGAATATGTCCAATGTGCGGGAAATTTGAAGATGAGATACATATATTAGGACAATGTAATGATTTAGAATATTGGAGACGTCAGTTATTACCGGAAAGATTTCTAAATTCAAATCGGGAAAGATTGGCATGCTACGAGTTATTGGTAAATACAGAAAATTGGATAAACTTGGGTAAATTTCTGGACAAAACGCGGAAAATAAGAACAACACTCATTCATGAATAAATTTATGTTATCAAAATGCAATAACATTAATTCTTAATAATTATATATAAATTAATTAATGTATAATGCTATTGTGTTTTTATTTAATTGTAATATTACTGTGTTTTCTTTATGTAATTGTAATGTTATTGTTTTTTAGTGTATAATGCTATTGTGTTATTATTTAATTGTAATAGTATTGCGAAATTGCGATTTCTTTATGTAATTGTAATGTTATTGCTTTTTTTTATTGTTTATTTTTCTTCACACTAGTAGCAATTATTACTTCATTGTAACGGACTGTCAACAGCACGTACAGCTTACTGCCCGTGCGACCCATATTTGTAAATAATATTGTAAATATCTTACTTTTTGTCTAAAAGTCCTACTACTACTACTAATATATATATTTGGTTTAACAGATAAAAAAACTCTCATCTTTCAGCAATCGTTCTATAGAGTGGTACAAATGGGGAATAAAAGAGGTGCATGGGAGCTTCATGTCGGAAAACCAGAGGGAAAATGCCCAAATAGTAGATCAAGAATGAGGTGGGAGAATAACATTAACCATGATTTGAGGGAACTAGATTATATTGGGGATGATTAGAAAACACTAGCTCAGGAAATAGTTGTATGGGGAGCTTATGCCCGCACGGAAATGAACCTATGGGTTCGATAGTGCCAGTGAAGTAGTAAGTCATCAACTTTCTCAATACATTTCTCACACCGTGATATCAGTTTCAGTACACCCTATTCACAGGAGTCTGTTCGGTTGGAGAATAGCCATCTGCAGACAGCGTGATCGCAGTTCTGCTTCTGTCTTAAAGCGATGGCCGGCGTGTTTCGCTAGAGTTTAGATTCGTATGTAATTGCATGTGTTTTTCTTGATATGTTCTTTCGTAATGACCGAAAATGACGATTCACATAAATCTAGACCTTATACTCAAGTTTTATATTACATATTTCTACATAGTTTACTCATTACTGCATAATTATTAGAATATTACATATTATTTTTATATAAAATAGTCTTCAAATGTAATTCCACAAAATGTTTGTGCACAGTCCTAGTAAACGGGTAAAATTGCTGTATGATTTTTTCTCAGCTCAGTTTGGAGGCTCATATTATTTACAGGCCATAGTCATATCTCTATGCTTTGGTCAATCCTGCTGACAAAGACTAACTCACATTGAAACATAATGTAAACCCTTGTTTTCTAGGGGGGGGGGAAATGGCATGGAATATCCCACAATTAAACAAAATGCAAGTCTTCATTCATGTTTATAGTTTTCTTGGAAAACCTTATCTTCAGAGATTTTTCGTATATTTCAAATTCGATTCAAATGTTAAAACGTTTGCCTCCTCCTCCCACATCATCATGAAGAGTGTGTATGAGGATGAGTGAGAGGTTCAATAGTTTCTACTATTTCTAACTATACCAGGATAATTTGGATTATCCTGGGTCCACCGTTACATCCTGTTGTTAAAGAAAACTCTTGAAATTGAATACACTTTAAGAATGTAAAATAATGTTTTCCATTGTTTTGGTATTCTGGGGTTGAGTGAGGAATATCAGGATAGATCACAGATATGGTGCACGAAATAAGTGTGCAATATTCTGAATTCGTCTGACCATGTTCAGTTTTTTTTTTTTTTTTTTCAAGTTTTGACTTAGTAGCCCTATATTGCTGTGATATTGAATGTCAGTGAACGCAGATGAAAATGCCTTCGACTGCCTCATCGTTATCTAAAAAAAAAAAGTCGTGGATAATTATCCATGACGCCTTTTACACAGACGATAAAATATTGTTGTAAGCCTAATACACCTTAGTACACTATGCAACAAATAATTGTTGAAGTACAGAAAACTGTAAGTACTGTATTTTGAGAGTTGTACATAAATAAATTAAACATCTAAAAAATAAGTAAATTTATTCCGCTCTGTTCTAATATGTCATTTTTTTTAGTAATATTAGGCCATATGTATCTTGATTTAGATTCAGGACCTATGTCTAAAATAGATTCATCGTGTCCTTTTACACGAAGATGTTTTTGGATTGTTTGTTACTTTATCATTGGTAGTTCGTATAAACATTTTAACTTCTGCATTCTTATACAATTAGTTAATTTCAAGAGAAAAATCTCATCATTTCAAAACAAAGTTTAGACAAAGAAATAACACAGTATTTTATTAAAACAAAAAGTTGATTCTTTATAATAAAAATAAAATATTACATATTTTGACTATTTTACTACATATTTATGTACATAATTGGAGATTAATATTACATAAGAATTCGGACTCTACTATCACGCTCTTCTTACGGCGTAGCCCCATAAAGGCCAGCCAAAACGTAGCGAATCACAAATGTTTTCACGACAGTCTTTCAAGAATCTGCACCCATCTGGATCGTACGGTCCATACAGTTTTCCCGTACACGCCACACATGTCCCTGTGAATTTCACTCGGATGTCCTTTAGCCCATAAAAATAGCAGTACACTTCGCTGCTCTTTGCACGTTGACTATAGTAACTTGCGCGCGCCAACTTTGTTGGATAGTTCATACTTCTCTCGCTAGAGCTACACATGAAAAAAATTGTGTCTCTAGTGAAAACTTCAAATTATATCCGATGAAATTTTCAAAATTCCAGCCGCAGCACCAACGCAGAAAAAATTAATGTTCGTTACTTTCTTAGTCACCGTCGAATTATAATTATTGGGAATGTTTCTGTGGTGATGAATTGCATTGTAACTGACGTTAGAATTTCAACAAAATAAAATAGCATTATATATATTTTTTGTCCACCGCTGTGGTCTCGAGGTAGCGTGCTGCCTTGTCACGCAGCGGGCCCGGGTTCGATTCCCGGTCGGGAGGGCTCCTGAGTGAAGTTTTTTCCTGGTTTTTCCTCATCTGTAAGAAAAATGTCATGAAGCTTAGGGTCTAACGGTCCCCGAAAAATCATACGGCCATCATCATCCTTCACCGGTGTGGAAAGCAACGGGAAGCTACCACACATATAATTCCCTAGCAAAGCTGCAAAGCATAGCATGAAAATGCTATGATTGTAGTAAAAGGCATGCCCTTGGGCAGAATTTTACTATGCATGGATATATATTTTAACCATCAGATAGTAGGATATTAATTTTTCTCTTCAAAATATTTATATATTGGTTTCAATCTCTTTAACATAGAAAATATAGATTTTGTATCTTTAATAACAATATTTAAAATGTACGGTTTTATACCGGTAATTGATTTAACTGTAGAAGGACGTGGTTTACAAAGTGAGAGTAAAATAATAATCTCTGTGAAGTTTTCAATTTTATTTACAAGCAATTGTGAATATATATATATATATATATATATATGTATGTGTGTGTGTAGTAGGAGTTACAAAATATATTTTCTTAGTTTTACATTCTAATAAACTTTAGTTACTAAATAAGAAAATAAAGGTAACTGGCGTAACAACTAACGATTCTGCGTGGTGTAAAAGTTTTAATTAAAATGATTATTTGTTATGCATGAGTTTAATTATAACTTCTGGCGCTATAGGCCTAGAAGGTCCTTAGTCTACCGGCTGCTGGCCTCACATCTACATGTGTCAATCACAGAGGTAGATAATCATCTGCCAGTGTAGGGGTGACATGTGGTCAGCATGTCAAGTATGCCAGCCGTTACAGCCTGTTTTCTCAAACTGAGAGTCGCTACTTATTGTAGCTACCCAAATGCCTCACGAAGCTGGGTGGGCACCGGTCCCATACTGGCAGAAATGACATGTGAAAATATCTTCCCCCATGGAGACTCGAACCAGCGCAAGTCCCGTAGTTCTGCGCCGAGGCTTCTTGTCTTAACCACTCGGCTACGGCATATTCTACAATATTTTGGTATGTAGGTACTCGAAAAATATTTAAAAGCCCATATATCACTTTGGTAACCAGGTAAGAAACTTTAATTTCCATGTGTTATGTCAAATTTTACGTGGAATGCACATAGTAACACAGATTTCCTCAACTAAAAAATAATATATTCCAGTTCGCCCGTATTATCCAATCTCCATTTTTAAGATCTCTCATCCACATATTCTTACCTTGTCTTGTAGACTGGTCTGCCTTTTACTTGTTGTGTCCGAAACATAACTTCATTCATTAGATTATTTTCTATTCTCTTTATATGTCCATAGCATCTTAATTGTGTTCATTTCAACTCTATGACAACATCGTTTGTAGTTTCAAGACCTTCGTCAAGGTTGTAGCATATCACCAACATTATTTAGGATATTTATACATAAAGCACTGTCAAACTGGAGCAAAAAATGTTCAGGAATGGGAGTACCACTTGGAGATGGATCAACAGATACAATATATACACTGTTATTTGCGGATGACCAGATAATAACTTGCTCAAGAATATGAAGACATGGAGTATATGTTCAGAAAATTATTGGACGAATACGATAACTGGGGTTTGAAAATAAATTTAGAAAAAACATTTTATATGGGATGTGGAGCCGAAACCGAAGATTTTATATTAGAAGATGAAAAGGGGTATATTAGAGGATGTGAAGAATTTGAGTATCTGGGAGTAAAATTAGATAAAGAGGATAAACAAGAAAGTGATATTAAGAACAGAATAGATAAAGGTAGAGCAATAACAGCAATAATGAATGGAGTCTTATGGAACAGACATATACCAGGAAAAATAAGTTACAAATATATTATTCAATAGTGAGAAGTACTGTCACATATTGAGCTGAAGTTTGGAAATTCAACAAAAACTTAAAACTTAGAACAAAAACTTATGTCGATGAAAATGGATTTCTTGAGGAGAGCAACAAGATGTTCAAAATTAGACAAAATAAGAAATACTGTCATAAGAGAAAAAATGAATATTGGTCATTCAGTAGTAGATTATATACGGTATAAGCAATTAAATTGGTATGGGCACATACGACGAATGCAAGAAGAAAGATTACCCAGGAAAACATTGGAATGGTGTCCACCTGGAAGGAGGAGGAGAGGAAGACCTCGAAAATTGTGGATGCAAGGAAATAAGAACTGGAATGAGAGCAAGAGGACTGGAGGACATGGATTGGATGAAGAGAGACGAGTGGAGAAGAAAAATAAAACTTTAGGCACAGAAAGATGTGTAAACATTAAAAATCTGTATATAAATAAATGTTAAATAGTTCATCTTTGTGGATCTCAGTTTGCTTCTGTTTTTGTTTGAATGTCCAGTCTACAGTCCCATATATCAAGATGATTTTTACTATTCCATTAGTTGGTCTGGTGGACCAATCTTCGTAATTAAGATATGGCCTATTTTTGCATTCAAACCCGGCCGTAACCGATCAATTTTCTCGCAGAGTGAAAATCCTGAATGTGGCTACCTTCGAAAGAGAACAAAATCCATGTATCCTGTGTCGTTGATTTAAATCAGGTAAAAGAAAGTGAAGCCTGAAAACAGGGGCCTCTAAGCAAAATGTGTCCACCTTTTCATGCACAGTTTCGAATTGCGCACTAATGACCTTAGCTGTTAAAAATCGCCGTTAAATATAATAATAACAGGCTCACTATTGTATTATATTACATTATATTATATTATATTATATTATATTATATTATATTATATTATATTATATAAAGGTAAAGTGATCCCACTACAGGCCTCAGGAGGCCCTTGGGGTAGTAGGAGGTTAAGGCTCCCACTTTTTCTCGACAATCGGCACTTGATGTCAGCCGGGTTGTCAGCCCTGCGTGACGGCCGCCTTTACCCCAGAACAAGCATCTGGTACTCATTTCATTAGAGGCTGATTCCGAAACCCCAGGCCATAGTGCCGCCAGAAGGTTTGGTGTCAGTTTTAAAAATCCTGACCCCACCGGGACTCGAACCCTCGACCTTCTGACTTGTAGCGCAGTGCCTTAACCACTACGCTACACGGCGGGCCCCTATTATATTATATTATATTATATTATATTATATTATATTATATTATATTATATTATATTATATTAGATTATATTATATTATATTATAGTATATTATATTATATTATATTATATTATATTATATTATATTATATCATTATTTATATTATATTATATTATATTATATTTATTTATAATAATAATAATAATAATAATAATAATAATAATAATAGCTTTTATTTTACCTGGCAGAGTTAAGGCCTTAAGGCCTTGTCTACCACTCAACCAGGTTTAAAAAAATACAAAAGAAAAGTCTTAATTCTAAATTACAATATATATATAAACGATTACAAGTTATGAATACAATACACATTAATATTTATAATGTATTTTGATTTACTCTAAATTTAACGAATTAAATATATAATATGTACAAGATATATAAAAAACGAGGAAAAGATTAATGACATAGTATAAAATTAAATAAATAGAGAAAAATTAATTATTAGACAACAGGTAACTGTATAAGCGTGACTTAAAGGTGCCAAGTGTGCGGCAACCCCTGATATCTTGAGGAAGGAGATTCCAGGAGCGGGCGGAGGCTACTGTGAAGGAAGTAGAATAGGAGGAAGTGCTATGAAGAGAATTGTTAGCAGACTGCTATCTTGTGACCTAGTGTCAATATTGTGGTAGGAGGATAACTTCTCAAATCTGGACGCCAGGTAAGTAGGAATGTAGGAATTCAGAAGCTTGAAAAGTAGCGAAAGAGAGTGCAATTTACGTCTGTCAGTAAGACGGAGCCAAGAGAGGTTATTAAAGTGTTCGGAAATATGGTCATAACGGCGGATATCGAAAATGAATCGAATGCAAGCATTATGAACACGCTGCAGTCTCTGCGACAAGGCATAGTTTAGATCATTATATATAATGTCACAATAATCGAAGTGTGGTAACACAAGATTCTGCACTAGGATTTGTTTTAACAACGAAACTGGGAGAAAATTCTTTAAACGTCTAAGATAATGTAAGATGGAGAAAGTCTTTTTACATATGTGTTTCACTTGTGTTTGCCAGGTTAAATTTGCGTCTAGATGTAGTCCAAGATCTATTACTGAAGAAGAATAAGGGATAATTATATTATTTATAGTAATGTTTGGAAGTGTAGATATGTCAAAGGTTGTAAGCAGTCTTTGTTGTCCCATTAGAATTACTTGTGACTTGTTAGGATTTAGATTTAGACCGATACTTGAAGACCAGTTAAAGATGGATATGAGATCGTCATTCATTTCATCAAGCTGTTATAGAGAGAATGAGGAGGTGAATGTAGGTAAATTTGGAGATCATCAGCATAGAGGTGATAACGGCAGTGCTTTAGTACAGTTGGCAAATCATTTATGTAGATTGAGAAAAGAAGAGGTCCAAGAACACTGCCCTGGGGGACTCCAGCCGGCACGTTACGCCAAGTCGAAGATCTAGAGTTTAATGAAACGTATTGTTGACGACCGCGCAGGTATGAGTCGAACCAGGATACAGCGCTGTCAGACAAATGTAGGTGCTTGAGCTTTATCATAAGTAAGTCGTGGTCTACTGTGTCAAAAGCTTTGCTGAAGTCAAGTAAGGTTAAAGGAGTCAATTGACGTCTGTCCACGGCTTCACGAATATCTTCGGTAATTTTTAGCAAAGCTGTGGTTGTGCTATGACCAGATCTAAAGCCGGATTGATAAGGATCAAGGAGGTGATTTTCTTGGAGATAATCAGTCATTTGCTTATGTACAATATATTCCAGGGCTTTAGATAATGTCTGAAGGATGCTAATCGGTCGGAAGTCATTACAGTTAGTAGGTGTACTTATTTTTGGTATAGGCCGAACTCTAGACTGTTTCCATACAATAGGGAAGATAGAAGTTATAAGGGAAGCATTGAAAATATGAGTCACTGTGGGTAGTATAATGTCAATGATTTTATTTAGCATTAAAATGCTGATGTTATCTGTTCCTTGCGCATTGGATTTAATCCGCTTGAGTGCTTTTTTAACGTCTATAGGCGAAATGTCGTAAAAGTAAAATTTATCTCTTCCTATATGTGGGGATGGGGATAAGTCTTTAAGAATGTCTATTTTAGTCTTGTTGTCTGGAGGTGTCATGGGTATTGAGGTAAAATGTTCATTTAAGTCATCTACAGAAATGTCTATAGAGTCAGTTGAGGGATTCAACTGTCTAAGTCCCATTGCACGGAGCTTTCGCCAAGTGTCCCGTGCACTTATTTCAGGTCCGATTATACTGTGGGCGTGTCGTAGTTTGGCATTACGTATAGTTTGTGTAGTTGTGTTTCTAAGTTGTTTGTACAGTTGCCAGTTCTCGTCATGTTTATGTCGTCTGTATGTTCGGTATGCTTTGTCTCGTTTTGACATAAGTTCACGTATTGAATCATTCATCCAGGGAGCAGGGGAGCGGGATAATCGTCGGGTTTTTACTGGTGCATGTCTGTCGTATAGTTGTAGTATCAGTGTATTAAATGTGTCTACTTTTTCATCAACTGATCTAAGATTCCATATTGAATACCAAGGTAGTTCTAAAGCGTCTGATTTTAGTTTAGTATCGTCTATGTTTTGTAAATTTCTGTACGTAATCAATTTAGAGCGTCTTTTAGGACATTGGAGTGAGTACTCTACGAATACAATGTCATGAGCAGATATGCCAGGAGCAGGAATTTGTCCATATGACAGTACTTTCTGTGGATATGTAGTCACAATTAAGTCCAGTAGAGTGTCGGAAGCAGCAGTATGGTGTGTGGCAGAGAGAGGAACAATGGTCATATTAAAGCTTTGGAACATATTTTTAAGTTGTATGGCTGGTGAGTCAGTCTGAAGAAGATTTGTATTAAAATCGCCTGCGACAATAACGTGTTCATAATGAGGCAATGAATCGTTCAGAGCGTTTTCTAGATCCGAAAGGTGCCCAATTTTTGGAGGTTTGTATACAATGCATAAGAGACATTTTTTTAGACTGGCTTGAATTTCTACGAATAAGAACTCGGGGCGAGCGGAATATACAGAAGGGGACTTGTGGACAATTCTTGGATTAAGCTCATTTGATATAAAGGCACAAACTCCTCCACCTCTTTTATCTATTCTGTCATTTCTGAGCAGTGTATATCCGTCTAGGTGAACAAGGGACGAAGGTATGGATGGGGTGAGCCAGGTTTCCGAAATTAAAATGGCGCTCAGTCCAAGAGATGAAAATATGGTTTCAAACTCATCAAAGTGGGACAGAATGCTTTGTGAATTTACGTGAGCGATTTTAAGTGATGATTTATCAATAGAAAATGCATTCCTAAGTAGACTGGTAGTTGTTTTTGGAGGGGATGGTAGGGATTGAGTAATGTTGCTACCTGTGTTAAAAGCTGTCTGCACAATAAGAGGGTGATTGGAGAAGGTGAGTGAGTCAGGGGTTGCAAATAATTCACCATTTGTCAGCTCAATGTTGCCAATAGCAGAAAGTAAAAATAAACTATGTACTGTAATAACTCTAATAAAATTAAAATAATTTATCATAAGTAATGCCACGAGTGATTTCCAAATTATCGATAAATTCACGACTCACGAAGTGAGGAGTGAATTTATCTAGAGAATTTGGAAATCAAGAGTGGCATTTGTTAGGACTATTTAACGAATAAAATTAAGCTATTTACTCACAAATCATTATTTAAATATAGTTACTTTAAAATATTTATTTATTTAATGTAAACGGCGATGTTTGAAAACAAATGAGAAACGTTATGTTTCGTTTCTCCATCCACTGCAACAAGATCGTATAATGTTTGTTATATATTGCCATCTGGCGTGGGAAACTTGAAATATCATCGCAATATTATAAGAATGGATCCTAGTGGAGAAAAAAATAAACACATCAAACTGTATATTATAATCAAAATTATAGTTTAATTTATTTTTTAGTAAACAACTCGGTAAAATCATTATTTAAAAACACAATTATTCAACACAGAATTATCAAAAAGAACTCGGTAATATCATTATTTAAAAACACAATTGTCAAATTTGTATTTCGTCTATATATTCATTTGAAGCACAGCCAAATCTTGTTTCTGCCATTTTGAACATTCAAATATAGCGGCTTTACTGTTCCCTCAGTCACTGCAAAATAATGGTCAGACCTGTTCAGAATATTAAAAAGGAGGGGCCTTCTTTAATATGGTAATCATAACACTGATAAATATTTCGTGAAACACGACTCTGATTGGTTGTAAAACAGAAATAATTGAAACGTGATTGGTCATTGATTCCCATTTGGGGCATGAGTTAAATAGTCTAAACAAATAACTTAAAAAATGAAAATAAAACAAGTAAGTTGTCCTAAATAAAAAATAATAAACTTAAAACTTACCTAAATTAGAAATAAATTAACAATATAATTGTTAGCAAAGAAAAGACAAATAAAGTAAACATATTTTACACTCAGGTCCTATCTAGTTGATATCCGTAGAAGATCTAATTTTGCGTTTTTCGCCATTTATTTTGGCTATGACGGCACCGTCCATTGTCCATACATTTTGAATACCGTATTTTTGTATACTGTCTTGTAACAGGCGATAGCGACACTTCGTTAGGTCCTCGCGAACAGTGACCCCACTTCCTTTCAACTTTTTCTTGCTTAGAAAAACTTCACTGCGCTTGCGGTAACTAACAAATTTCACTATTATAGCCCGCGGTCTTTCTGCATTATCAACACCAACACGGTGACTTCTGTCAATGTCTGTCACTGATAGATCGACACCGATTTTTTTGGCCACCTCGATGGCTTTCTGGTCAGTGTCCTCTCCGGCCTCTTCTTTTACACCAAAAAATTCTGAGGCATTGACGTCTCTGGTATTGTTCTAGATCGTTTAATTTATTTTCCAACACCTCAATCTTTCTGTCTTTTTCATCGAGGGTCTTTTTCAGATCCTCAATTACTTTAGTGTTGTCCTCGATGGTCTTCTGCAGTTCCGCCACTACCTGGTCCCGCAACATGGACACAAACACCTGCAGAGTGCCGGGATCCTGTAGCGCCTCTTTCACCACACGTTTCACTGCTTCCTCCGTAGAACTTGTCGAATCATTGTTTGAATTACGTGTGTTTTTACTCATGTTGTTAAATCTACACACTTTTGACACTAACTAATATAAATTTAAACTTAAACTGACTACGAATATAAAACTTTAACTATGAAATAACGAAGGCACCTGCTGAAAAGTAACTTAAAACCTGGAGCGTAACTTGTGCGTGTTAGTAGCTAGCCGCCATGACACTTTTATATTATATTATATTATATTATATTATATTATATTATATTATATTATATTATATTATATTATATTATATTATATTATATTATATTATATTATATTATATTATATTATATTATATTATATTATATTATTATATTATATTATATTATATTATATTATATTATATTATATTATATTATATTATATTATATTATATTATATTATATTATATTATATTATATTATATTATATTAATAATGTGACTTTTGGTTGGTCTCGGGGCAAAGTTGTTGTCTCAGACTCTAAAGGTTCGGGTTCCATCCCCAGTCGGAACAAAGTTTCTAGGATGAGATTTTTTTTCATCACCTGTAAGACATATCTCAAGAATCTTTAAGGCCCAAATGTTCCCCGAACATCATCTGGACATCACAATTAGCAATATCACATTCGCCTTGTAGTAGGAATGCATGAGAATGATGTGTTCTGTCTTAAATGTTCATGTTGTCTGGAAGGTGGCCCCGGAATTGAGCTGATCACACATCCGGAGATACCGTAGATGTCCTTCAGTGGTCGACATGTACATGTGTGATCCAGAGTTAACAATCTTCTCCCTTTAAGGCCCGTATGACGTGGACCACGTAAAAAAATCTACAAGAAAGAGGTTAAACCAGGATAGTTAAACCGTGCTCTCTGCGTGTGAAAAGACACCTACCCTCATGAGGTGCACTCACAATGAAACAAAATAACTGTAGCAGTGGCTTACCTTGTCAGCTTGTCCGGCATGGGGTTGAATAGGAGAGGAGGAGAGTCTTTTCACACCTAGTGAGCACTATTTAACAACCCTGAGTTAAAACGCCATCCGATACGCACAAACTGTCTCCAAAGTCAGTTTCCATTTCCATGAAAACACTACTATTTTTTTCTTTGCTTACACTGTTAGTTTAGTGCGACAAGTTTGGCACGGAAGAACGGGTTGCCATTGTTTGTGCACGGGTACACGGATTGTCATATGAAGACGCCAGAGCTGAATTCACTCATAAATTCCGTATACCAGTCCCAACAAAAGCACACATTCGTCTGCTTGTAAAACATGTAAGCGTAAGTGTGTATGATGAGGCGTGTCATGGACGACCACGCGTATCAGCAGAAACAGTGCAGCAGGTATAAATTGCCAGTGATAGTCCGAACGCATTAACTCGGCGCCTCAGTAGGGAGTTGAACTCGATGCCTCAGTAGGGAGTTGAATGCCCCACACAAGACAGTGTGGAAAAGTTTACATTTCGCTCTAAGTAAACGCCCTTATCACGTCTGCTTGATATACGGAATTGTGTCACAGAATCAGCAGGCGTTTTTACGGTTTAAATGTTAAAGTCTACATTTCGTTTCAAACAGCTGAAAGATGGAGTATGTGTTTTCGCCCAGTGACGGTCATGTAGAAAGGCAGTAAAATATGTGTAAAACTTCACAATAACATTACATTTTCAATCATTGCTTTCCTTCATTGAAATGGATGGTGACTTTAGAGACACCCTTTACAAACTGGCCATTGCTTAACCTTGGAGGGCGCGTCACGCATTCACAATTATTGATAATTGCAAATTATATATATTCCAACTTAAATTCTACCCCCCTTAAAAATACAATTTTACAAGGTATTTCTCTGGCATCCACAACAACTCACAAATCGTCAGAATGTTTCACGACCAGACCTTGGTACCCAATATGAGGCTTGTTGCGACAGCTGCAGGCTATAAACTCTTGACTACATCCTACACAAGATAAACTAATATCAATGGTCTGAAGAAAGCACATAAGACCCTAAAGCAGCCAGAAGAGACAGACCCCGAATTCGACCCATTTGATTCCGCCTAGTAAACTGATTGCAAACTCAACAGGCCAGGAAAATGGGCCCGAATATACAGGATGCTCTAAAATTTTCCTTACAAACTTCTAGGACTTGTTTAAGGGACTTAGTTGATAGTATGCAGAATTGGAAACCATGTCCGGAAATTTATCGTTTCCGTGCTACAGCTGTTTGAAAACATGTTTTTAACGCGACCACTTTTACAAGTAATTTATTATGAGGCGTGACACATTACATTACTTGTTTTACAATTCAACTCATTAATAACCAAAGAAACAAAATTGAAACTGAATCATGACTTACTAATAATAATCCCGGATAGACCCTCCACATTAAGTTTTTTTCAGTTTTCAAAATTTCGAAAAATTTTGACATTTAAAAAAAAAACACCAAGTCTTGGAATACTCGATAGGGAAATTTTTTATTTACACGAATCGCGAAAGCATTACTTGTTGAGACACGTGACATACGTTCAGCAATGCTTGTATTCAAACGGTTGTAGCACGGAAACGGTAAGATTCCTGAAAGGGTTTCCAATTATAAATGTTATCAACTCAGTCCCCTCTACAGGCCCTAGAAATTTGTAAGGGGAATTTTAGAACACCCTGTATAAAGGATATCTCTGCTCTTCCAAGTCTTTATCTTATCTAAGATTGAAGAGAGAGAGAGAGAGAGAGAGAGAGAGAGAGAGAGAAGTGAGAGAGAGAGAAAGAGGGAGAGAGAGATTATTATAAACCATGATTGTTAATGGTAAATATAAAATGATTTTTAAAGGGAAGCAGAGTTAAGACACTAAGAAATGGACGGAAATGCATCTGGTAAACGTGACGAAGGCCGAGTCTCACGAAACTTTATGTTGCCCTGCATCAGGCATGTTACGTCAGCTCTCAATGTCAATCAATCCACGGCGTAGTAAACTACTTCTTCAGATCTCGCTTTCTAATCTTTCATCACACGTCACTTGGCTGAGGTCCCGCCTTCATCATTGTGCGAGTTCTTCTTGTAACATTGGCTTTAACTGTATATCTTGCTTATCTAATGAGCTATATGGTTACTGTAAGTAATGGATTCTTTTAATGGAAGATGCGTTACTATCAATTATAAACGTTCGCATTGATACCAAATTTCCTGCGCTCCCTATCCCTACAACATAAGGTTTGTGTACATTCTCATGAAAGGGACCACTTGGCGCATTTTGAACTAATGATAATAATAATCATCGTTATCAAAATCGCCTAAAGAATTAGACCATTGCTCGTTCCGGCTTCACAAGACGTCCACCCATCGTTTTCAATAGGACGTCCAAAATCTCGCCGCACAGTGTGCTATTTCAACAATCTAGGGGGATTTAATTAAAAAATGTAAGGTCAACTTATAAAAGTGACATTTTGTAATTTACGTGCAAACAAACCTGTTAGCATATATGTGTAATTATTTGTTCCTAGGCATGCGCAGGGACTCATAAATAAGGTCTAAACACAAAAATCACGCGCAGATGCATAATCTGTCTTATTGAGTAGGTTGATCAATCGAGCTGTTTGGTAAAGAGAATAAAGTCGGTTTACGTGTAATTGTGATATTTATGTTTAGTTTAGGGTTCTGTAAGTTACGTAAGATAGGTTTCATCTGTTTAGATTTACAAAAATGTTAATAAGAGAGAAGACTTTTAACTGTGTTCCAATTTCTGGTTATTATCCAGATATTTTAGACTAGAACTTTCTTATATGAACGTATATGACCTTTTAATTGCATTATTTTTATTTATTGTCATCCCATCTGTTGGAAACAGAAGAGAAAAATTGCGTTCATCTGCGGCTCTTTAACTTATTCTTGTTTGTTTCACAATGGTTCCCCTTACTTCCCGGCGCGCAATTTTCGAAGTTTGGTCCGGAAATAATAAAAGGGAACGTTGTGATGCAGTGTATGAATTTGTATTTAAACAAATTAAGCATGTGATAGTCTCTGATGTCGTTATTAAGAATTTAAAGGCCTACATGAGGAGTATGTATCAGCAAATTGAAGTAAGATGGAACAAATGTTATCGTCATCATGGCAGATTTCTGGAAAATTATTTAGACTGGCTACAAGGAAATATTAATCTTCCCATGACCGATTGTCGATCTCTGCCTTCTACTTCTACAGATCAACCGCCTTCTAGTTCTGGTAGGCCATCAAAATCATTCGAAGAATGTTGTGAAAAGTCGAAAAGGCGGAAGCTCCGATAATTCGTTCGGTCAACAAGCGTAGAAGAAATATGTACTGCCGCTGAAATGAAGTTGCGTGATAAGGGAAAGAAAAATACTCTGCTTCAATAGTCAAATAATTATCCCTTGCATCACCTTCACGAAGCACCAGAATATAAATGAGTCGACGGCTGTATTTAGGTAAACCGAAGAGTTTATCAGCTGATCGAGCCCGAGCGCTGATGATGATGACAGTCTTTCAACCCACCAATATATATAAAGACTAAAGTTGAGAATAGGAAAACGTATATTCAGAACAGATTCAAGAGTGAGACAGGCCTACTGGTGGAAAATTCCTACGCAAGAAGCAGGGAATACGAATAATGGAAACACTGCTCGACGATTTTCCAGAAACACCGAAGAGACTGCCCAAATAACAGGTGTCAATTTTGAGCTAATTCGCCGTTTTCATGTCATATTAGAAATACAGAGTTGTGGGTTTTCCATAAATTCTGATGCTTTCGGAAAGTATGCTGATGAAACTAGACATTTGTATTTGAAAGAATACGGTTGGTTTTATATACCAAGCAGTGTGCACAAAAATGTTATGCCATTGGCAAGCTTGTTATTGCTTTTTGTATTCTTTCGATTGGTCAACTTTCGGAAGAAGCACAAGAAGCTGGAAACAAAGATAGTAGAAGATATCGGAAACATTTCACAAGAAAAACTTCGAGGGTCAACACAAACACCGATATTTCCATAGACTTTTGATATCTTCTGATCCTTTCTTGGCCAACTTGAGGCATAATCCTAAACGAAAATACGGTATAATTACACAGGAAGTTCTCTCATTGCGCTCAGCACCTACTTTAGATTCAGAGGGAACAGATTCCGACAAAAGTGACTCAGATTATGCAGATTAATATTTTTGTACAACATTACTATCTGTCTTTTTTTCTTTATATGTACAAAATAATGAGAATAAAAATTTATGTAAGAAATGGAAAAGCAATTGTGTTTTTTGTTTTAATTTATAGAATAATGACAATATACTCGTAGAAATCATAATATACTTTTTAATAATTAGAATACCTGTTTTTAAAATAACGAAATTAAAAAAATACTTAATACATTTATATGTTCTAAGAAATATTGGATCATTTGTATATTCTTATATTTGTAAAATGATAACAAATTATAAATTTTGTAAAAAAAACAATAATATTTAAGAATTTTTAATTTGAAAAATAATTATAAACAATTGATAATAATTATATGTTTTGTGTATGAAATAAAATACCATTTATCCTCATAATATGTTAAATGTTTGTATTAAAACATATAATATAAAAAATATATAATATGGCATGCGATTTTTTCATTTGTAAAATAGCGATAAATTAAAAATATTTGTTTAGAAATGCATTACATTTGTGTTTTATAATATGTAAATCGATGATATAGTATTCAAAATAATAAATTAAACGTTTTGATAAGAAATATAATTTGTGTTCATTAATTTTGTAAAATATTGGGAATAAAATAATACATAACAAAAATTATTTTTAATCGAAAATATTAGTAGGAATAATTGAAATTGTTAAGAGCGTTATCAGAATAATGTTACAAGTATCATAGAAAACAATTAAGACTGAAAATTGTAAGATTATCGAGCCAAGAATTAAATCCCCCTAGAATCGTCAAATATCGTCTTCTTGCTCGATGGTTCCTCGCCAGTACTGGATATCGGTCTTCACGGATTCTGTCTGCATGTTCATTCCACTTTTGTCTATAACGTTTTACTTTTCCCCGACTGTATGTTTGTGTTTTCATTGGGACCCAGGTTTCAAAATATGTCATAGGGATTGTTCGTAAGATGGCATATGTAAATAAAAAGTATCATTCTGGTTGTATACGCACAGGGATAAGCAATATAAGGATTGCCATACCTCTAATATTTTTGTATCTTTCCTTACTTCATTTTTAAAAGAATAGTCCCACATACTGCTGAAGTTTACGTATTTCTATCTAAAGTAATTCTGCCCGAGGACAGGTCTTTCACTGCAATCATAGCATTTTCATGCTATGCTTTACAGCTTTACTAGGGAATTATAATTAGGTGTGGTAGCTTCCCATTTCTTTCCACATTTATTGTATTTATATATTCCTTGGTATGTGTTTTCGAAAATAAAAGTGAAAATAACTGGTTACATAACATTTTAAAGGCCAAAAAAACACAAAATTCGTTTATATAAAAAACTCAATTTTAGAGTATAGACTTCAAAAATTGTGAGGTTTTGGGGGAAACCCAGGTAGATCAATTTTAGTATTTCCAAAAATCTGAAGAAAAAAATATTAAAAATGAATTATGCTTTCTGAAAATTCAAACTGTCACATAATATGTAACAGTTTGAACTTTCAGAGAGCATAATTAATCTTTAAAAGAGATGTTTTTCCCTTATATCAGAAATTACTAAAATATATCTTCCTGCTTTTCTTCTAAATCCTTCAGTTCGCTTTGTACAAATGCAAATAACTACTAATCTGCTGGGACATTACAGTGATGACAGCTTTTCTGATCTATTCTCTTCATTAACGAATACATATAACTAACTCACTGGCACTATCCGTAGGTTCATGGCCGTGCGACATAAGCTATCCATATATTCCTATCGTACATTCCTATAATTAGCCAACGCTTTTCAATTATTCACTGTATAATTTACCTTCCAACTGCGGTACTGTACAAGGTAGTTTTAGAAGTAATGGTCAATAATTCAAACATGGAAAGTACAGGCCAAAAGTAGCTAAAAAGCTCCAATAAACATGGGTCCCCAAATCAACCCTTGTCGAGATATTGCAATAATTCGAGTTGGGAACCAACTCTAAGCGTCCCTGGATAATTACGTTGGTATCTCAAGGTTAGGGATCGACTACCAGTTTGTTGACGCATGTGCAACAACTTCCCGTTCTCCATATGTACACTGTGCTTACAGGCCTCGCAATCAGTTACGAAAGTAAAGGCACCATGGACAGAGGTTACACCAATGAAGAGTACACTGACATTAACTTTTTGTATGGCTTTCCTCCAGACTTCTCTCCTGAAGAGAATTTATGTCAATGAATGCAACAACAGTGCAATCTGAACCCCCTCTTTGTAAGCAGTATTCTGTACGCGGATGAAGATGTATTTTTAACCTCCATAACTGTCACATTTGGGCCGATGTCAATCCTAATGCAACACATGTGTCACGACATCAGCATCGTTTTTCGTTGAACGACCAGAGACCGCATAATTTGACCACTCTTCCTACCAGAGAGACTAATCGGAGAGCGATACAAGCGGTTTCTGCGGACTATACTCCAGACAGATCTCCTTCATCATCATGATGTTCCACTGAACTAACGCCTGAACATGTGGCTCATGCACGACGACGCACCAGCACATTTTCAATTAGGTGTACGCCGGCTTCTAACTCGAAGGTATGGCAAGATTGAATAGGTAGACGGGGCATGTGTCATGGTCTCCAAGGTCACCGGATTTAAATCCCATGGATTTCTGTGTGTGGGGTTATATCAAAAGCCTGTCTACGCTACTGAGGTCAACTCTCTTGAGGAATTACACTTGCGTTCTACATGTGTTCTATCTCGACAACGGTTGATTTGCGGGCCCATGTTCATTGGAGCTTTTTAGCTACTTTTGGTCTGTACTTTCGTTGTGAGAACTATTGACCATCACTTCTGAAACATCTTGCATAATATAAATTATATGAAAAAAAATGCATTATAAGTTTTACTACAACTGTTCCTAATTTCTGAATTCAGACGTTCTTGTTAATAAAAAGACTGATTTGAAATTCCGAGCAGGGATCCAATATTGAAGAGAGATCCTCAGATTAGCATATTTATTTATCTGCACGTAAGTAGACCCTTATCAATCGCAGTGAGGCAAACTGAAACATTATTCTCCGACAAATCTCGTATTTTACGGACTATAAAACGCACTTTTTTCTTCGAAAAATTGCCTAAAAAATTTAGGTGCGTCTTGTACTCGAAATTAATATAAAAAATGTCCAGTGTTTCATTTAAAATTCCGCCAGTCTTAAATATGGCCATATATTTGATGCCGTAGGAAACCTATCTCTATCTGGCAACATTGGATTGAACTGGCAGCAGCAGTGCACCGATGCGACGAACATGAATTGCGGGGATTCACAAGCTTGCTAAACACTGTTTCCCTCCCGCTCCGCCATTACAAGCCTAAAGCACTGTCTAGCCTATGACGCGTCAATGCAGTCTACGATGTCAATGAACTTGAACAAATGGATTATGGACGAAACCCAACAAGAATTCACGCCGAAGGGAGCTTTAAAACGACATACAATCAAACAAGTGTGTCAGTGGATAAAACAGTCGTGGTCTAGAGTGAGACAAGACATTATTGTTAAATCTATCAAGACGTTCGGTGTAAGTAACGCTCGCGATGGCAGTGAAGACCATCTTACATATGAAGAGGACAAAGATGAGACGAAGAGGAAAAAGAAGGTTCAGATGACGATTTTAGGGATTTTAAAGATCAGAACGGTTCTAGAAACAAAGATTTTTTTTGTCTGGCTTTGCAATATTGTATTGTAAGCCCATGTTTTCCCTTTACAGAGATTTACCATACTAATTTAGTTACACTTGTTTCCGTATAGATGTCATGTTTAGTGGTCCGTGGTCAGCGTTCCGCCTCATACTGATATCTAGCAAACCAAGGTCGTACTAGGACGGGAAAATTCGGTAAATTTTGCTTAGAGGCCTTTTCATTCAGGCTTAAGGGTTTTTTACGAGCCTGAAAATCTTCAGACTCGGAACCCACGGCTTAACGTCCCTCCCGAAGGACTTGCTCCATGGATTTTCCATCCTAAAAAATTCATCGACCCCGGCCGGGTTTAAACCCGCGACCCTCGGGACCTGAGGCATGGAGCATAACCACTAGTCCACCGCGGCCGACGTTTTGCAATATACGAGTAATAATAAAAATGGTTAAGATGTTATTTTTTTAAAATTGCTTAAAAATTAAGGTGCGTCATATAGTCCGTAAAATGCGGTATATAATTCCATTTTGTTTGTTAAAGTAACAAGGGAACTGACAACCATTGCATGCCGGAAAAGGATTTTAGTTGAATTATTATAAATTATAGAAGAGAGGTTTCTCCCTCTACAAATGGAGTAAGAATCCAAATGTACTTTGATATTTCTTCCAGAGAAGCGTTGTGATGTACCAACGCCGTGTCCAAAAAAGTATCTGCCTTTTTAACTGCAAGGCACTAAAAACCAACTCCAAATATCTCATTAGAACAATAGGGAAGTAATGTAACTCGATTCGTAGATTGCATAACTCTCACTATGTGCCTTCCGCGCCGCGTCCCGCCTCACTCCATTCCCCTCTTAAGCAGGGGAGTCCACCTGATTCGCAGGGTGGAGTGGATTGCCATTGCTGGATTCTAAGCTCAATTCATGTGTCTTGCAGTTAAAACGGCAGATTTTTTTTGTCACGGCCTTGGAACACCATAACGCTTATGGGAGAAATTTAAAAGTTGACAATTCCTTTGTTAGACATCAGGGTATAATGTTGATTCAGACTTTAGTATTTATACATACGATATTTTAAAGCGTAAAGAAAACAAATATATAAAAACACCAGTTTTCACTCACCACTCTTTTTTTAATTATTAAGGAAAATATAATTCGTCATTGGGTACTTTTTTCACATACATGCTTTCATTCATTAACTTTAAATTATGTCAATATGTAGACATACCTGTTGTAATTGTATGTCAAATTAATATATTTTCATCTAGACGCTCTCTTTCTGCTTGACATTGAATTCGCCTTTTACAAAAAGCTTTTAGAAATATATCTCGGATATTTGGCCCTACAGCACCTAAACACATGGAACATTCACAGATATGAAAGGTAAAAATTGTATATTTATTTAGACATACCCTTACAGTCAACATTATATAGGATTTTCTAGCACAGGGAAAGAATGCACAGTGTCATGTAGCGAGGTCTCAATAGAGAGCACCATGGGGTGGGGGAACGTTAAGACTTGTTACTAATTGTTTTTTTTTTTCCCCAGCCAGTAATAATAAGTCTCTATAATGATAGTTGCGCTATCGAAACGCATTGACTATTTTAACATTTAAGTTTGGTGATTTAGGTTTTATTGACAATGTGTAATACAATTGTATCACCAAAAAGACCATCATCATCATGAACAGTTAAGGTTTAGGCTTTTTATTAGCATGTTACTGTTTCCTCCAGATGAGTCTGCAGTCTTGTCAGAGGTCATCCAATATCCTGTTTACCTCTCGGCTTGAATGTTGAATTTTGGAAGAAGAAGTTTTATTTATTTTTAGACTGTATAAAGAATAAGATAAGAATATTTTTTTTTTTTCTAACATAAATTTATGTTTGTAGTTTAAAGCCTGCCAAGGGATACTCTCCATGGTCATTCTTATTACATGCTGTAGCCAATTTTGTTGGTATTCTTAATTTCCTGCATTATATTCATTGCATTACATTTTTGCCTGATAGATTCACTTCTTATACGATCCAAACGTGTTACTCCCATTATATGCCTGAGAAATTTCATTTGTACTGCTACCAATCTTTGTAGATCCCTCTTTCTCGGTATCCATATTTCACTGCCAACTTTTAAGGCTGCTTTTGCTGTAATATTGTGAATGCGTAATTTTGTAAAAGGATTTATATATTTACCAAAGTGGCGTTTAATGGTTCCAATAATTTTATTATATGTTTGAATTTTGGTATCTAAATCAGTTTTGAATTCTGATATCAAATTACCTAAGTATTTGAAATTAGTTACTTGTTCCAAAAATATCCAATGTGCTTCTTCAACAGTCCCGTCTTATCTGCCATTAAATAATCCACTTACCTTAGTTTCCATGTGCCTCTTTCAGTCTCATTTCGGTCAGGTGTCTTGTAAATCAGAAAAAAATGGCACCTAAAAATCTTAAGCCTAGTCATAATGCTGAACATCAACAAGAAGTAACTTCTCTTGATATGTTTTTAGGTGCAGGAGTAGGAGGGGCAGGTGCAGGATTAGCACTCAATGGAGATAAACATCACCGGAACGTAGAGCACAGAGGACGTCACCATCACAATCAGCAACAGCAACATGGTAATCAAAATTTGGAAGACGCGACGCAATTGACCACAACTCCATCTGGAGAACTGGAGGATCGCAGAGAAGACTTTGACAATGCCTGCTGTAGTAGACAAGAGAAATATGTCGCCATAGGATTTGGTAAGTCTCATTGCAAAATTCGTGTACTCAAATACTGGTTGCGGTTAATCCAAGGTGAAGAAACAATGCTTAGAGCAATATGCTAAGAACCCCAAATTAGGAACATTGTGCCAAATTCTGGGGCAGACGAGTTTAGGACACAACTCCAAAAGATTGAAATGGGTTGGGTTTGGGAAAAGTTGACTGAAAATGGCAAGAATGTGTGGAGAAAAATAAGGAGCAGGTACTTAGATTTAAGCCAACAAGATATTTTCGCCTATTGGAGGTGTTCACCAAATATCATGACGAATTTGGATAACAACAGTAAGAAGGGATCCTGGTTGAGAAAACCAGCTATTACACCGATAAAATGATAAACATTGTAGTTGTTTGTACTGTATAGGATAATAATTTATTTATTTTAAAATTTTATTTTAATTCTGTATCTTTCGAGAATCCGACATGCTGACTATATGTCACTCCTATATTGATTACATGATCATCACTTTTGTGATTAACACATGCAGATGTGAGGCCAGCTGCCAGATGGTAGGCCAATGACCTTCTAGTACTATGCACAATGGAGAGTTTTACATAACTGTCCTTCATGTTAGTATTTTCATTTTATTTCTAACTATTCAGTTAAATGGTAGCACTGTATAAATGGTACAAGCCTAATAAATGTATACTTATCATAAATGATAAAGACTAAAACGTAAATATTTATTCCCCGCCATAACCGGCTACGTAACAATGAGCTACATTATATTTATGCCAAACCAGCTGTAATGATAACAGTTAAGTCTCTTAGATTGCAATAGGCAGGACATGTGGCACTGATGGGAATGCAAAATTGGCATTGAATATCTTATAGGAAAACCAGAAGGAAAGTGTTCAGTAGATAGACCAAAAATGAGGCGGGAGAATAACATTCAACTACAGGAAAACCAGAGGATAATAACTCAGTAGGTAGCCTAAGAATGACGTGGGAAATATTATTAACTATGATTTGAAGGAAGTAAATTGCAAGCTGGGAATGTAGCCGAGCGGTTAAGGTAGGAAGCCTTGGCGCCAGAGCTACGGGACTTGCGCTGGTTCGAGTCTCCATGGGGGAAGAAATTTTCTCATGGTATTTCGGCCAGTATGGGACCGGTGCCCACCCAGCATCGTGAGGCAATTGGGTAGCTACAATAAGTAGCGGCTCTAGGTTGAGGAACCAGCTATAACGGCTGGGGGACTCGACATGCTAACCACATGTCACCCCTACACTGGCTGTTGATCATCTACCTCTGTGATTGACACATGTGGATGTGAAGGGCCAGCAGCCGGCTGGTAAAAGGGCAACCGCTGAAAAGTGGAAAGACCCTCAATCGGATCAATCGGAATCGGAATGATTAGAAAACTATAGCTCAGGTTAGGGATGTGTGGAGAACGTCGTCCGCGAGACCATGAATCTATGAGTTCGAGAGTGCTAATGAATTAATCAGTTATAAACTATTGAGGAAAATGTGGCTTTGCATGGACTATTTTATTCAATCAATGACAGTAACTTCATCATATAGTGAGTAATGTTTTTTAAAAATTTCAAATTCTCTCTCAAGTAGTTCCCAAGAAAATTGTACCTATATTATTTTTCCAGAATTAATTAAAAGTATACAGACTAAGTGGTTTAAGATATCTAGAAAATACACATTTTAAAGGCAATTGTATCCTAAATTAACAGAAAAATTATAATAATATCAGGTAATTAGAATCAGAAATATATATAATTTGAAGAGTTACTTTTTACATACCTCTTCACACCTCAATTCCCTTAAACACAGCAAATAAAATTTGATTTACCATAATTGAAGTGGATACAGACCTTGAACCCTCCGAATCTATATTTGTTAACTGCGCTTTAGAATGAAGCGACGAGCACAATGACCGAATTACATGCAGTACAGAACAGACAGCAAATGACACCCTAACACCCTTGAACAATGTCATTCAGATGCGCAAAATGCAGTGAGGTTAGTAACACAATAAAAACAGAATCTTTTGCGAATAAACTCAAAATATTAAGATACCTAGTGTCCCGGATAACAAGTATTTGACAATAAAGTTCTTAGGAAAATGTTGGGATCAAACAAAGATGAACATAATACGTGATCTTTATAGGAAACCAGATATAATAAGAACAGTTATGTACTGTAGACTGTGCTGGACAGGACATGTGGCACGAATGGGGAATGAAAGTGGGGCATGGAACCTTCTTGTTAAAAAAACAGAGGGAAAACTCCCAGTTGGTAGACCAAGAATGAGATGAGAGAATAACATTAACCATGATTTGAGGGAAGTATATTATACAGGGGATGATTGGAAAACATTAGCTCGAAATAGGAATATATGGAGACCTTATATCCGCGCGGCCATGAATCTACGGGTTCGATAGAGCCAGTGAGTTAGTTAGGTAGTTGTATTTGAAATGGAGAAGAGTACATGACAATGAGCTGCAATAATCTTTATAGAATATCAAATATAATAAGAACAATTATTATGTCTCGTATACTGCAATAGACATGTGGCACGAATAGGGAATAAAAGAGGGACATGGAGTCTCTTCTTAAAGAAACCAAAGGGAAAGCGCCCAGTGGCAAGGCCAAGAATGTGGTGGGAGAATTTATTAATCATGACGTAAAAAAGGGAATTTATACAAGGGATGATTGTAAAACATTAGCTCAGATAGAGATCTATGGAAAATTTATGTCCGCACGGCCATGAAACTTTGGGTTCGATAGTGCCAATGAGTTAATTATTTAGTTATAGAACATACATTCATAAACACACACATACATACATAAGTACATATATAATCATATAAGTACATACATACGTGAATACATAGTAAATACATCTAAATGGACCTATTAATGTACTTATACTGGCTGTCAACAGCACGTATGCCTTTCAGTCAGTGGGATCCATTTGTAATCAATATTTTACATAAATTTTAATCTAATAAAACCCTACTTCTATTACTACTCCTACTATTAACACTATAAATACGTTCATATATGTCTAGTTTGGTTGCTAAATACATTGTAACAGTAATTTGTCCATTATTTGCTGCTCTTTTTAACATAAGAAATCTGCATTACTTTTCCGAAAGTTTTTTTATCTTCGCTTCCTCTTTAATCCCTCAAACACTATGAACCACTTATTTTTTCTGTACACAGGAAAATCGTTAAATACTGTACCTTACGGGCTATAAGGCCGCCCTGTTTTCTTCCGAAAAATTTCCTCCAAAACGTCACGATACGTCTTATTCACCGAATTCAAGATAAAAATGCCCAGCCGTTTGATTTAAAATTACCCGCCAGTATTAAAAACGGCTATATATTCGATTTGCGCGGGAATTATCACTATATCGGCAACATTAGATTAATACCCCAGTCCAGCCACGACTAGCAGTGCAATACGATGCCGACCGGGACATGAGTTGAGGGGGATTCACAAGCATGTCTAACACTGTACCCTCCCGCCCACGAACGCCGTCTAGGGCCTATGATGTGTCATTGCAGTTATACGAGGTCTCGGAACTGAAACAAATGGATGATGAATGAAAAAACATAAAAATCAACAAAGTGTGTCAGTTGATAAAACAGTCGTGGTATAGAGTTGTAAAATCTTTTAAAGTAGTGCGGCGTCCTGTAAGAAATGCGTCATGATGGCAGTGAAGACCATCTTATATATGAAGAGATGACGACGACGACGAAGAAGAAGAGGAAGTTCAGATGACGATTTTCAGGGATTTAAAAGATCAAAACGGTTTTATAAACAAATATGTTTTTAGTATGGCTTTGAAATCTAATAATAAAAATGGTAAAAATGTTATTTTTTTAAAGTTGCCTAAAATTAAGGTGCGTCTTATAGTCCGTAGCGTCTTATAGTCCGTAAAATATGGTACATATTTCTGAAGTTAAAACAAAGCTTTATTGTAAACAAGTGGGTTGCAATTCTCGACATATCCGTAAAATAGAAAATGTATATTCGTTGAGAGTCAAGTCGTTGGTGAAATATCCTATTTATAGAGATCTTATGTCCGTATAAATTTCACATTATATATTGTGTTTATTAAAGAATATTTGAAGCTCAAAGATAGCACACAAGTCTATTTACACAACTATTATTAATAACTTCTACAGTTTACATTCAAAGAACCTGACATCTCCTCGCCAAGCATAACATTCTCTATCAAATTGCATGTACGTAAAAATTATTCTTATCTTTGTGCGAATCTCTCACAATCAATGGTACGAGATGTGGAATGTAGTTCAGTAGATTTTGGAATAAATGTCAGAATGAAATAATTCAGAAACCAACTCTGTGGCATATGTAATTCGCAAGTTCTATGCTGCATTCATTAAGGCCGTCCACAGGTACCTATCACCAACGAACTCAATTCAGTTCATATCTCAGATATCTAGTTACTTAGTTACTTACACCCATTCGAATATTATCTCCCACCTGCGAAGAGTAACCATAGAATAGAGAGTAAATTAAATGAAGTAAAAATGGATTCTTGGAAGCGTTCAATTGCATTTTCTAGAAGAGATAAAACAAAAAAAAATGTAATTAAGCAAAAGATGAATGTTCGATTTTCAATTGAGGATTTCATTTAAAAAATATTAAAATGTTATGGCCATGTAAAAACAATGACAGAAGACAGATTTCCAAGACGAATACTAGAATGGATGCTACTTGGTAGAAGAAGAAGAGAACGGCCAAAAATAACATGGATTGGTGGTGTTTAGAGCAGCATCAAGGAAAAGGATTGGACGATGGAGATTGGAATGACACAGATATGTGGAGGAGAATGACAGTAGATTAATTGGGCGTAGAAAGATGTGGATTATTGAGAAACCTGCTTAATAAAAATAAAAAGAAAGAAAACGTCCGTCACGCAGTAACTGCGTAAACTAAGCGAATTTCTCACTATAGAAATGTGCTGGTTTACTGAATATATCTTTATTTTTCAAACCCTTAAATTGGAGAAAATATTTTGTATTGTGTTGTATGTGACGACAAATGTGCGCTATCCGGTGTGGCGATCTGGAGTAATTTTCGCTCCATGGCGGCTAATTCCTACACTGCTAGATGTATGAGGTTCATCTGCTTGCCCGTACCTATACGGCAGTGTAATTGGTGTATTAAAATGGAATGATGCAGCATGGTATAATGGGCGTGCACATCGTAAACCTTACCTCTGATGAGCATGACTCGAACCAGGGATTTGGAATGATTCACGCCGCTTGGCGCTGTGGCCGCAATTCTCCATTACAAGGGCAGTTCTCATAAGGGAATGTGTCATTACTGTTGGTTATATGGGTATTTCCTGATGTGTAGTATGTCATTTTAGTTCATCATCGACATAATCTTTTTAATCTTTTGGCCTCTTCCGGTTTAAAATTGGTCACTTTATTTCTTCATAGGTCGGCCAACACTTACTTTTCCTATAGGATTATAATTCAGGACGGGTTTTGCTATTCACCAAGGCTCGAAGAATGCATGCAGCAACCATCTCTGTTTGGGGATAATGTACAGAGGAGCTGGGACCGAAGCTAACCCTGGGACTGGTCTAACCCTGCGTAGCGCTCGTAACGCGACCAGGCGAGAAATTTAAACATTCACGTCATTGCAGTTGTTGACCTATATTGCGCAATAGGGGGGTTTATATGGGAGTTATGGCAGTAGCGATATTGCAATTGAAGGGTCTCTTCGAAGGGCATTATTAGTAATTTGGTAACGTATTCTTAAGTTTAGATATTGTTTCTAATAAATGTCACTTTATAGGTAGCGCGCCGAGGAATATATAGTATTTTATGGGTTCAAGTCAGGACGTCTAGTAGGATTAATGGTATTAATGTTACTTCTCTAGCATAAATGAAAGCCAACAACACGATCTACCAATGATTTAATATAACTGAACTCAAAATAAATATTAGCAAGACAAAATAAAACTACATATGAGTTAAAACATGTTAAATATTTATGATCTAAAATTAACATGTTATTAATATAGAACGTGCCAAATATTAATTGAATTTAAATGCAACATTTACTATTAATTTTGCTCAAAAAAAGAGAGGCAAACAAAATACTTTATTAACATCTTTAAATGACTATCTTTTTTAGAGCTGAACTTTTTTACAACTAATTAAATATTAAGACATTCCTCAAATTTCTGAAAATAAAAGAAAACTCTACTTACGTAAATTGCCCAGCAGGACAGCTGACTTGGGCCTTGGGCAGACCCAGATACCTCACTCTCTCTGGCTCCATCTGAGCTCAGTTCCATATCGTATTCTCCTTAGATGTGGCATAGCTAAACTTTCCTAATAATTTTCTGGAACATTCTATTGAGTTATTTCCGATCGATTGAGGGTCTTTCCACTTTTCAGCGGTTGCCCTTTTACCAGCCGGCTGCTGGCCCTTCACATCCACATGTGTCAATCACAGAGGTAGATGATCAACGGCCAGTGTAGGGGTGACATGTGGTTAGCATGTCGAGTCCCCCAGCCGTTATAGCTGGTTCCTCAACCTGGAGCCGCTACTTATTTTAGCTACCCAATTGCCTCACGATGCTGGGTGGGCACCGGTCCCATACTGGCCGAAATACCATGAGAAAATTTCTTCCCCCATGGAGACACGAACCAGCGCAAGTCCCGTAGCTCTGCGCCAAGGCTTCCTACCTTAACCGCTCGGCTACGGCGAGTTATTTAATTTCGAAAATGTCCTGTCTCTTGTCGCCAGATAAAACATATTATTTCTGGGAAACTTTGGATGTATCAAAATAACATGTTTATAAATCTTTCTAAATGAGTTTCTACAACTTGTTTATTCAGTTACAAGGGTAATTCAATATTTAATATGCCAATTATTTAATAAAACGATATAAGATTAACCCAGTTAAGCCCGTGATTAATGAAGTTAAACCCGTGTCACAACAAGCGATATTGTTAACTCGTTTCTAATGAGTGCATCAGAATGTAGAAGTTGAGCAGCTCTGTGAAGCTCAGTAATCCTCCTGTACGGAGGAGCCGAAAATATAAATTTCAGGCATGTTTTTTTGGGGGGTAGCAGTAAGGATGCCCCTAGCTTCACAATCAACCAACAGCTTGCTACGGATCACAGCCATGTATAACACGAGCTTGATCTTTGTAGACAATGTGTTTGACCTAAAAAAAATATAGTAAAGCTTTGGAATAATTCTCATTTAAAATATGTCGAGTATGAATTTTGGGAGTTTAAGTGTTTGTCTAAATTGAGATTGAATTGTCTAGATCCTCAATGAGGATATTTTGAGCTTCTAGGGTGATGAGAAATTAAGGAGTAGAATTGGATATGTTAAATAAATTGGTAAGAATTTTGGTAACGTTGATTTTAATATCACATTGCCGGAACCAGGAAAAGCTAAGATTAAAACGTATTGGAAAATGCGCGCGCGGAGATGAAAAGCATGCAAAGTGGACTGGTAGACGAGAGAAGTGTCTCGGCATAAGTATCAAAATGAACCCGAGGACTGGGAAGGTGAGTCAGAAACAAAGAGTAAATACACCACTGAAGAGAGAACTGCATCCTGCGGAACTCCCGCTAATAGAGGCTGGTTGTTAGACTTTGATCCCTCTTTATACTCATACACACGTCGTTCACTGTACACTTATACACGCCTGTTTTATAAGATATACATTTTAAAATTGAAATAACTTAATCACACGTCATTCAGTTTACATTATACATACGCCATTCAGTTCACAAGGAAAAGCGACCGAGCACTTTATCTACTCGATGTACACTATCTGACTGTGACCGTAAATGCGTGGGATGTACTCGTATACTGCTGAGTCAGCGCACATTTCAAGTCCCGTGCCTGCACGCGTAAAGCTTTCGTCATCACACAGTACAAACCCCGCGTCTACCGTTAAATAACTATACTGATCTCAATGTATATATATATATATATATATATGTGTGTGTGTGTTATATTGCAGATTTCGTGGATATTAGTATGATTAAGAAAGTTTTCTTGGGTTTTCCGCGTCATGGATTCAAGTTCGGCCTCTGGCCACTGATTCCGACGTTTCGGCATGATCCCACATGCCATTATCAAGGAATGATAAGTACGAGTCATAGGTTTAGGTCTTATATAATTAGACACACAGAGTTATCGCTGTGGTCCGTTTCCGGATGGGTGTACGGTTCGGAAACGGACCACAGCGAAAAGACCCAAACCTATGACTCGAGCTTATCATTCCTTGATTTTGGTATGTGGGATCATGCCGAAACGTCGGAACCAGTAGCAAGAAGCCGAACTTGAATCCATGTCGCGGAAAACTCAAGAAAACTTTCTTAATCAAATATGTGTGTGTGTGTGTGTGTGTGTGTGTGGGCACATGAGCGCGCGCGAGTGTTTTAACGCTCTAGTAGACGCAAATCTGTAAAACCAAACTCAAGATATAGCAATTAATTTTTAAGAAAATAGGTCGAATTAATTACCTAGCACAATGGGAGCATTATGAGTAGTGGTTAACCTGAAGTGAAAACTTAACACAACACTCGAACTGCTACAATTTTATTTTTTGTAACTAAACTTGGTATATGCCATTGGAATAAAACGAGTAAGATATTCTCTAAAAAATCGGTGATATGTGATCTTTACTCATAGGAATGGAGATTTAACTGAAAGCCGAAATTTAAAAATTGCTTTACCAGCCCCCCCCCCCGGTTCGTTTATTTGCAATCCAAACTCAATATCATACATAGGATTTAATTAAAACAAGAACCATATATTCCGTATAGGCCTACCAGGAAAATCGGTTGATAAATAGTCTTGTTGAGGAATAGTTTATTTCACACAGTTCTTGAGTGATGCACTTTTTATCTCTGTGTTCTTTCTGTTTATATTAACGATTACCTGGATGATCTGCTTAGGAAATATATTTCAATATGTTTAATTGTTTATAATTTTTTATTATGTGGCTCAGGTCCAGAACGCTTGAATTTATATTGGGGGCTTGCACATAACTTGACATTGTCACTTCGGTATAAATAGCAGAGGAATTCGTTGCATGGGTCTTCATCACTTCATAATTACAAAGCATTTGCTTTCCTCGCAAAACCGCAGCCAACAGCAACACAGTGGCGTGCACATCATATTAATTGTTGCCAAACGGTGGTTTCTCCACTAAATGCAAAGTTCAGTGAAATTCAATGAACTTTGGGACTGATTATTGAGGTTGTTTTCATAAAAAATATATTTTTTTTTTGCAAATCCCTATCAATCATTTTTTTTAATACAGGCTTTCCACTTTACAGCAGTTTGCCCTTGATTCCTGGTTTCCAGAGATTCCTATTTTCCCATTGTCCATCTTCCATACCCCTCTTCATCATGGCATCATATATTCCCTCTTACCAAGCTCTTCTACTTCTCCCCCTCCTCCTTCTGCCTGGTACCATCCAATCCAACACCTGTTCAGGCCACTGGTCTTCTGACATCCGTTGTCCATGTCCATACCACTGTAGAGCTCTCTTTGTTATCCTATTGATAACAGTTTCTTGTGCATCCATTTCTTGTCTGATATATGTATTTCGAATATGTTGTAGCCTGGATATTCTCATACTTCTCCGTAATCCATCCATTTCTGTCGCCAAGATTCTTTTTGCATCCTTTCATTTATTGTCCAGCTTTCTGATCATTATTTAAGTATACTTTCCATTATTGTCTGTATAATCTCTTTTTTTTGTTTTTCTGGTCAAATTTCTATTCCATAAAAACCATTCAGGGATCTAATCGCCTTCCTTGCACAATTTACTCTGTTAATAATATATTTTTCACAAGTACCAGATTTATCTATTATAGATCCAAGATATTTAAATTCTTCAACACATTTAGTTACCATATTGTTTACTTGTATGTCTTCTGAATTTGCTCCGATTACCATATATTCTGTTTTAATATAATTTATCTTCAGTCCACCTACCTCAAATGCATCAACCAACTTTCTAATCATATATTCTATATCTTCTTTATCTTGTCCTATTATAATCTGGTCATCAGCGAATAATAAATTGTGCTGTAAATGACCATTAATGCTAATTCCTATTCCCCTACATGCTTTATTCCATTTCATTAATATATCTTCTAAATATACATATAAATATATGTATCTTGAACAATGTTGGCGACATCCCGCATCCTTGTCTTAATCCTTTTGTGATATCAAATTCTGAGGATGCTCTATTTCCAACCTGAATACTTGCTTTACAATCATACATTATTTTTATAAAATTTATGAGAGATTTAGGTATTCCAAACTCCCCTATCATTCATACTTACAAGAAAACTATCAATCATTGCGTGCTGAAATCTGCCTTGAAATTTCTCCCAAAGAAGCCGTATCCAAAAAGGTATCTGCCTTTTTAACTGCAAGGCACATAAATTAAGCTAGAATCTGTAAGGCAATCCACTGTGTGAAGCAGATGGAATCCCTGCGTGAGTAAAGCGGAATGTAGTATGATGAGATTCGACGTGCGGGTAAGTTGTCAGGGGTGGAGTGTGGTGGGATGCGACATGCGGGTAGATTGTCAGGGTTAGCCATTTCACCAATTCACAAGTTGTATTACTTTCCTGTAGTTGAAATGAGAGCTTTGGCGCTGGATTTAAGTGTCTTGCAATTAAAAACGGCAGATACTTTTTGGACACGGCTTTTGTACATCACAACGCTTCTCTGGAAGAAAATTATACATGTACATATATATTCAGCGCTCTAGCGGTCGACGATTTTATTGAACAAAACTCCGCATATACATGCATTAAGAAATCTAAGGTTATATTTATTTTTTTAATTTTTAGTTTGTCATAAACCGAAATCCCATGAAAATTTATTTGCTTACGATATTTTTAGTGTCTAGGCATGAATATAATTGTATTTTTTCTTTATTTTATTTTTATGTATAATAGATTCGAGCTGTTAATCCTTTCTGTATACATTCTATCAATAATTTAATTTTAATTGTATTTAATATTATTGTATTATTATACATTATTTTCATTAATATTCAATTTTACAGATAATTAATTGTTTAGTATGTACTATTATTGTATTTTTTGTATTTATTTGTAACATATGTTTATCCTGGTGAGTGGAAGAGAAGGCCACCACGCAAAATAAATTTATTCTAAATTTTAAAATTCTTAGGAACATTTTTGTACTAAAGAGAGATGGACAGACAGGTCAATGGAGAAGACTGCATAACAGTGAATTATATGGTCTTTATAGGAAGCCATATATAATGGGACTATGATGGGCAAGACATGTGGCACGAATGGGGGAATGAAAGACCTGCATGGAAGCTTCTTGTAGGAAAACCAGAGGGAAAACGCCCAGTTGGTAGACCATGAATGAGGGATGAAGATTGTACAGGGGATGATTGGAAAACATTGGCTCAGGATAGGGATGTATGGAGAGCTTATGTCCGCACGACCATGAAGCTACGGGTTCGATAGTGCCAGTGAGTTAGTTAGTAGTTAGTTATTTTACCTGAAGCGAAAATTCAAAATCGCTACAGCGGCCGCAGTTTTCGATATTTCACACCGAATTTCTGTGAATGCCATTGAAATAAAACGAGGAAGGTACAAGTATTCTCCAAAAAATCAGTAAAATCGTACAAGTAATAAAACTCCATGGCGCGCTAGGCCCCGAAGATCTCTGACTTAACATCAGGCTGCTGGTCTCATATCCATGTGTTATTTACAGAGGTGGACGATCATCTAGCCTGTATTGGGGTGACATATGGTTAGCATGTCGGATCCTCCAGCATTATAGATGGTTCTCTCAACCTGTTTACTAGTAATTGAAGTAATTTATTTAAAAGCCATAATTTAAAAAAAACGCTCTACCGCCCGCCGTCCCTAGTAAAGCTGCAAAGCATAGCATGAAAATGCTATGATTGCAGTGAAAGACCTGCCCTCGAACAGAATTACTATGGATGGATGAATATTCCTTTTCTCGCATCTTAACTGGACAGATGCGATTTAATTAACAAAACAACAATATATTCCCTAAATCAGAAAAAAATCTAGTCCGATTTGACTTGAGCAATTCGTTTAGTTTACGCGGTTTCTGTGACGGATTTTGTTTTTTCGCATTTGCGTTAGTGGTAGTTTAGTGTTTTTTTTATGATCACGTCTTGTTTAATAATTGGGCATGGAATTTTAGCTTCTAAAATATCAACAAATGTTAAAAATTCCAAACAAAATCAGTAAATATGCATTAAAACTGTAAAATATGCTCTAAAATATTAATTTAGGTTTTAAATATGTGTATCCGTATTATAAACAACAAAATAGATGTAAGGATTACGAAATTAATTCAATTAATTAAATTACATAACCGTAGTGTATCTAATTATTGAATACAAAATAAAATTACTGTCAATTTTTACCTTACCGCGTGACCAAACTCTGTGAAGGCACCGGAAATTTTGGAGACTTTTGAAAGATTTAACTGGTATATTTAATTAATAGAGGTTAATTTTGGTGTAAAAAAACAACATAGGTACAGAAAGATAAAATAGGCATTTCAGGCATGTTCATGATGGTAGGCTTCTCATGAAACTTGTACCTACATCATAAGTTATATTTTTTTCAGGAACAAAATAAGCATAAAACTAAAATCAAAGATATAATACCGGTAGGCCCACCTTTAGAATCCAATGTTTGACACCCTTGATGTTATCACATCAATAATTTCAGTATGTTCTTTGGCGAGGACACGAATAGTGATAAAACTGTTTCAAGCAACAGACTCTCTTAATTTTTCTCATACATCCCTTCCACTTAGATAACCGAAAATGTATCTTTCTTGCCAATTTCCACTTTATGTGAGAAGATGTGACAACTCAAAAAAACTAGAAGCACGAGTTCTCAAACTTAGGGCACATAAAATTAGGAAAATTTTAAACAAGTGACGTACTGTATAATTCAGATAATGAAATCAGGTTCAAGAAATAAATTAAACCTAGGGACAACTCTGGAAATGAATTGTAGTATATATTACACGAATTCTCGTCATCCCAGATTTTCCCAAAAAATGTTAAATTAAAAATGCATATAAAACTGTGATTATTCCATTATATCATATGGAAGCGAAATGAGAAAATATTATAGATATTTGAGAATTAAGTGTGAAAGAAAAAAAAAAACTAAAAAGTGACTAACTCATTGGTATTATCGAACTCGCTATTTTGTGGCCGCAGAGACGTTAGCTCTCGATATATCTTAATATTTTCCAGCCATTCTCTGTTTGCCTCCCCTCCCTCAAATCATGGTAATGTTACACAGTCGAAGTTCCTTATCCGCGGGGATATGTTCCGTAAATATGCCGCGAGTGTTGAATGTAATCTGTATAGGTGTATACGTTCCAAGGTTCCGAAATAAAATATAAATTATCAAAATAAAATTAATTACTGAGTGATTTTGAACAATTTCTATTAATTATTATTGTCAGGCATAGGCAAGGGCTTAAAGAACTTAGTAATTTATTTTCCTCTTCTGCCGCTTTTATAAGAGTTTTCAATTCAGATTGATATTTAGTTATGAATTCAGCTTCCATATTTTGTCTTCGGATTTCTTGATGAATCGTACAATTGATTCATTAACACTGAAACAGCGTAATTAGACATAAACGACTCGCCAATACGTAAACAGCCAAACATTTATATTTTTACTTTAAGCGGCACCACTGCTTTTTTCCGTTTCGGAACTAATTTTCTTTCATTTTACTCTACATTATAAATTGGCAACAAATCAGAAGAGACACGCGTTATTCAATCAAAATTATTGCAACGAATGACAAGTTTAAACAATAAGACACCAATCGTTGCGAGGGCGGCATTTATAACGGACATAGCGGCACATGAATTACGGCGGCGGTAGCTTTTAACGACGAACTTTAGGCTTAGTGGCAATAAGGCTTGTTTTACCTTGATATCAATTTGTCCATTTGGTTTGAATTGCTCCTTGTATAAAAGCTGCCTTGGCACGTGCCTGCAGTAAAAAAGTTTCCGATGGTTAATAAAAGATACTTACTCACTTACTTACTTACTTACTCACTGACTGGCACTATCGAACCCGTAGGTTATGCCGCGCGGACATAAGCTCTCCATACATCCCTATCCTGAGATAATACTTTCCAATCATTCCCTGTATAATCTACTTCCCTCAAATCATAGTTAATGTTATTCTCCCACCTCATTCTTGGTCTACCAACTGGGCGTTTTCCCACTGGCTTTCCTAAAAAAAACTTCCATGCAAGTCTTTCATTCCCCATACGTGCAACATGTCCTGCCCATCGCAGTTTACGAGACTTAACTGTTCTTATTATATCTGGCTTCCTATAAAATAAAATATACTAATCCTTCTAATATTCCGACTGGATTCGCGAATAAAGAAATTTCTAGCCGCGAATACCGGAACTGTGGCGCAAATTTTAACCCGCGAATAATGAAAACGTGAATAAGGGAACCGCGAATAAGGAGCTTTTACTGTACTCCAAATTCATCCTTAGCCTACCTACTAGGCGCTTTCCTTCAAATTTTCCTACAAGTATCTAAGCGCCTCTTTCATTCTCCATTTGCGTCACATGTCCTGTCCATCACAGTCTTTCATTCCCCATTCGAACCACATGCCCTGCTCATCACATTCTATGCGACTTAATTGTTCTAAGAAATCAGGTTTCACATAAACATCATGTGGTTCACTCTTATGTACTTTTCTCTACCCTTCAAAATAAATCTTAAATTAACACACAATCACACAATGCAACTAAGACAGTCTAGCGTATAACAAAACTGAATATAAGAAACTAACTATAATAAATTCGACTCTACTTGTAAAAGTTATACTGCACGCCACTGATTGAGTACCAACTAAATATACAAATATTCGAGGCCACAATCCACACATTTGAATCAGATATGCATTCCCGAAGTTATCCGATCAGCTGCGGAAATATTGAGAACATGCTTCAGATTTGTAGAAGTAATTTGTTAATGTTTTTTATCAATATACCTACTTAATGCGCATTCCTATATCCGATGGTCCCACTCAAACCCAGTGAACTAAATTCCAAAAATCGCTTCCTTGAAATTTGTCTTATTTTCAGTAACATTGGTATGTGTTACATACACACATTTATGCAGTTTATCATCATCATAAATGCAATCCAACTTCCTTATGTCTAGAAATAAACTGAAATCTGGCACTCTTAGAATGGAATAAATTACAATTAATATTATTATTCCTCTAGAAAAGAGATGGGGAAAATAGGTGGAACGAACGTAATTATACATCTTACTCACTCCACATCTACCACAGCAAGGTCAGAGCTATATTTTTTTTTCGAGTTCTATTGTTTACAAGACGAGGCCACAACTGTGCAGTCGGCGTATTCCAGTAGCAACGCGATGTAATAGTTGTATTGTTATATAGGAACTTCGGGTAATTTGGACCCCTGATCTGAATTTGTTGTTGTTCTTCTTTAATTAAGGGAATTGAAATTTGTTTAATTACAGTGATTATCATTAGTGTTGTAACTATGAAATAGCATTGTTATTTTATTCAAATATGGAAACATCTTCATAATTTATAAACTTTTTTACATTACAAGAAAGTTCCACTTTAACTTCCATATTCAGATAGAGTGGACCCCATTGTCCACCTTAGCTTTTAGTCTATTTTTAGGTTTATTTACTCTATCAATGTATATAGACAGGCACATATTAATCTGAAAATATTTATCACTGATCATAATTAAGAGGCGTTGATATTTATTTAATGTTTTGAAAAATTATTGTTGATTATAACATTCACGCGTCATTCAACTGCAGAAAGCGACGGTCTTTGGGTTTAGTAAAATTACAAGGATATTAAATAAAATTAATTAAGTGAACGGTTTTTACAGATAGCATCCTCATTGATAAAATACACGTATTCGTGTAAAGTGGAGTCAGAGGACCACATTAACCGAATTCCATTGTTATGTTTAATTATTTCACATAATATAAAACCAAACCCTTCAGCATCTATATGATATAATATATTTATGAGTTTTTTTCAACATTTTTAATATTCAATTGCATAAATTAAGAATTGATTCTTAGCTTGAAAAACTTTTAAAGTGGCTATCTTTATAAATATCACAAATAAACCCTTCTTCGCACAAAGAATAAAAGAAACTGGCATTGAACCCGTCAAAGTTGATGATGGGAAGAAGTTAAATATTTTCTGTTCGAGGTCAGCACCAATTAAAGAAGATATTAACAGGATCCATTCAAACAGAAAGGTTCACGTTACCCGAACTCTTGACGTCTTAGTGTTGATAAATATTAATATAAACAAGCGTTTACATTTTAGTGATGAACGTGTGTTTACATAAATAGAATGAAAATAATAATGTTGTGTTACTTAATTCAGTAAACAGATCGAATTTTTTTGAAAAATTGTAAGGGGTTCCACTATGATTGAAGGGAAGAGAAAACACTGTGGTACTTTTTCCCATCACTGCTCTGTAACTTCCTCTAATATTCGCTAATTTTATTTTTCTTCTCATCATTTCAGTGTCTTTGTTATTGTCGTCAATGTTGATTTTTTTTTAGATTATTGCTGGTAATGTGAGTTTTACTTGGGCAGATTACTCAAGATAGGTATATTCGGTGATAGGGCTGCCACTTTTCAGCCTTCTGGAGGACTTGTGAATCGAATTTCAGCCTTCTGGAGGACTTGTGAATCGAATTTCCTCCATTCGTAATGTTGCAGTTATATCGCTTATACTCGGTCCCTGATAAATCTTAGCCGCAGAATAACAGTGCCCAACCCCCCCTGGTGTTATCTGGATTACATAGATGTAGCATATGCTCCCTATATACCCTGGGCGTGAGGGGCAAATCAAAAAAATTGGTTATATCACCTTCGCACAATGGATTCAAATCGTTTGCAAAAGAAGGTGTTCCAGTTATTAACCAAATGGAAACAAAGAGAAAGACCTAAACAACGCTAGATAAATCAGGAAAATCTTGAGATGTAGAATCTGGGTTCCCTGAGACTAAACCTAAAATATTTATGATGATGATATTATTATTGTCCAATTCATCTTATTTGTTTGTTTTATCGTTATTAGTGTTAATTTTACTAGTGTTAAAAATGTAATAGATAAAATAATTTTGGAGCAGATGAATAACATTTTTGACACCTTTTATAAAACAATTGAAATATTTAATATATAAAAATGAGTGTGAATATGTCTGTCCTTTATGGACTCAAAAACTACTTGACCGATTTGAGTGGGATCTTCATCATCATTCAGAGAATTTTCTAGGACAGTTAACGTATATAATAAATGCTACTATAATCAGCTATTAAATGTACATACAGAACAGAACATTGAGGAGGACAATTTACAGGCAGCAGAAATGCTAGTCGCAGAACCAAATGCATTAGTGGTTGAAATGGCGATTGAAAAATTGAAGATGTATAAAGCATCAGGTTCAGATGAGATCCCAGCAGAACTGATAAAATCAGGGAGAGAAAAATTGATGGACAAGATACGCTGGTTCCTTAGTATGATTTGGGAAAAATAAGCTCTTCCAGATGAATGGAAATAATCAATTATCGTACCAATTTATAAAAAAAGGAGATGAAACTGATTGCAACAACAACAGGGGCATCTCATTACTTTCAACTTCGTACAAAATTCTAACAAATATATTAGTCAGCAGACTTACTCCCTATATTGATGACATTCTAGGAGATCGTCAATGTGCATTTAGAAGAAACAGGTCTACAACAGATCAGATTTTTAGTATAAGACAGATTTTAGAAAATAAATGGGAATATAATGGTACTGTACATCAACTATATGTAGACTTAAAAAATGCATATGATTCAATTAAGAGGGAGAAGTTATATAGTATCCTACTGGAGTTCGGAATTCCTAAAAAGTTAGTTAGACTTATACGAATGTGTCTAAATGGCACAAAGAGTAGGGTGCGTGTAGGCAAACAGTTTTCGGACACTTTTGAAATCCAGAATGGGTTGAAGCAAGGAGATGCACTATCTCCTCTACTATTTAATTTTGTACTAGAGCATGCCATTAAATCTTTAGATAATGAGGAAGGCTTACAACTCAATGGTATTAATAAGCTGTTAGTTTATGCTGATGATGTAGTATTGTTGGCCGATAGCGCGGAGATACTAAAGGACAGCACGCACACGCTACTGACTAACACTAAGAAATTAGGACTGGAAGTAAATATCAATAAAACTAAATATATGGTCACACATAGAAAATAAATATATAATGAAAATGGACAACCAATGACAAATGAGGGAAATTTTGAGGAAGTGGCTGAATTCAAATACCTAGGAACAATAATCACAAATAGGAATGAGATGCACAAAGAAATTAAACATAGGCTCAATTCTGGAAATGCGTGCTATTATGCATTGCAGAGACTCTTGATATCCCAAATCCTTTCAAAAAACGTTAAACTGAAAATATATAAAACTATTATTCTACCAGTTATATTATATGGGTGCGAAACATGGACTCTTACTTTAAGGGAGGAAAAGAGATTATAAGTATTTGAGAATAAAGTACTTAGGAAAATTTGTGGACCAAAGAGAGATGAACAGACAGGTGAATGGAGAACACTACTTAACAATGAACTACATGGTCTTTATAGGAAACCAGATATAATAAGAACAGTTATGTCTCGTAGACTGCGATGTGAAGGACATGTTGCACGTATAGGGAATGAAAGACTTGCATGGAAGCTTCTTGTGGGAAAGCCAGAGGGATAACGCCCAGTGGGTAGACCAAGAACGAGGTGGGAGAATAACATTAACTATGATTTGAGGGAAGTAGATTATACAGGGAATGATTGGAAAGCATTAGCTCAGGATAGAGATGTATGGAGAGCTTATGTCCGTGCGGCCATGAACCTACGGGTTCGATAGTGGCAGTGAGTAAGTAAGTAAGTATGAACTATAGTACCTGAGCGAAAAAATATTGCATCGGTGCACTAAAAAAGTAGCTTTTTGGACGTTTAAATGGCTTACGCTGACTAAACTATAACATATACACCAAATTATTGTACACAGAATTGAATATCTCAAACAATTCCATAACAAAAGTCCGCGACAGCATATGTCTATCTTTTACAGTTAACTCACAATTTTTGTCTTTCAGCTCATTGATGCCAAAAAGATCGGGTAATCACCACGGAGTACCTAAAATTAATTACGGTATAAGTGTATACTTCTTTTTCTTTTTATATATTCAATTAAATATAAAAACACACGTATTTATTTAGGCGTAGCAGAGCATGCCGGGTATTAACTACGTAGTTTACAATAAAAATCAAAGACCGCTAATCATTGGTTTAAAAGATGAGAACGACAATTTAATTGTGAATAAAAATAAATGTCTGCAATCATGGCGAACATATTTTGAGTGATTATTAAATCACTAACACCCTCCAGATTAATAATTATAATGTTCAGAATATAATAGAAGAACCAGTTATGAGTGACATCGAAATAGAAATCCAACATTTAAGATCTGGCAAAGCAGTAGGAATTGCCTGGGAGCAAATCAAACTAGATGTACATATCATCAAGAAAAAAAGAGTAGGCCCCTACATCAAATAATTTCTGAAATTTTGAAACAGAAAAAAATATATATATAGTCTCCGTATTAGGTTAGCCTATAACAGCTAAAATTATGACAAATTAACTCTTCTATAATAGGCCTAAATAGTATATTACGATGCGAAATTGGGAAGTGGTTTTTACAGAATCGTGGAAAATGTTTAAAAACTGAACGATAGCAAGATTTTTAATTTCCGAGATTCTGTAAAAAAACTTCACAAACGTGCGTTATAAATTATTTTTTGCGCGATGGTGTTTTCAAAATAATAAATAATAATAACATAATAACATCTTTGTTGGAAATAACAACTGACTAACGTTAACGGTGTGGGCAATGTTTATTAGTTGAAACAACAGGAGGACGTGAGACCAATTAGTGATAAAATAACAGGAGGCCGTAAGAGCAGTTAGTGATAAAATGGCGGCAAGTACGTATTTATTGTTTTATATTGTTTCAAATGTAGTTCAGTTCATTTAAAATGCAATGATTTGTTTCGTATAATGTATATTAACACTACCTTTTTTATATTTTTTGTTTATACATTATATGTAGTATACATAGAGAGCAGTGGTTTTACTTCCCACACGCGTCTTTGTAATATGTAATATTACAGCATACATATTTTATTACAGTACAGTTGTTTAGGTTGGAACTCCGAAATGTAGGAAGTTGAACTTTCAATCATGGTTGTCATTTGTCGTACGACAAAACGCACTATCGCGCAAAAAAAAAGCATATTTATAAGCTTACACATGCGATAGTTACAGGGGCATTGCTCTATTAAACATTATATATAAAAGTTTGTTTCTCGTAATTATTCACAGAATCGCACCATATATTTAAGTAGGTTTTATTCAAGGAAAATCAACAGTTGATCAGATTTTTACTCTTCAACAAATAATCGCAAAGAATTGGGAATTTAGGACAAATGTCCATGTGCTTTTTCTTGGCTTTGAAAAAAACATAACAGTAGGCATTCGGAAGAGACACTCTATGGTTTAACTTTAGCTGAGAATTTAATAGCCCACAAGTTAATAAATTTAATTAAATATTATGCACAGAAAGATGTAAAGGTGTAATTAAAAAGAGTGTCACTTGTCCGACAGCTTTGATATACATGTTGGAGTTGAAAAAAAGTATTGTATTGTTCCAAATTCTGTTATCGAAAAAGAAGTTAAGAGACAAGATAATGGGTTTTTTAAATGATCAAATATTTAACATGCTTGCTTACACGTATGATGTTGCGTTGATTAGGAAACGGAAGAAGGTATTTAATATCTACTTACAGTCTTTGTTAAACAGGTAAAAAAAAATTAAAAGTCAGTGCCACAAAAAACCAAATAAACATTCTAATGACAAGAATTATTTTGAAAACAAATACGAATTTGAGAAAGTAGAACAATTTATACATTTGCGAACCATTTTTAATTAAACAAATTTATCTGAAAAATAAATTGTACACCGCTTATCTAGTACCAATAGAAATTACTATTGTCTGAACAAAGATCTAAGCTCTAGGCTCTTAAATAGAGCAACAATGCTTAACTGATACAAAACCATAATTTTGCCATCATTTTTGTATGAAACTGAAACCTGGTCTCTCACAAAAAAAAAATGTCAGAAAGATCTCTTATCTCTTTTAATTTTTTTAAGAACTCTTTGGTGTTGTTGAAGAAAATGGGGTATGGAGAATATGAAAGAATAGGTAATTAAGACTGTTGTATCAGGAGGACGATAGCAACAGTGAAAGAGCAGAAGACTGAGATGACTTGGTCACATATGATATCAATAAAACACAAGATTAGCAAAAAATAGCCATGAACAATCATCCACGAGTATAATACCATTGGACAGACCAAAACTAACCTGGAAAGACCAGGTGTATAAAGATTTCACACACAAGTAAATGGTCACTTGAAATAAGCGGACAGCAGGTAGAAAAAAAAAACCCATTTGGATTTGCAATACACCTAACTACTCACTATCAAACACGGAGGTTCGTGTCTACGCGTATAAAGCTTTCCATACAAGTCTATCCTGAGCAAATGTTTTCCAATCATCCCCTGCATAATTTACCTCCCTCAAATCATATTTCATTTTATTTTCCCTTCTCATTCTTGGGCTACCTACTGAGCGATTTGCCTACGAGAAGTTTCCATGTACCTCTTTCATTCCCCATTCGTGTGACATGTCCTCTACTTGGCAGTATATGAGACTTAGTGTCCTTATTACATCTTGCTTCCCATATGTTATGCAGTTTGTATGTAGTTTTCTCCATTCACCTGTCTGTTCGTCTCGCGTTGGTCCAAAAATATTCCCAAGAACTTTACTCTCAAATACTCGTAATCTTGCTCTTGTCTTATAGTAATAGAACATGTTTCATATCCGTATAGTGTAACGGAAAAATTACAGTATTTTATACCTTTAATATAATCTTTTATAGAGAAGTTTGCATCAACAATAATATATGTTATTATTATGTTGAGTGATTCCGGGTTCTGTGGCCGTGGTCCATAGTTGGTGTTGATACCAGACGTTTCGCCCTCAACTGCGGAGGGCATCTTCAGTGGCGAGTGCTTCTAGGCGTGTTTCCTGGTCGGAAGCTCTACTTAGAGTGAACGCTGCGGGTGTTGTATTGATACTAGTGGTGGGAGCAGGGTGAGCGGGCGTGGCTCTTGCTGATTGGCTAATGGTCGTCTCCTTGTTGTCCCTAGTGTTGATGCATTTATTTTCTAGTGTACGGTACCAGGCCTTAGACAGTTTAATACCTTCCTCTTTTCTGTTAATATTTTCCTTATGCTTGTGTATTTCTATAGCCTCTCGATATAATCTAGGGAAATAATAGGAAGTTGTGGCTAAAACTTGTGTATCATCGAATAGAATCTGGTGTCCATTCATAATGGCATGTTCTGCTACAGCCGATTTATCCATTTCTCCTTGTCTGCAGTTTCTTTTGTGTTCTGATAAACGGGTGGCTATACTTCTTTTTGTGGTCCCTATGTATGGTTTACCACACGAACAAGGAAGTCGATATACGCCGCAAGTGGAGAGAGGTGGCCGAGGATCCTTAGCTGAGCGAAGGCAGTCTTCTATTTTTCTTGTAGGTCTGTAAACTGTTTTTATGTTGTATTTTCGTAGGAGTTTTCCGATACGATCTGTGACTCTTTGTACATATGGTAAGTAGGCTATGCTGGTTGAGGGTGTGTTATCCATTCTGACGTGCTGTCTTCGTGGATGTATGGTTTGTCTTATTTCCTTGGATGTGTAGCCATTTTTCTGGAAACAATTGAACAGATGGTGTTGTTCTTGTTTAAGGGTGTTGTGGTTGGCATAACTTAGTCGCTCTGTCGAACAGTGTCTTAATGACACCTCGCTTTTGTCTTGGATGGTGGTTAGAGTCTTTGTGCAGATATCGGTCTGTGTGTGTAGGTTTTCTGTAAACTGTATGTTGAATTTCCCCATTGCCAGTCCTTATTATTTGAACATCCAGGAAAGGAAGGAAAGGAAGTCTTCCATGGATGTTCAAATAATAAGGACTGGCAATGGGGAAATTCAACATACAGTTTACAGAAAACCTACACACACAGACCGATATCTGCACAAAGACTCTAACCACCATCCAAGACAAAAGCGAGGTGTCATTAAGACACTGTTCGACAGAGCGACTAAGTTATGCCAACCACAACACCTTAAACAAGAACAACACCATCTGTTCAATTGTTTCCAGAAAAATGGCTACACATCCAAGGAAATAAGACAAACCATACATCCACGAAGACAGCACGTCAGAATGGATAACACACCCTCAACCAGCATAGCCTACTTACCATATGTACAAAGAGTCACAGATCGTATCGGAAAACTCCTACGAAAATACAACATAAAAACAGTTTACAGACCTACAAGAAAAATAGAAGACTGCCTTCGCTCAGCTAAGGATCCTCGGCCACCTCTCTCCACTTGCGGCGTATATCGACTTCCTTGTTCGTGTGGTAAACCATACATAGGGACCACAAAAAGAAGTATAGCCACCCGTTTATCAGAACACAAAAGAAACTGCAGACAAGGAGAAATGGATAAATCGGCTGTAGCAGAACATGCCATTATGAATGGACACCAGATTCTATTCGATGATACACAAGTTTTAGCCACAACTTCCTATTATTTCCCTAGATTATATCGAGAGGCTATAGAAATACACAAGCATAAGGAAAATATTAACAGAAAAGAGGAAGGTATTAAACTGTCTAAGGCCTGGTACCGTACACTAGAAAATAAATGCATCAACACTAGGGACAACAAGGAGACGACCATTAGCCAATCAGCAAGAGCCACGCCCGCTCACCCTGCTCCCACCACTAGTATCAATACAACACCCGCAGCGTTCACTCTAAGTAGAGCTTCCGACCAGGAAACACGCCTAGAAGCACTCGCCACTGAAGATGCCCTCCGCAGTTGAGGGCGAAACGTCTGGTATCAACACCAACTATGGACCACGGCCACAGAACCCGGAATCACTCAACATCATGATTACCGGCCGTGAAAGCCTGCATTCAACTATATGTTATTATTGTTGATTTTATGTTTAATTGCTTTCTGCACATCATTTCCATTTTGCAATTGAATTACTAGCTGCAGAAACAACATATCTAATAAAATTAAAATGTTCAATACATTCACACAACTTCATAATTATATTATTTGCAACACCAAAGTGTTCAAATAAAAATTTCTCCCAGATTTCCAATCCTCTTATGTCATAATTCTGAAAGGAAAACGACTCCGAAATATGACATATGTGGATATTATTGCCATTATATATATATAGTCCACCGCTGTGGTCTCGAGGTAGCGTGCTGCTTTGTCACGCAGCGGGCACGGGTTCGACTCCCGGTAGGGACAGGCTCCTGGGTGAGTTTTTTTCGGGGTTTTTCCTCACCTGTAAGACAAATGTCAGGAAGCGTAGGGCCCAACGGTCCCCAAAAATCATCCGGCCATCATAATCATCCTTCACCGGTGTGGAAAGCAACGGGAAGCTACCACACCTATAATTCCTTAGTAAAGCTGCAAAGCATATCATGAAAATGCTATGATTGCAATGAAAGACCTGCCCTCCGGCAGAATTACTATGGATGGATATGTTTTACATATATATGCCCGTTTTGCAAAGTACGACTTTTACGATACATGGAATTGTTTTAATTGTACTAAAATAAACAATAAACAGACAGGAAAATAAATAGAGTTATATTTCACGTGATAAATTAAGGGAGTTGATATTATCACGCGTGTACAATAATTACTGACAATATCTTTATAATTTATTTTCCTGTCCTCTGTAGGCCTATATTGTAAGCTATTAGAAAAGTGTCACATAAAGCTCACAGTTTCCCACAGGGATGTATTGTGCTACTTTTGCAGATCCTTCACTATTTTAAGTGTACTGAAATATTAGTAGTGGTACTTACCATAGTTTCTTATGAAGTAGACTCAGAGATTCATTGCATTTTAGCGAAAATAGGGTATGCTCCGCTAATCCATTAATATTGCCTCTTCACAATGAACAATCTTCCCTTTACATCTGCTGCATATTCAATGCGCCTCTACTTGGACAATTGGAAAGGAGGTGGGAGAACAACATTAACTATGATTTGAGGGAAATAGATTATACAGGGAATGATTGGAAAGCATTAACTCAGGATAGGGATGTATGGAGAGCTTATGTCCGTGCGGCCATGAACCTACGGGTTCGATAGTGCCAGTGAGTAAGTAAGTAAGTAAGTAAGTAATTTTATTTTCCTTAATTCCTTACTGGTGTCTCATCTGTTAAATGTAGCGAGTAAAGTAAAAGTTTTGTGTATTTCAGAGTTAAAATAATAACGTCTTGGTCAATAGTAACATCGAGAAAATAATGGACTTATGAATGCATACAGGAATTCAGGCCTACCGCAATAAAATACAACAAATTCCCTATTTTGCAAAAAGGGAATAACTGCACTAGATATAACCATTTCAGGAAAATCAGGAATGTGGTAATATATGTGTCCTTTTAGCACAGTTCATACAATTTCTCTCCACATATTTATTGATTAAAAAGAACGAAAATTTCAAATGTTATTATATTACATACGCCCTGTCTGCATCTTATAATTTAATTATATTGATGCTATAACTCATCCGAGCTAAGTTCCAGTTGTAATGTAAATAAAGCACATGTAAGACTGCATTTTCATTGGACGAATAACGATTTTACCTTTCAGCGTGTAAGAAAATATAGTTCCCTCCCTAACACTCGAAATTGAGAGAATAAAAAAATAATAAAATAGGCCTATGTATTATCTAACATAGGGCCTATGTCTATATAAGTTACTAGCTACTATCCGGCATGCACTGCTACGCCTGAATAAATGAAAATTAATGTGCTCTTATGTTTAGATGAATAAGTAAAAGGAAAAATAATTATAATATATATTTTTTAGATACACCGTGCTGATTACCCGACGTTGCCCGAGAATCTACTTATCCCCATCTTCTTGGCATAAATGAGCTGAAATACGAAAATGAATGTGTTTATGTTTACTTAAATAAGTGAGAGGAAAATGTTATATCGTAATTATTTTTAGATACCCCGTACTGTTTACCCGGCGTTGCCCGGGAATCTGCTCATCCCGATCTTCTTGGCATAGATGAGCTGAAAGACAAAAATTAATGTATTTCTTATGATTAGTTGAATAAGTGAAATGAAAAATAATTATAAATGTAGGCCTACATCGTAATTATTTTAAGATTCCCAGTATTGATTACCCGGTGTTGCCCGGGAATCCACCTATCTCCATATTTTTGGTATAAATGAGCTAAATGACAAAATTCGTTATTGTGAGTTATCCATAAAAGAATATCCGCCATATGCTGCTTATGCTTGCACAAGAATCTACGTATTTGTCTCGATCTTTTTGGCATTAATGAAAGACAAAAATGGTTATTGTGAGTTATCCACAAGACATAAACATATGCTCTCGCGAGCTTTTGTGTATAGTTTTTTTTTAGATATTCAATTCTGTGTACATTCATTTTGTGTATTTGTTATGGTTTAGGCAGCGTAAGCTATTTAAGCGCCCAAAAAGCTACTTTTTCACGTTTTCCGCTACAAATGGCGATTTTTAAGGGTGTAGGAGTTGGGTATCACAATTCTCTTATAGCCTATGTGAATCTCCTGAACATTTTGCAAAAAGCCCCATCACAATCGGATCATCGGTATGGACGCGCATGAAGTACGAACAAACAAACCAACAAACAAACAAACAAACAAATATTTTTATATAGGCCCTATTAGATATAGGATAGTCTACCGCTGTGGTCTCAAGGTAGCGTGCTGCCTTGTCACGCAGCGGGCCCGGGTTCGATCCCGGGTCGGGGCAGTTTTTCTGAGTGAGTTTTTTATCGGGTTTTTTTCCTCACCTGAAGACAAATGTCAGAAGAACTTTAAGGCCCAAACGGTCCCCGAAATCATATGGTCATCATCATCATCATCATCTTCATCATCCTTATCATTATTATCATCATCATCACCATCATCACCCTTCACCGGTGTGGAAAGCAACGGGAAGCTACCACACCTACAATTCCCTAGTAAAACTGCAAATATAGCATGAAAATGCTATGATTGCAGTGAAGGACCTGTCTTCGGGCAGAATTACTACGGATGGATATATAGGATACTTTTTAAAATATATAGGCCTAATTACAATTTGAATAGATAAAATGAAAATTGTTATACTCTTCTGCAGATTACGTTGAAACTTAAGTTGTTTAATATGGCCGCTTCTGTATAACCATAAGACATTGCAAAGGAAGAATTTGGTTAGCGGAGATAAACAAATTATTTTGAATGTTTTTTAAACAGTTTAGTGAAAAATGTCCTACATTAGCCATTGAGGATGTGGTGAAAATAACAGCAGGCTTTACAGATGAGTCAGCATGGCGCATATATTTTGATCGTAATGATAGGAAATCATACATTATGTTCTTCTTGGTCCTTCCGTAAAGCTGGGGTTCCACAGGGTTCGGTACTTGGACCTTTGCTTTTTTCAATCTACATAAATGACATATCTAACTCCCTAAAGCATTGCAAACATAATTTATTTGCAGACGACATGCAAATCTACATCCACACAGACAAATATTCACTAAATGACGCTGTTGCCAAAATTAACGAGGATCTTGACTCACTAATGACTTGGACAGTTAAATATGGACTGCAATTAAATCCTACAAAGTCACAATCAATCATTATGGGTCATCAGAGACTATTATCTACAATTAACCTAAACACAGTTTCGCATGTGTCACTAAACGGAGTTCAAATCCCTTATAGTGAGACAGTAAAAATTCTAGGAGTATTTATTGACAAAAACTTAAATTGGAATACACAAATAAACCATACATGCAAAACAGTCTTCTCAATAATACATTCATTAAATCGTGTACGAAATTGTTTGCCATTCGCCCTTAGGAAAATGTTAGTAGAAACACTTGCAATGCCCCATTTTGATTATTGTGACACTCTTTTTACAGACTTAAATATTATTTCCACTCAAAGACTTCAACGTGTTCATAATTCTTGCGCACGTTTTATTTGTGGTATTCGCAATTTGACCATGTTACACCGTCCCTGGAACAATTATCGTGGTTTCGTCTAAGAGATCGTAGAACTGTCCATTCCCTATCCCTTCTCTATAAAATACTTCACACATCATCGCCTAATTATTTATCACGCCGCTTCATCAGACTATCCGACACACATAATCTTGACACTCGATCCCATCAGCACATTGTCCTTTATATCCCGCCTCATCACACTGTATATTATTCATTATCTTTTACGGTGTCACTTACCAAAACATGGAATTCCCTTCCACCCTATTTCAGAGACTGTCAAACTATAACATCCTTCAAAAACAAACTAAAGAATTATTTAATAACAAACTGACTTATACACCTCACTGATAGTATTCTTTTAGCAATATTAATATATTTAATTATTTTGTAAATAATATTAAGAATAACAAATATTTTTATTTGTTTTGTTTTAAATATTGTATAATCGTAAAATTAGTTTTCTATATCTCATTATTTTCCTGTTTTTTATATACACTAGACAGGGACAATTTAATATGTCTTGCTTGTATACATTTTATTATTAGTTTTAGTCTTAATTTTAACTAATATTAACTGGTTGTATTATAGATCGTAATATGTATATTAGATATTATCTTTTGATCAAATTTTTACTTAGTGTTTAATATTAGAGTTAATTAAGATTGTTATATTCTTATGTAATATATGTTTGTCCTGGTGAGTGGAAGAGAAGGCCACATGGCCTTAACTCCACCAGGCTAAATAAATCTTAAATCTTAAATCTTAAATCTTAAATTGCAAATCTATCGACATAATGGAAAAAGCATAAACGTCTGATTAGGTAGGCCCATATACAATTTGTGACATAAATAAATAATAAATGGAGGAAGTTCTTAATTATTGGTATTATCTTACCTTGTATTCAATCCTATTTCCCGTAAAATACGATTTTGCCTAAGAACAATGTTTCTATCGATGACAGTTCCGAACACATTTCAGTCATATGGCGGGTAAAAGTAGCACCACGGTGCCCCAATAGACAGAGTCGGCGGGGTAATACCTTATGCAAGTTTTTACAGAGGCCTACACGTAAATCTTAGCTCGGAGTAGGAATAAGTATTGAACTTCGCCACTTCTTAAAAATTTCCCTCATTCATGTTAAGTATTCATTCTCATTTAACAATTCATGTCTACGTGGAACTACATATTTACTTGTATTGACTTCCGCATATGTCTAAATGTTCACGAATTATTTAAATTATTTATTTATTACCCTGTTTTTGTTATGTGTTTTGTAATTTCGAACAAATGCAATGCGTTTAGGTTTGGATAATAGTGATAACTAAATGTAAATGGTCTGGAACTATATTGGTAAATTAAGAATAGTGATATAGCCTACTGGTGGCAGCGACTTTATGCTTCATCCCCAGACGGTCTATTGTCAATCCATCTCATGTCTGTCGATAATGTAGATATTTCTAGTGGAATTTATTTCATGTAATTCACAACAATCTTTCAATTCACCAAATCATCTGTACCTTTTACAGGAGTATCAGGCGAGGTTGTACAGCTAGATGTAGGACAATGTCAGAAGAGTTGCAGAAGTCTCTTTACACTAATGGATCCAGACATAACAGATTCTGACATTTCACCCTTCAAGGTAAATATATTTTTATGTATTATTTGACATTTTTACTATAAATATAAAAAGTTAAGAACATACATATGTTTGTCATTATTTTATGTATCTGCCACAATAACTCCGGAAAGCCGTTAGCAATTTAACCAATCTTGGTATACACATCAATTATTGCATTCTCGAGAAAATGCTGTAAGGGGTAACAGACCACAAACGCCCTAAGAAGGCTGAGAAGGGAACGAAATGTAAAATAATCGATAATGACCGATATATGTTTTAGCATAACTCTGAAAGTCCTGGAGCAGTTTCAACCTAACTAGGTACGAGGTAGAAGTATACTTTATATTCTGATAATTTTACTGCGGGGATAAAGATAACCGTGTAATCCCTAAGAGGAAGGTAAGAGAAGGTGATATCCAAAACATATAAAAAATTACCAAGTGATCAATACTAGGTTCGTATCCATAGTTTTCGGGAACGCTAAGCTGATTGATTGGGATAAATGGATATACTAATCGGGCGATTAGTTGGAAATTCATACATCTGACAGCATTCATAGATAACCCTGGAATATCTTCTGAGAATAATTAATTAAATCTGTGAAGTAATACGAATATTGAACCTCCAAATATTTTGAAACCCTAATACAAATATTAGTCCCGAACCGTAGCCGAATGGTTAAGGCAGGTAGCCTTGTCGCAGAGCTACGTGACTTAAGTTGGTTCGAGTCTCCATGAGGGAAGAAATTTTCTCATGGTATTTCGGCCAGTATGGGACTGGTACCCACCCAGCATCGTGAGGCATTTGGGTAGCTACAATAAGTGGTTGAGAAAACCAGCTATAACGGCTGGGGGACTCGACATGCTGACTACATGTAACCCCTACACTGGCTGACGATCATCTACCTCTGTGATTGACACATGTGGATGTGAGGCCAGCAGCCGGCTGGTAGGCTAAGGCCCTTCTAGGCCTGGTATTTATTTTTTATTTATTTATTCAATACGAATATTAGAATAACAACAACTTAAAAAAATTCACTTCAACCGAGATTTTAAACGCGAGGTCTCCAGCTTTTCTTCCCCCTCCGTGTGCACTTCCCTCAAATGATCATAAATTCATTGAACTGCCCGACTCTCCCCTGACCAGATACTTGACAAATCGCACTACAACATATAAACATATTCATTGGTCATCACAAACACTGAACTACTCAATCCGAACAGGGCAATAAATAAGTTTCTAAAACGGCAAGTGCGGGCACTTGCACAATTCACACACTTCAGCCAAATCTCCTTCCTTAAACTCTGTTTTACACTCCATACTTCAGCTTTTGGAGATGTGTATTTTGGGGGGTGAGGTGCTGTGTAAGGGAATTAATTCCTCAAGTCAATGGCCTCAATGTTCTCCGGGCGGGGACTACTTCATGGAGTCCATGTCAAAGGCTCAAACCTTCAGAGGAAGCCAGATATAATAACAGCTAAGTCTCGTAGACTGCGATGAGCAGGACATGTGACACGAATGGGGAATGAAGGACGTGCATGGAAGCTTCTTGTAGGAAAACCAGAGGGAAAACGCCCAGTTGGTAGACCAATAATGAGGTGAGAGAATAACTAACTATTATTTGAGGGAAGTAGATTATGCAGAGAATGATTGGAAAACATTAGCTCAGGATAGGGATGCATGGAGAGCTTATGTATGCGCGGTCATGAACCTTTGGGTTCGATAGTACCAGTAACTAAGTTAGTTAGTTAGTAAGTAAATGGCCGCTATAGGCCACTTTATATAATACATTTTCAAACACACACACATTATATGTATACACCGTGTTCCAAAATGATGGAGTGGGTTTCAAAGTCGTTTAATTTCCCTTACATGATATCTATATTTATAAAGTATGTTATGAAAACTCGAAGAATTTATATAGGCCTATAAGAACAAAACTCACGGGATATATATATATATATATATATATATATATATATATATGGTATGATAAGAAAAATAAATGCCTGGACGGGATTCGAACCCGGATCTCTGAGTCTGTACCTCAGCGTGATATCCATTACACTACCAGGCGAATCCAATTCAAACATTTATTTTTCTTATATATATATATATATATATATATATATATATATATATATATATATACACCGTGTTCCAAAATGATGGAGTGGGTTTCAAAGTTGTTTAATTTCCCTTACATGATATCTATAGAAAACTCGAAGAATTTATATAGGCCTATAATAACAAAACTCACGGGATTGAAGAGAAATTCTTCGAGTTTCACGGCACACATCTAGCCGATAGTCGAATTCCTCCCAAAACTTGGCCGGCCTATTTGGAGTAATGGATTCAACAGCAGCAACAATATTTCTTCTCAAGTCTGGAAGGTCGATGGGAAGTGGTGGTACCTACACGTGATCCTTCACATACCCCCACAGGAAGAAATCACAGGTTCGGGAGACCGTGGAGGCCATCGGGAATAAACCATGTCATCCAGACCGGCGCGTCCTATCCATCGTTGGGGAACATTATCGTTTAACAATTGTCGAACATCATTAAGAAAATGAGGTGGAGCGCCGTCTTGTTGCCAAATGAAGTTTTGAGGTGCGGACTCATTTAGCTGAGGAAAAAGATAAATCTGCAGTATATCCAGATACGAGATGCCTGACACTTTTCTATTGGAAAAAATCTGCTCTGACATTCCCCATTATTTCATTTGGTCTTCGTGGACGTCCTGGACTTTTCCTTTAGAGATACATCCAGTTGTTTCTAATTGTCAATACCATCGATGGATACTCTTATCTGTCGAAGGATCAATTCCAAATTGTCGTCGGAAAGCTCGCTGTACTGCAACAATGGAACCAGATCTCACACATTACAACACACAGAATGACTTATGTGCAGGAGTCGCCATTTTCATAAATTTAACGCTGTGACGTAATAATGACAAGAAACAAATTACTGCATACAGGATATGAAACTTTCACAGATTTTCTTTCATAATAGCAAATAATCATGCATCCAATTTCATTTGTAAATCTATACCAACTATATAAAATCCGACCTCATTTTGGAACACGGTGTGTTTATAGGCCTACATTATGCCTATCAATGGTACCATATCGACTTTATGACACTTCAGGTATTCTCTTCTGGCATTGGTGGAATTGTAACTCACTTCTTATATTGGGGCACCTGGATGGCGGAATTATGTTATCCCCAAATATATGTTAGGTGATGAATGTTAATGAACGCCAAAAGAGCCCTTAAACCAAAACTTAACCTAATTCCAGACTATTGGCGACCACAGGAATTTTTTCCTGTGGTCTGACCGGGAATCGATCTCGGGAATCCATGAACTGTAGTCAGAAGCTCTGACCCTAGCCCATGAGGCTGGTCAGTTTCTTAACTCTGCATACTTTTTTCTTTCTTTTTTTTTTAGTAATTTCAGACCTATCAGTTTTTAAACGATAATGCACATCCAAACAGAAAGTACAGCAGCAGCCGCTGATCTGGACTAAGAGTCGGTTACAACAACATAGGTAATTGTATTACGCCAATTTAAGCTATGCATTATACGGGGTGTAATACAGATACCTATATTGGTGAAACCTACCCTTGATGAAAAAATGTATCGGTTACGACCGGTTTTGAACCTGCGAACCACTAGTCCATCGCAGCAGACTAGATGCATTGTGAAATGCATTAGTGATTCATATTAGAAAGTAAATAAATATGCAATATGTGTGCAGCACACCTGAATGGCCGGTGTTTGTGAATAACATAATTATGGTTGAGTATCAGAGCAACAGGTGTTCACATAAAAACTGCCGCTTGTCATATCAAGTGATCTCCAGACACTTACTATAGAGGTCATTTATAAGTGTCAATCACAAGTATGCCACGCCTTCAACACCTGTGTCTGTACACACACATTTCTTGTGAAATTAATGCCGGTTTCTAGAGGAGTCTGAACTTTTAATACAATCAACTCACTGCAGCTATCGAACACGGTGCTGAATGGTGGCAAGGAAATAAATTATCCATACATCCCTATCCCGAACTAATGTTTTCTATGTGGATTTATAATACAATATATTGAAATCTGAAATAAGAGACTAAATTGAAACTCTAATGAACAGAGATTTTAATTATCTCCACTTAACTACTAACTCAATAGTATTATCGAACATGGCCGCGTGGCCATAAGTTCTCCACACATCCCTAACCTGAGCTACTGTTTCCCAATCATTCTATGCATTTCCCTCAAATCGTGGTTATTCGTATTCTCCCACCTCATTCTTGGCCTAACTACTGGGAGCTTTCCCTCTAATTTTCCTAAGTGTTTCCATACCCCTCTTCCATTACCCATTCGTGCCACATGTCCTACCCATCGCAGTCTATGAGACTTAACTGTTCTTATTATTCTAGTTTCCCATAAGGATCATGTAGCTCAGTGTTTTGAAGTCTTCTCCGTTCACTGTATGTTCGTCTCTCTTGGTCTAAACATTTTCCTAAGAATTTTATTCTCAAATACTCTTAATATATTGTCCTCTCTTAAAGTAGGAGTCCATGTTTCACATCCACAAAATATAACTGGAAGAATGACAGTTTTATATATCACCAGTTTAACTTTATTGAGAGAAGTTGGGATGAAAAGAGACCCTGTAATGCATAATTAATTGCATACATTTCCAAAATGGAGCCTTAATAAATAAATTAAAATATATTAAATAATTAATACATTTAAGTAGCTTTAAAATATGGACAAATCAAAGTCACTTCTCGTTAAAAATAATTAATCAATAATTTCACATATCTCTTTATATGGAGTTCATATGAACTCCAGAGAACAATTTTATAGAAATACTTATGAATAAATATCAACACAATCAGTGAAAAGTGCTTACTGGACTTTACGGAAAGTGCACGAAGATATGATTTAATGAGAAATTAACTTTAGAAACAGTAAATAAATTAATTTGATGATAGGAATCACGCGAGCCCTGTATCCATTCCAAAGTAAATTTGTAAATATATAACGTAAAAAAGTCTTAAATCTTATTTTAGGAGTACTTTAATTACGTAAGGCAGCAGCCTATTTCATTACGAAAGGCACATGTTTATAGAACAAAGAGAAAATTTGTTTTAATTCAAAATTAAATAAATCAAACATTACATGAAACAGCGCCATTTAAGAAATAGTTCAAATCTTCATTCGCTTCAATTATGAAAATGTAAGGCTTCTATAATATGAATAAAACGTTAAAATATTAAAATAAGTACCTGATAAAGCAGTCATCCTCAACTAAAATGGATTTCTGTTTAAAAAATCGTCAAGTAGTTAAAACCATGTAGGCTTTTCTCAAACATGTTTTATCTTCAGCATGTCATTTAGTACTACTTGCTAAGGTTGGAATATGTTTATGAAAGGCCTATATGGTTTTAACTAATTGATGACGTTTGTTTTAAACAGAAGTTGATTTTAGTTGAGGACGACTGATATATCAAGTCTTATTATTATTATTATTATTATTATTAATAATAATAATTTTTAGAATTTTCATCCTGTTTATTTCCCAAATCACTCCTCGGACGAAGATGTATTGGATGTGCAGCCACTGACTATCCATCTCTTGGCTGGTCTTCATCTATTGGTCTATCTTCTTTAGCTCTTTTTGCAAGTCTGTTGTCTTCCATTCTTTCTATATGACTTTTCCAATATTTTCGTCCATCTATAATATACTTGGTTATGTCTTGAATATGACATTTAACCCTAATTTCTGTATTGTGTATCTTATCAAATTGTGTTTTCTCCTGAATAGTTCTTGAGATCTTCATTTCACATGTGCTTATTATTTTAGTTTTTGTTGTATCAGCCCTAGTTTCTGCTCCATGTACGATAAGTGGTCGAACTATCATTTTGTATAGGCCTATGCGAATTTTGCTTTCTATTGACATATATTTTATATATCCTGATATTTGTGCTGCTTTATCAGCACATACTTCTTTTATTAATTTTTAGTGTTTGTTATTAATACACCTAAATAATTAAATTCTGATACTTGTTCTTAATTTTTCTTTCCACTTCTAATTTGCATCTTACTGGTTCTTTTGATATTGTTAAGCATTTAGTTTTATTTGTATTAATTTTCATATTTTTTTCTGGCATTTATATTAAATGGACGGTACTTATGATATATCAGATACTTATTTCAATATTTTAACCTTTTATTACATGACCTCAACTGTGATTTAGAATAAATGTTAGAATTATTCAATATGAAGTACATTTTGAATGAGTCTGTACCATGACTATATGAATGAATGGCTGGAATTTAGGGCAACCAAATGCTAATCCCTCGTACTACAGTATTTCAATTTGTTGTCTTACATCTCGCCAATTCACAAGTTCATTGAAATTATGTTGCGCAACATCTACTATGTTATGATTCATAGACTGTTACAACATGCTAATAATTATATAGGGATGGGTTATCTAGCTCATTCTATACTGTTTCATGTCCAATTTGTTAACCTTACCTTACGATGTTACGAGTACAACTTTATTTCTATATTTATATGATTTTACAAAATAAAGTTAGAAAATGTAAAATCGCATGTACTATCAAAAAAAATGATGACACTTAATAATAGTAATCGTAATAATACAGTGGAGGAAATTGGTATAAAGGCACTTGTTAGAAGTGTGAACACAAGTTTATTTACTCTTTCTTTGGCATTTTTCTATCTTAACTTAGGAAGTGATTGAGTATAAAACACACACAAATAATGTCAAAATTAATTATCCATTTTCGTCAAAAAAATACATGAAAACTGAAACGACCCTCATATATGGGTGGAAATTAGTATAAAGGCACTTTGTGTATTTCACAGATTAAACCAAAAAGACTGAGTACAAAGTTTACAACAAAGTTCCAAAATTTAGTTGAACCTCCATTGTTCTTAATTACTTAGAAGATTCTCTTTGACATTGACTTCATGAGGGTGTTTATTTCTTCCACTGAGATTGAAGCCCACTCTTCCCGAATAGAATTTTTCAGCTCAATCATTGTCCCAAACTGCCGTCCATTGCGATACACACGCATTGCCAGGATCCCCCGTAAGTTCTCAATCGGGTTTAAATGATGACTTCTGGCTGGCCACGTCAAAAGAGGTATTTCTTTCTTCCTGAACTACTCCTTTGATTTGGCAGACACGTGAATGAAAGCATTATCGTGCTGAAAAATTAGATCTTCGCCAAATTCCTCATACATTCGTATCAATTCGGACTCCAGAAGCTCCTCAGTGTAGGACTCAGAATTCATCTTGGTGCGTATACATGCCAGTTTTGATCTTCCTTTAAAGCAGAATGCTGCCCAAATCATAACGCCTCCACCACCGAAGTTTCTACTCAATCTAACTTGCTCTTCAGTACGGAGGTCGTGCCAGTAATACTGAAGGCCATCAGGCCCGTTCAGATTAAACTTCTTCTTGTCACTGAATAATACTTTATTCCATTCTGAGGTTCAGGACATGTGTTCTTCTAGCTTTCTTATGTGCATTGTTCAGAGGTAGTTTACTAAGACGTTTTTTGAATTTTAGGTTCTTGTCTTCTGACAGAATTTGTCTTACTCGTCTTGCTGTTAATGACAACTTCAAACCTGCCTGGATTTGAGAAGAAAACATACTCTTACCTTTTTCTTTACGTAAAATGAGACGTTTAGTAGGCTCAGACAATTTTCTTTTCCGTCCATTCTTCCCGTTTTTTCTATATTGTGAGCTCAGTTTGACAAAATTATCAATGACACATCTTGAACGTCCCAATTTCGTAGCTATTTGTCGATTTGAAAGGCCCATCTACTTGAAGGCAGTAACTCTTGCTTTCTCTTCATTTGATAGAGGCTTTCCACGCGGCATTGTACGCACTACTGACTTGTAACTGATGAACCATGCTCCATGTAACTGCAGTGTTTTGTTTACATTTATGTCTGTGTAAGAGCCAGAAGTTGACCTGCCTTTATACCGATTTCCACGCCTAGGACAGCGTTTTCTTAGTTTTTACGTAATATTTACGTATATAATAAATACAAAATGTGGAGACCTGTATGAAATTATGTCTTAGATAATTATATGTAATCTATGACACACATACGGTATTTGCATAAATATTTCAGGTTGTTTTACTACTAAAAGTTAGTGCCTTTATACCAATTTCCTCCACTGTAGTAATAGTTATATATTTTATTTAGCGGTTTCATGTTTCACAACATTTTCCTGCACCCAATTAATCTACTGTCATTCTTCTCCGCATCTCTCTGTCATTCCAATCTCCATCGTCCAATCCTTTTTCTCCTCATGCTGCTCAAAATACCATCAATCCGCGTTTTTTTGACCGCCCTCTTCTTCTTCTACCAAGTGGTACCAATTCTAATATTCTTCTTGGAAATCTGTCTTCTATCATTCTTTCTACATGCTTTTCTTAATTGTTTGTTTTTATGAAATCCACAATTGAAGTTAGAATATTCATATTTGTTTAATATAATATGATTTTTTTCTTCGAACTTCCTTTTCCTTATTCTTCTATCATATTTATCAAAATATTCTGCCTCTGTTCAGTTAAAAGTTCTTTGAAATAAGCTTCCCATCTTTCAAGTAAAATGCAATACATAAAATATAATAATAATAATAATAATACTAATAATAATAATAATAATAATATTAATAATAGTAATAATAATAATATTTTTTTCATAGTAATTCTGCCCAATGGCAGGTCTCTTCACTGCAATCATAGCATTTTCATGCTATGATTTGCAGCTTTACTAGGGAATTATTATAACTTAGGTGTGGTAGCTTTCTGTTGCTTTCCGGTGAAGGATGATGATGATGATAATGATATTGATGATGATGGCCGGATGATTTTCGGGGACCGTTTGGTCCTAAGCTTCCTGACATTTCTTACAGGTGAAGAAAACCCCCAAAAAAATCTCAGCTAGGAGCATGTCCCGGCCGGGAATCCAACCCGGGCCTGCTGCGTGACAAGGCAGCATGCTACCTCGAGACCACAGCGGTGGACATTATTATTATTATTATTATTATTATTATTATTATTATTATTATTATTATTATTACAAAAAATATATAACTATTATTACATTCCATTAACTTAGTTTAACATCTCACCTTATAGGCATTTTGTACACGCCACACGCCACCAGGGTCTTACAGTGGCACGACCTGTCGCGAGAGGGATTTAAAATTATGGATCGCACACATATTTTTTTTTACCACACAAGGGTGACATGAAAGGCTTCCCTGAATGAGTGATGATGATTATTAAAATAAATCATAATTGCTATTTACGTAAATAATAAATAATAGGCCTATTATTAGTATTTACCAAACCTTATGGAGTTAAGATCGTAAGGTCATTTCTTCCACGTCACCAAGATTACACTGTACAGATATGAATTATGTATTATCAGAGATACTAGCATAGATGAACAATGCCATTATTTTAAACATCAAGAAATATACATTATGAAAATGTTAATAATTACCTCAAGAATGTATATATGTATTGTTTATCTAAGAAATCCTCTGAATGCCTTAAAATTGAATGAAAAGTTCACGTAATAATAACTATAAATCATTATTGTAACATCATAGCTGCATCGATCGATATTTGACTTACTTTATGTCGGTATTTAACATAAAGGAAACATAATAGCCAACTTATCGAAAATACGCTAACACAAAAAATGAAGATATAAATATATACATCGCACACAAGCGCGGCTTTCACATTAATATTACCAAATACATCACTCTAAACAATGGATGTATCACTTTTATCGGAAATTCCATTCGAATATATTCGTAACTTTGATTAAATGTTAGCTAACCTATCCAAATTGCAATTTAACCTTACTCAAATGTAGCGAAACGTAAGGGAATGCATTTCTTTTACTATTTTTAGATATGGTAAATTGCTCTATCGGAAACTTTAGTGAATTTTCGTGAGTTACCACTGGACTAAATCATCGATGACCCGACCAAACATATATTGCTGTAGCGTAAATATAATTAGATATGTTTGACAATAAGCGATAACTATCTATATGTTTAGTAATTAGTGATCCATTTCAAGACACGAAGATGTTCATCATTGCTAGTTCAGCCTGTTTTATCTATAGCTAATTCATAATATATAAAAGGCCTACACAATATACAGATGATAAAGAAACTACAATATAATAATAATAATAATAATAATAATAATAATAATAATAATAATAATAATAATAAGTCCACCGCTGTGGTCTCGGGGTAGCGTGCTGCCTTGTCACGCAGCGGGCCCGGGTTCGATCCCCGATCGGGACAGTTTTTCTGGGTGAGGTTTTTATCGGGGTTTTTCCTCACCTGTAAGACAAATGTCAGGAAAACTTTAAGGCACAAATGGTCCCCGAAATCATATGGCCATCGCAATCATCATCATTCATATTCATCTTAGGTTAAGCTTAGGATTAGGGACTCTCCTGGCGCACCATTATCATCATCATCATCATCAATCATATCATCGGGGCAACGTAACCCCCCCTTCCAGGCGCCCCAACCTCAGAAACGGGTTACAAGTACGCCATGCCAGGAGAGAAACCAGGAATGTCGAAAGACAAACCTGGGGCATTTGAAAAAAATAGTAGTAGTAATAATAATAATAATAATAATAATAATAATAATAATAATAATAGCTTAATTGTAATAACCTACAACTTGATTAAATTATTGGCTAGATAGTGAAATTGAAAAAAGTTAAAAAATATAAAATAATAATAAAATATGTAAAGAAAATGGTTATATATTTTATCGTCTAAACAAATATTCAGTAAACATATTTTCGAACTGTATTTGAATCAGGCAGGCCTTGAAATAAGAGGGAAGGAATTCCAAAGGCGAGTACCCAAAACAAGGAAGGATGAGGCACAGTGAGATTTTCGATGTGAAGGTACAGCTAGAGTTAAGTTGTATCCCGACCGTGTATATAAATTATGATGCGAAGATGGTGAATGGAATCGAATTGAAAGGTAAAAGGGTGATTAAGTTGATTAAGAAGCAGACAGTTTTACAATCGGAGCCGAGAAAATTTTGAAATTCAGAAGTTAATCTGATCTGATTTACGGAGGTTGCATATATATATATATATATATAACGTGCACGAACATTAGGAAGTTGTTGCTGTCTATCCGAATGTGATGTTCATGTCTGTTAAAAGCAAGTCGCAATAATTTGAATGCCATATAATCAAAGTTCATACAATAATATTTAATTTTAGGAAGTTACATTTTGAGGTTATTTTAATTATATTATAAAGCTGACGATAAAACAGAATTGTTTTGAAACATGTCCAAGAACAAATTCATACAATAACTTTTTTCAACGAAGGAGAAAGGATTTTTTAAATTGATTTAGGGAACGAAAGATCGATTATATACAGAGCGAATCCAAACTGTACTGACGAACTATCACAAGTTGTTCAGGGATGTTTTCTGAGTGTTTTTTATATAAAGAACGCATTGTTTCCGGCGGCTCATTACCGTATAAAGTACATGACAAAAAGGAATAAAAATCCTGTGAACATAATGTACCAAGTGACCAGCCTCATGGGCTAATGGTCAGCATTTCTGACTACTGTTCATGAGGTCCCGGGTTCGATTCCCGGTCAAACCATAGGCATTTTTCCTGTGCTTGTCCATGGTCTGGAATTTAGGTTAAGTTTAAGTTAAGAATTCTCCTAGCTCTTCATTATCATTTATCACCCATCATATCATAGGGATAACGTAACTCCGCCTTCTAGGCCCCCAATTTCAGAAGTGGGTCACAATTAAGCCAATGCTAGGAGAGAAACTATAAATGTCGAAATGACAACCTGGGGTACTGAAAAAAATACTATACCAAGTCGTTGGCACTATCAAACTAGAAGATTCATAGCCGAGTGATATAATCTATCCTGTATAATTCAGCTTCCTAAAACCATGGTTGTTATTCTCCCATCTCATTCTTACTACGCTTACTGGGAGTTTATGTTCTGGTTTTCCTAGAACCTCTGTGTCTATCTTTGTTCTACATTAGTACCACATGTTCTGGCCATCGCAGGCTATGAGACATACTGTAACTGTCATTAGCATATGTTTTCCCATAAATATCATGTTGCTGTTGTTGTCTAATGTGCTGCATCTAACAATGAAGTCATTGGCAGTCTTGCTCTCCAATACTTTGAGCTCTTATAATCTTCATGTTTGACAGCGATACAGTTGTTCAGATGACCTACGTCCATTTCTTCACCTGGGTGATTGCATAAATTGGGAAGGCAGAACATTGATTTTGTAAAGGTGTTTTTAAAGACAGTCGTGACCCGTTGTCATTCTAAAATGTGAAACTTCTGTTTTTCTTAGTATGTTTGGTATATCAATATTTTTATCAGGCAATCCCATTTTTTGTTTCGGGCTACTGTTTGTAGTCTATTATCATTCATAATTTTTGATTTTAACTTTACGTGGCGTTTCACTAAGGAGTAAGGTGTTGGTTTAGATCCAAGCAATTGTTCATTGCGAGATCCTTTCTTGGCGAGGAAATGGACTGTTTCATTACTGGCAATCCCATAGTGAGAGAATAGCCATTGAAGGACAACTTATTTACCATAACTTCGCAAGTCAGTAATAAATATCATGTAGTTCATTGTTATGTAGTTTTTCCCCTTCACCTACCCGTTCGTTTCTCTTTGGTTAAAAAATGTACTGAACACTTCGTGAAATTCTCGTGATTTTTTTCTCCTCTCCTAAAATTAGCATCCATATAATACAACTGAAATACTCGCAGTTTTACATACTTTTAAATTAACATTTATTCTTTTCAGAATTTGACATAACACAATAATCTGTAATGTATTATAGCACCCGTTTTGAGAGTTTACGTGTGATTAAAATCGATTAATGGCGTAGCGCATTGTCAAGCCAGAGTCTATCCTTTGTCAGGAGTTAGGCCCTAACAGACCAAGTTCATTTTAGTTGCCTTATTTGTCCAAAGATTTATTAGTGGCATGCGGTCAACACACCGACTCAATGAGACATCTAGCAGGCAATTATCCGCTCTTAGAGTGATCTTAACGCCGATTGTATCCTTCCGCCATTCGCACCATAATACTGTCACATTGACAGGGAGCACGTGTGAAGTATATAAGACATATGTGATCGTTGAATGGGGCAGATTACAAGAAAGCTGGTGAGATTTTCACTGAACGTGTGAAATACATTTAAAATAACTGTTTTTCACCACTAGTCAAAGGTTTGCCATACTTATGTTATAAAAATTTACATGGCGACAGAGCAACGGAAGACTTGACATGTTCAGCTATTTTGTTGCATCGAATCAACTGAGGCATGACTCAAATGCATCACCCATATGCAATAAACTATTTTAAGTTGTATTTATTCATTAGGTATATTTTAAAATATATTCTGTGTTTTGAATATTATTATTTTAATTCAACAAGAATAACAAGTATAATCAGAGGACATATTTTTAATTTAATGAAGAGAACTCCAGTTTCGCGTACTTATTTTTTCTACATCGTACGTCGGTGTCCATAACCAATGAAAAGCGAGCAGGTCACATGATTTTGTTTTGATGAGGACCAATTTAAGAGCGGATAGCCTAGATGCATTACTAGATGTTTGAGATCGGTAAATTTTACTTAGAGGCCTCTTTGTTCAGGCTTAAGCATCTTTTACAAGCCTGAAAAACTTCATACTCGGGACCCGCGGCTTAAAGTCCCTCCCGGAGGACTTGCTCCGTGGATTTTTCTATCCTAAAAATTCCAACGACTGCGGCCGGGTTTGAACCCGCTACTCTCGGTACCAGAAGCAAGGAGCATACATATGTTTACGCTCTTCCTCCACCTCATTCCTGTTTATTAATACGATTTAATTAACAAAGGAAATGAGAGCATACATTCGAATTTCTGAGAAATTTTCTTAGTATTCTTAGCAATTCTCAATAGTCTTCTGAGCAGCGCCTTCTTGATTTTTAAACTGCAGTAAAAAGATGACTGCGTTAATCCTCTAAAGCAAAGTTAAACAAATGACATTCGCCTACTTATCTTACATTCTGAGAAATAGATTGTTTGAAATTTAAATTAAATCTTTTGTTTTCTCACGATAAACAGACGTAATTCATTCAAGTGTTAAAACGCATTATGAATATTTCATTTCTATGTTACTGCAGGTGTGTCCTATCTATAAATTAGCAAAATAAATAATGTATTTTCACATATGTTTTTCATTCTCAAGTCCAGATGTTACAAATATTGTAGGTGCTTCTCACGAAACAACTGAATAACAAGTGTTATCAATTTATAATTAATTGTCCCTATCCAAGCAAAGTAATTTACCTTTATACCACAAAATCCCCACAACAAAATGTATTATGGCCAGTGCAACTATGGAGATAATAACTCAAATACTACTGTACTTACTGTAATGAAATATCATGAAAAGGACGACTTACTGATGTAGAAAATGATTAGCGACCCGAGGAACGTAAGTTATATGTATACGGTATACAGTAAAACTTGTTCAAAGCAGAATAGCATGGAACCATTTTTTCCCATATTAAACAACATTCCGCATTATAAAAAAATATTAACCAATCTTAGATTATAGTGCACCGTATATGTCTTTTTATGTACCTTGGATTAATTGTAGTTCCGCTGTCGTTCGAAAACGAAGTATAGTATGTACGAGCGACCTCGACGGTAACGCTCGAGAAAACAGTCCCGTTTCGTCAGCGTTAAAAATGTATTTTAGGCTCGTATCTTGAAATCAAAGTATGCAGTTTCGGTTTACTCTCGCTAATTATACTTTCGTCCACATCATTTGATTCCCGGCAAAATTTCGTTCCACACTACATTGTGTCATCTTTTAAAACTGTCTACAACCAACCTGAAGATGCCTTTAAATCGTTATTCCCTAGAGATATAGCAAGACCTAGAGCTTAACTTTGGACCATCGGTCCAGAAAATTTGGAGATTTTTTGATCGTGTACTTGTAAAACTCTCCCACACCTCGTTGATTCATTCATTCATTCATTCATTCATTATTTTTTCTTTGTGTTTTAAAATCTCATAAACGTGGGTTTTTCCACATTTAAATTTAGTCATTATTTGGTTTACTGAGAGTTTGTTTGTTCTTTATCTTCAATTACTTTCACTTTTTCGTTTAATGACAATGATACATACGATTTAGCCATCTTTATTCCGTAAATTCAGAACGACACCTGTGAAAGATACGTACGCAATCGGTTTCAGATCTTAAACTAATTTTAGATTTTACAGTTCACTGATTATTTGTAAGACAGATGTCACTCGCCAAATATTTGATAAACGAATCTGTATTTCGCAAAACGGGTATGCAGTGAGGCCGAAAGAAAATTCCAGTTACAGGTAGAAACTCTACTTCACCCGGCGCAGGCGGCAGGAATCATCACTTATTGTTAATTTGCTTAACGGGAATTCAATGACGTGGAAACTAATTTATTTATTTCTCTCTCTGTCTATCTCTCTCTCTCTCTCTCTCTCTCTCTATCTATCTGTCTATCCGCCTTATAAACACTTTTTTCATGAATTGTGTAGAAATATCCTTCCGTTTCCGCGTTGGACAGATTCCGTTTTATACAAGATAAATACATGTAAAATTACTATTATTTTGCCGGGACCAATAAATTTGTTCATATTGAACAGATTTCCACATTATTCACGTTCCGGATAAACAGTTTTTACTATACATATATATATATATATTATTATATATATATATATATATATATATATATATATGGTCAGAATAAAATACCATATATCTGGAAATTAATTATAATTGGAGATAAAAATAAAAGGGATTGTTAGGAAAATTATGTATTTTCATAGTTTAAAAAACACCAAGATATGGACAAATCACTGTTGCAGAATGTAAATAAATCATTAAATTATATTAACTGAACAATTTTTTAGGACCAATATAAAATATACCCTATATACCTACATTTGGAGTTACTTTTTTCCCCTTTCAGATTAGGATATAATTTATTAAAACTATTTAATAGAGGTTAAACGAATATTTTGGAGGACTAGGTTTATATGATATACTAATATTTATAATTATCGAACTGAGTATAGGCCTATATATATCTATCTATCCATCCATAGTAATTTTGCCCGAGGGCAGGTCTTTCACTGCAATCATAGCATTTTCATGCTATGCTTGTAGCTTTACTAGGGAATTTAGGTGTGGTAGCTTCCCGTTATTTTCCACAACGGTGAAGGATGATGATGATTGTAATGATAAGGATGATGATTATGGCCATATGATTTCGGGGACCGTTTGGGTCTTAAAGGTTTCCTGACATTTGTCTTACAGGTGAGAAAAAGCCCCGATAAAAACCTCATCCAGAAAAACCCGGGCCCGCTGCTTGACAGGGCAGCACGCTACCTCGAGACCACAGCGGTGGACTATATATATATATATATATATATATATATATATATATATAATTATTAGTTAGAACAAACTATGAAGATTAAGGAAAATTAATTAGGACTGTAATATAAACAATATGGATCTTGCAAAGATAGCTATGAATCATGGGCAAAACAAAATTGTGAATCTCTTATTAGAGACCGGTCATTTTGCCTGGGTCTGTTTGATTGTTTGCAATTCAAACAGGATGCGGTCTGATAGCGTAACCGTAACGTCTATCCAAACTATCTAAAGAAGAAGAAAGTACCTATAAAACATATATTTCGTAACGTAAATTAAATATATTACCCAAATCCTAATCTAACCTAAAAAAATGTAGGTAGTAACAAAGCAAGTTGTTAGTTGTAGCAATACAAGACAAAAATGTTGGTGCCATAAACGTAGTTAGTCATGTAATCATTCGTATTCTATATAATTTATAACGTGTGGCAGTACGGTTCGTAAGCTATGGTCCGTTCCAACATGCATCGTGCATCTTTTTCCTAACAATAACCGAAATAACCTAAAAGACGTGAAATAAACTTTGTGGATAATTTAAAGATAGCTATAAACGATGGTTAAAACAGAATTGCCAACTTATGGGAATATTCTTGTTATCAATAAGTTTCATTACCTCATTCGGTCTTTGGTAACATATACTAAGCAAATGATCAAATAAAATTTGCTAAGAAACCTCTTTCTTCTGGCTTGAGGTTCTATTAAATGCTGCTACTCTACAAAACAGGATCACGGCTTTACTTCTCTTCTGAAGATTTTACGTCCTGAAGAAATCCATCTATCCGAATCTATGAACCAGAGGCGAGCAAGTTAACACCTACCCCTACGAAACGGATATTGGTTCTTCGTAGAGATTATTTTTGTTTAGCGCTTAAAATTAATCGCCGTATACGTAGATTAATTTACATACGAATATAATAGTTTGATTTTTGTAACAAATTTTATGTATGAAAAATGGGGTAATGGCGTGCAACAATACCCTTTCTACCCAACTCCCATCCTCATCTTCTCGTGGTACAACCCGTTTTAACAAACGAGGCTCTGAAGACCGAGTCACGTCGGTATAACAGTTCCGTCAGATACTGAATAAATGTGGTATCCTAATGTCTATCCAGAGACTAAAAGGTAGCAGTCCTACCACTGGAATTCTTAGCGTCGGGCCAATAACCCACCCTAAATAATCTCAACTTTACTTGCAAGTCTAAATATGAAGAAATCCAGAAGGAATTGAAATATGACAACCCACAGCAAAGAAAAATGATTAAAAGTAAACGGTACAAGGAAAATATTGTAAAATATTTAACCTGGAATGTCCGAAGCATCTATGAAAAAGTAGAGGAAGAAGAAGTATATTAATGGGTGTTAATCGAATGGAATATCACAGGATACCCGAACAAATATTAAACTCTCAATCTGCAGGAAGTAGAAGACGACCAGGACGTCCACTCAAAACAATTTTGGGTGATGTTTATTTTGAGACCTAATTTCATAAATGGACTATGATGATGATGATCATGATAATGCTTGATATTAATTGGGATTTAATTTATACTCATTCTATAATGGACTTAATTTCACTGTGATTGGATTTGTAATGGTGTTACGAGTACATAGCTTTCCTTCATGATCATATTTCTATTTTATTTCTAACTTGCATAAGATATGGAGCATTACATACAAAACCACAATCACTTAATAAAAATATACTCTTTTATAAATAATAAGATTTCCACCTCCATCAAATTTGTCCCTCAATTTGGTTTCTAAAAATATCAATAATTTTGGTACTTATAATTAGGGCTATTCCAGATGAATGGAAGGAGTCAATTATCGTACCTATTTATAAGAAAGGAGATAAAACTGATTGCAACAACTACAGGGGCATCTCATTACTTTCAACTTCGTACAAAATTCTAACAAATATATTAGTAAGCAGACTTTCTCCCTATATTGATGACATTCTAGGAGATCATCAATGTGCATTTAGAAGAAACAGGTCTACAACAGATCAGATTTTTAGTATAAGACAGATTTTAGAAAAGAAATGGGAATATAATGGTATGTACATCAACTGTATGTAGACTTCAAAAAAGCATATGATTCAATTAAGAGGGAGAAGTTATATAGTATCCTGCTGGAGTTCGGAATTCCTAAAAAGTTAGTTAGACTTATACGAATGTGTCTAAATGGCACAAAGAGTAGGGTGCGTGTAGGCAAACAGTTTTCGGACACTTTTGAAATCCATAATGGGTTGAAGCAAGGAGATGCACTATCTCCTCTACTATTTAATTTTGTACTAGAGCATGCCATTAAGTATTTAGAGAATGAGGAAAGCTTACAACTCAATGGTATTAATAAGCTGTTAGTTTATGCTGATGATGTAGTATTGTTGGCCGATAGCGAGGAACTAATAGAACAACACACACACACACTATTGAGTAATACTAAGAAATTAGGACTGGAAGTAAATATCAATAAAACTAAATATATGGTCACATGTAGAAATTCATTATATAATGGAAATGGACAGCTAATGACAAATGAGGGAAATTTTGAGGAAGTAGCTGAATTCAAATACCTAGGAACAATGATCACAAATAGGAATGAGATGCACAAAGAAATTAAACATAGGCTCAAATCTGGAAATGCATGCTATTATGCATTGCAAGGACTCTTGATGTCCCAACTCCTTTCAAAAAACGTTAAACTGAAAATATATAAAACTATTATTATTCTACCAGTTATATTATATGGGTGCGAAACATGGACTCTTACTTTAAGAGAGGAAAGGAGATTACAAGTATTTGAGAATAAAGTACTTCGGTAAATTTTTGGACCAAAGATAGATGAACAGACAGGTGAATGGAGAAGACTACATAACAATGAACTACATGGTCTTTATAGGAAGCCAGATATAATAAGAACGGTTAAGTCTCGTAGACTGCGATGGGCAGGACATGTTGCACGTATGGGGAATGAAAGACTTGCATGGAAGCTTCTTGTAGGAAAGCCAGAGGGAAAACGCCCAGTTGGTAGACCAAGAATGAGGTGGGAGAATAACATTAACTATGATTTGAGGGAAGTAGATTATACAGGGAATGATTGGAAAGCATTAGCTCAGGATAGGGATGTATGGAGAGCTTATGTCCGCGCGGCCATGAGCCTACGGGTTCGATAGTGCCAGTGAGTAAGTAAGTACTTATAATTAGGGACCTAATGTTTTTATTTTTTTCCGGAGGTCAAATAGTCCCCCAATCGGCTCTCCGGGCGGGGACTACTTCAGGGAACCAATGCCAAAGGCTCAAACATAGGGACATGTTCCTAGGAACATGGAATGTTAGGACTTTATACAATAGCTGGGCACTAGAGATATTAACGCGGGAATTAGATAAATCGCCCTTGGATATAGTCGCTTTACAGGAAGTTAGGTGGCCAGGAGAAGGTAGACAGGAATCAGGAAGCTTTGCATTATACTACAGGGGTGCAGAAAGTCCTGCATTTGGAACGAGTTTTTTAGTCAGAAGGAGGATCCTGTTTGCTATCCGAGATATTAAGTTTGTCAGTGATAGGATATCATACATAATTCTAAAGAGTAAATAACATGATTTTATAATTGTAAATGGACATGCTCCCACAGAAGAAAAAGATGACAAGATCAAGGATGAGTTCTATGAAGAATTAGAATGCTTATTTGATTAGCCTTTCACGATATCATATGAAAAATGACTTAGGAGATCTTAATGCAAAAGTGGGGCGGGAAGATATATTCAAACCAACAATAGGCAAATTCAGTCTTCATGAATATAGTAACGACAATGGAGTTAGATTAGTCACCTTCGCCACATCAAAGAATCTCATTGATAAGAGCACAACATTTCAGCATAAGGATATTCATAAATATACCTGGACGTCTTCAGATGGCGAAAATCGGAACCAAATAGATCATGTATTAGTGGACAAACGCTGGCACAGTAGCATCATCGATGTTAGATCAGTTAGAGGGACAGACTGCAATTCGGATCATCATCTGGTCAGGGTGAAAATCAGTCAACGGCTATCGCTTATGAGAGGAACAAACTCTAAAGATGATTATGTAAAATTTGAAGTAAGAAACTTGAAAAATGATGAAATGCGGCAAGAATATCAAATCAAAATTGCTAATAGATTTGATGTGGGAAACGAAGAAAATATAAATAAAGAATGGGAGGCTATAAGAGATACTATTAAATTGTCAGCAACAGAAAGTATTGGTTGTTTAAAAAAGAGGCAAAACAAAAAATGGTTTGCTCAGGAATGTGCCGACATTTTAAAGAAATGAAAGCTAGCAAAAATGAAATGGTTACATGATCCAAATGAGGTAAATTTAGAGCAATTTAGGCAGTATTAGACGGGAAACCACCAAGTTACTAAAGAGTAAAAAGAGGGTATATTTAAGAGAGAAGATTAATGATCTTGAAATGAACGCAAAAAATAGGAACATTAAAGTTTTATATCAGGGGATTAGTATAGAGAAGAAAGGGTTTCAGGCTAGAACAAACATAATTCGGGATGAAAATGGGGATATGATTGCAGATTCCAGGAGTATATTAAATATATGAAAAATTTACTTGAATCAGCTATTAAATGTCCATACAGAACAGGACATCGAGGAGGATAATTTACAGACAGCAGAAATGCTAATCGCAGAACCAAGTGCATTAGAGGTTGAAATGGTGATTGAAAAATTGAAGATGTATAAAGCATCAGGTTCAGATGAGATCCCAGCAGAATTGATAAAATCAGGGGGAGAAAAATTGATGGACAAGATACGTTGGTTGCTTAGTATGATTTGAGAAAAAGAAGCTCTTCCAGATGAATGGAAATAATCAATTATCGTACCAATTTATAAGAAAGGAGATAAAACTGATTGCAACAAATACAGGGGCATCTCATTACTTTTCAACTTCTTACAAAATTCTAACAAATATATTAGTCAGCAGATTAATATACTGATGACATTCTAGGAGATCATCAATGTGCATTTAGAAGAATATCTACAACAGATCAGATTCTTAACATAAGACAGATTTTAGAAAATAAATGGGAATATAATGGTACTGTACGTAAACTATATGTAGACTTCAAAAAAGCATATGATTCAATTAAGAGGGAGAAGTTATATAGTATCCTGCTGGATTTCGGAATTCCTAAAAAGTTAGTTAGACTTATACGAATGTGTCTAAATGGCACACAGAGTAGGGTGCGTGTAGGCAAACACTTTTCGGACACTTTTGAAATCCAGAATAGGTTGAAGCAAGGAGATGCACTATCTCCTCTACTATTTAATTTTGTACTAGACCATCCATCAAATCTTTAGAGAATGAGGAAGGCTTACAACTCAATGGTATTAATAAGCTGTTAGGTTATGCTTATGATCTAGTACTATTGGCCGATAGCGAGGAGATATGAAAGGACAACACGCACACACTATTGAGTAGCACTAAGAAATTAGGACTGGAAGTAAATATCAATAAATCTAAATATATGGTCACACGTAGAAATACATTATATAATGGAAATGGACAGCTAATGACAAATGAGGGAAATTTTTCAAGGAAGTGGCTGAATTCAAATACCTAGGAACAATAATCACAAATAGGAATGAGATGCACAAAGACATTAAACATAGGCTGAATTCTGGAAATGCGTGCTATTGTGCATTGCAGAGATTTTGGATGTCCCAACTCCTTTCAAAAAACGTTAAACTGAAGATATATAAAACTATTGTTCTACCTATTATATTATATGGATGCGAAACATGGACTCTTACTTTAAGGGAGGGAAGGAGATTACGAGTATTTGAGAATAAAGTTCTTAGGAACATTTTTGGACCAAAGAGAGATGAACAAAGAAGTGAATGGGGAAGAATACATAACAGTGAACTACTTGGTCTTTATAGGAAGCCAGATATAATAAGAACAGTTAAGTCTCGTAGACTGCGATGGACAGGACATGTTGCACGTATGGGGAATGAAAGACTTTCATGGAAGCTTCTTGAAGGATAGCCAGAAGGAAAACGCCCAGTTGGTAGACCAGGAAAGAGGTGGGAGAATAATATTAACTATGATTTGAGGGAATTAAATTTACAGGGAAAGATTGGAAAGCATTAGCTCAAGATAGGGATGTATGGACAGCTTATGTCCGCGCGGCCATGAACCTACGGGTTCAATAGTGCCAGTGAGTGAGTAAGTAAGTAATGTTTTTATTTAAATATTGTTTCCCAAGACTTAAATCTCGTTGTTTATGTATTATATATTATGAATAATCACTTTTTGATTTTATGAAGCATAGTTATTACTCGCATATAACTGCATAGTTCTATGAATGTATTAAATTTCAAATAATATAGTGCGTAATTCACTATAGACATTGTTCATGGCCGCGCTGACATAAGTTCTCCATACATCCCTATCCAAATCTAATGTTTTTCAATCATCCTTTGTATAATTCACATCCTTCAAAACATGGTTAATGCAATTCCGCCTCCTCATTCTTAACCTACCAACTGGTGCTTTCCGTCTGGTTTTCCCATAAGAAGTTCCCATACACCTCTTTCATTCCCCATTCGTGCTATAAGTCCTGCTCATCGTAGTATTTATGAGACTTAATTGTTCTTATTATATCATGTTTTCCAAAATAAGATCATTTAGCTCACTATAATGTTTGTTTCTCTTTGGTCCAAAAATATTCCTAAGAACTTTATTGTTAAGTATTCGTAATCTTTTCTCTCCTCTTAAATTAAGAGACCAAGTTTGGCATCCATAAATATAACTGAAAATAACTGCAAGTACGTATAATCGTTTTACATATTTTTTTAAATTTTAGTTCAAATATTTTTTTTTTGGAGAAGTTTGGATAATCTGTAATTCATAATAGCTTACGTTTCCAGAATAGAGCCTTTGTTTTATTTTTTTCTGTGCCATATTACGTTTCTAATTATTTTTCTCAGGTATTTGCTCCTACTTCTTCAAAGTTTCCTTACTTTGTCATTGTCATTATATAATGAAATTCTACGTATAACCATATATTTAGCTTTATTGATATTTAATTGTCCACCGCTGTGGTCTCGAGGTAGCGTGCTGCCTTGTCACGCAGCGGGCCCGGGTTCGATCCCTGTAAGACAAATGTCAGAAAAACTTTAAGGCCCAAACGGTCCCCGAAATCATATGGCCATCATCTTTATCATCATCATCCTTATCATTATCATCATCATCCTTCACCGGTGTGGAAAGCAACGGGAAGCTACCACACCTACACAATTCCCTAGTAAAGCTTCAAGCATAGCATGAAAATACTATGATTGCAGTGAAGGACCTGCCTTCGGGCAGAATTACTATGGATGGATGGATATTTAATTACAATCCCAGTTACTTGGTGTTATTTAATAATTCATGTAACAAATAAAATTATAATTCTTCAATCTCAAATTTGGAGTCCAACATCAACATTTGTTTTCAAAATTAATATTACTTCGTACACAAAAATACATTAACACAAAAAATGTATTTCCAATAAATTAATAACAAGACTGAGGATAAAAATGATAGCACTTTTCTTAAAAATGACTGTTCACTTGTGATAACATGTAGAAGGTTCTGGATTTAATACTTCCAAATTCAGTAAATAGTATAATAAATGAGGAAGAATAATAATAAAGTAAAATGAAATATGGATCCATTTTTAGCCGTGTCAATTTACAAACTATACATAATGGAAATAAAATGTTTTCCGTGTCCAATAATTTCGCATGGCGCCAATAACAAGTTTAATAAGTATCTTGTCTCCATCCAGGATTTTTTTCTTCGCAAATTAAACCATAGAGGCAGGATTTACGGAGCCCTCCCCGATCAGGAAACAAGCGTTATTTAATACCTCTTGCAAATAACTAACGACATGTCACAGCGCTCTCAGCCCAAGATAAAAAAAATATTTTAAAACTTAATGTTGGTTTCATGTAGTAATTTTACCTTTTTTATATTCATCAGCGACGACTGTGGTTTTATTAAACTCTTCTGGGGTTTATCTTTTATTATATTAAAATATTATAACTAGCTAATACCCAGCGTGCGCTGGCTGCTACGCCTAAATAAATGACGTGTTTTTATGTTTAGTTGAATAATTAACAAGAAAAATAATTATAAATTTATATCATAATTATTTTTAGATACCCCGTGCTGATTATCTGGCGTTGTCCGGAAATCTACATATCCCCATCTTCTTGGCATCAATGAGCTGGAAGACAAAAATCGTTATTGTGAGTTATCCGTAAAAGTTAGGCGTATTCTGTAGCGGAATTTTTTTTTTGCAGAATAGTTTGATATTTTCTATTCTGCGTACATTAATTTGGAATGTTTGTTATGGTTTAGGCAGCGTAAGCCATTTCAGCGTCCAAATAGCTACTTTGTTTAAGTGCATCGATGCCATTTTTTTAGCTTCGGCCCTTTAGTACGTACGGTAATATGTTGTATAAGTTAATTGTCCCAGAAAAAATCTCCAAATTATGGGGGAAAACCTATTGAAATCGGTCAAGTCGTTTTAGAGTCCATAAAGGACAGACAGACAAACAAACAAAATCATACTCATTTTAATAATGTTAGCCTTTCTTTTTATATAAAATGAAGAAGATAATACTAATACCAATAATAACACAGCTCTACAAAAACATTTTTTGTTGTTGCCCTGGATATCTCTGCGAATTTCCATGTTTTCAAGTGCACAGTTTACGAATGTATTCGGGACAATCCATATCAAATCGGACAGCAAAAAATCTTGCAATTTATTTTTTTAATTTTATGTATCCCTAAATATAGTGAATACATTTATAAACGTATTAATACAGAAATTTAATTTTTATCATTTATAGGTTCGTAGTCATGATGATCTGAATTTATCGTAAATATGATAAACTAAACCGTTTACTAGCTAATATTTCTGAAACAGTAAACAGCAAAAATTTGTTTCAAACGTATTTATATAGGTGATATCATGTAGTTTAAGGGTGTTATTTTTATAATTAGGATATTTTTATTTTCGGTGTCAATTTCCTGTTTTATGGCGGTTTACTGCAGTACATATCAAAAAATGAAAACGGAAAAAATACAGGATACTACTCACGTAATAAGGATTAATTTCCAGCAATTACATTTTTGGAGAGTTGAAATAGTTCAGATAATATAAATGTTTTTTATTCTATTTTCGTAAAAAAACTCGCGGGTCCACGGCGCAGCAGATTTATTTCACGACCAAGGTCGCGCACGTACTTTATTGAAAGAGCTTCATCAGTGACTTTTCAGCTTGCCATTAAATCGAATAGATTATTATATGTTCTGCTTAATGGAACAGTACCGTAAATTTATAAAAAGTGGCGATATTTTAATTCTTACGCAGTAGATATTTATTTATCAAATTTTATTGCTGAAGTGAGAAGTAAAGAGCTCTGTTACTTACGTTTACTGTGAATTATTAAACAAATTATTTATAACTAACTCACTCACTGGCTCTGTGGAACCTGCAGGTTCATGGCAGCGCGGACATAAGCTCTCCATACATCCCATTCCGAGCTAACGTTTTCCAATTATTCCCTGTATAATCTACTTCCCTCAAATCATGTATAATGTTATTCTCCCACCTCATTCTTAGTCTTCCAACTGGACGTTTTCCCTCCGATTTTCCTACCAGAAATTTCCAAACACCTCTTTCATCCTCCATACGTGCCACATTTCCTGCCCATCGCAGCCTACGAGACCTAACTGTTTTTATTATATCTGGCTTCCTATACAGATCATGTAGCTCACTATTATGTAGTTTTCTCCATTCATCTGTCTGTTCATCTCTTTTTGATCCAAAAATTTTTCTAAGAATTTTATTCTGAAATACTCGTAATCTTCTGCCCTTTTTTTAAAACAAATTATTTATTTTGTTACAAATGTTTCATTACAGTTTAAATGTAATATTATATAACTATTTCATCATTAATTGAATAAACTGGTATAAATTTTTATTACGTTATAATTACTCATTCCAGTTTTAAAATAGCTTTTTATTCAGTGTATTGTATTGTACCCTGAAAACTTTGACGAAATAGTATTGTTATAAGATATCACTTCCAAATAAGACCGAATGTTTTAATACTCGAACCACTTCCTACCAAACAATAATAATGCAGTGTCAGCAAAGTCTTCCTTAAACATCTGTTTTACATCAACAATTCTCAAGTTCAGATTACATACTAGATATTAGACAGTTAATTTACACCACTGTGTATGTTTAGTGCATCTCGTCATTTTAAGTGTCACAGTCAAATTAAAAATAATATCTTATTGTTCTTAACTCACAAGTTTGCAGATCTACAAAGACTGAATGGTGTGTTAGAAGTTAAATATAATTTTAATTATGCATATATTAGTATACAGTAGTTATTAACAATATTATGTGTTAATATATAATTTTACAATTTCTTAAATGTTTCTGGAATGAGAGAATAATCGTAGAGATATACATTTTGTGTTATAAAAGGAGAATAATGGGAAGTTTAGATATTAAATTAAATACCATAATAATTTAGCTTATAATAAAAGCTAATATTATCGTGCATTTTAATATCATCATAGATATGTCATGAGTAGGGGATGCAAGATCAGTAAGTGATACCAAGCCAATAAAATATATTTATACCTCTTAAATATTACTTGTAACAGCATGAAAATTGTTATAAATTATTATCGATAGCTTAACATTACTTACAATATTCAACATCAGACATTGGTGTAGGGTACAAGTACAAAATATTACAACACATTACAAAACTACTCTCTAGAAAATATTTTTAATAGGCCTACCAGCTTGAATTCGTAGGTGCTTAGTAATTTAAATTTAAACTATACATTAGCCAAAATCAGCACAAAATTAACCGCCTACTGAATATATCAATAAATGTTTGTTATATTTAATGACGTTTATTATGTAGCAATTTATTTCAAGCGCGAGGTTTCTCCTACGTACCATAAATTTACGACACGGGACTCACGGATTTCCTTCCTTCTGGAGAAAGCTACATTCAGAATTGTTACGCCTTTAAAATTCCATTGATTCCTATCGAGTTTGAACCCGCGAACCTCGGAATCGGAGGCGTGCAGAGTAACCACTTGTCCACGATGATGATGATAATGTAATAATTGTAATAATGATAATAAAAATAATGTAATGATGATAATAACAATAAAAATATTTGTAAGTGCGCAAAGGACTATTACCAAGTAGCTCCGTCATTGTTTGTACGAGGCGAGTGATCTCCACTCACGCGAAAGGTATTGCGGGCAGTCTATACATAGGAGATTTTAGGAAAATAATGATTTTGGGTAGTTTCCTTTCAAGAATCCACTTTAGAACTAATTACAAAAAATTAACTGGTGTTCAGGTAATAATGTGACACTTTTTGATTTTATAAAATTTTTGGTGAGGAAGGTCAATTGCATATTAATTGCATTTACGCCCTTCAGAAAAAAGTAAATATTAACATACTAATTTTCAAGCGATAGAGCATAAAATCGTCTATAATTTGACTATCTTTTCAAGTTGAGGGAACAGCCATACTTCGAGAAATGTATTTTATAAAAGAGACTATTTAAAACAATACGATAAATTGACAGCTCTATTACTCTTTAATTACACCAAGTGAAGACTTGAAATTCGGTTCAGATATTCAGTATATCATAAAGTTTCACTGTAAAAAAATGGTAAACTTTTAAAGATGTGAGTTCAATTTTCAAAATTTCTTTGCCAATTTCGTATGGAATGTCCCATTCATGAAAGTGCTGAATGTGCTCCAGTTTTTATGATTTTTGCTTATCTCATATTCTAAACAGTAAACGGCTTGTTACTAATAAAATTTATGTTTCCAATCATGATTTGATTTCTGCGCATTTTTTCGTGCGTACAAACATCACGTCCCTCCATGGTATCTTTACCTTGTCGTGGTGGAGTGGCTTGCGTGCTTAAATGATCCTGAGAGCTATGCCGGCGGTAGCATTGCTGCCGATAGGGTTACCCATGCCGGACTGGTCGAAGGTGATAAGCCAGACGAAAAAAGTACCTTGGGCGAAAGAGTGACGATCTTTCACCGTAAAAATACAACCGTCAAGAAATGCGGACATGGGTTCATCTGGGGTAAAATTTTCCGGAGGTCAAATAGTCCCCCATTCGGTTCTCCGGGCGGGGACTACTTCAGGGAACCCATGCCAAAGGCTGAAACACAGGGACATGTTCCTTGGAACATGGAATGTTAGGACTTTATACAATAGTGGGGCACTAGAGATATTAACGCGGGAACTAGATAAATCGCTCTTGGATATAGTCGCTTTACAGGAAGTTAGGTGGCCAGGAGAAGGTAGTCAGGAATCAGGAACCTTTGCATTATTCTATGGGGGTGCAGAAAGACCTGCATTTGGAACAGGTTTTTTAGTCAGAAGGAGGATCCTATCCGCTATCCGAGATATTAAGTTTGTTAATGATAGGATATCATACGTAATTCTAAAGGGTAAACGACATGATTTTATAATTGTAAATGTACATGTCCCCACAGAAGATAAAGAAGACAAGATCAAGGATGAGTTCTATGAAGAATTAGAATGCTTATTTGATAGCCTTTCACGATATCATATGAAAATTGTCTTAGGAGATTTTAATGCAAAAGTGGGGCGGGAAGATATATTCAAACCAACAATAGGCAAATTCAGTCTTCATGAAGATAGTAACGACAACGGGGTTAGATTAGTCACATTTGCCACATCAAAGAATCTGATTGTTAAGAGCACAACATTTCAGCATAAGGATATTCATAAATACACCTGGACGTCCCCAGATGGAGAAACTCGGAACCAGATAGACCATGTATTAGTGGATAAACGCTGGCACAGTAGCATCATTGATGTTAGATCAGTTAGAGGGACAGACTGCAATTCGGATCATCATCTGGTCAGAGTGAAAATCAGACAACGGCTATCGCTTATGAGAGGAACGAATGCTAAAGATGATTCTGTAAAATATGAATTAAAAAACTTGAGAAATGATGAAATGCGGCAAGAATACCAAATCAAAATTGCTAATAGATTTGAAGTACTGGAATCGTCAGATGACAATGTGGCAAACGAAGAAGAACCTGATATAAATAAAGAATGGGAGTCTATAAGAGATACTATTAAATTTTCAGCATCAGAAAGCATTGGTTGTTTAAAAAAGAGGCAAAACAAGAAATGGTTTGATGAGGAATGTGCCGACATTGTAAAGAAAAGAAAACTAGCAAAAATTAAATGGTTACACGAGCCAAATGAGGTAAATTTAGAGCAATTGGGTAGTATTAGACGGGAAACCACTAAGTTACTAAAGAGTAAAAAGAGGGAATATTTGAGAGAGAAGATTAATGATCTTGAAATGAATGCAAAAAATAGGAACATTAGAGAATTATATCAGGGAATCAGTATAGAGAAGAAAGGATTTCAGGCTAGAACAAACATAATTCGAAATGAAAATGGGGATATGATTGCAGATTCTAGGAGTATATTAAATAGATGGAAAAGTTACTTTAATCAGCTATTAAATGTACATACAGAACAGGACATTGAGGAGGATAAGTTACAGACAGCAGAAATGCTAGTCGCAGAGCCAAGTGCATTAGAGGTTGAAATGGCAATTGAAAAATTGAAGATGTATAAAGCATCAGGTTCAGATGAGATCCCAGCAGAACTTATAAAATCAGGAGGAGAAAAATTGATAGACAAGATACGCTGTTTGCTTAGTATGATTTGGGAAAAAGAAGCTCTTCCAGATGAATGGAAGGAATCAATTATCGTACCAATTTATAAGAAAGGAGATAAAACTGATTGCAACAACTACAGGGGCATCTCATTACTTTCAACTTCATACAAAATTCTTACAAATATATTAGTAAGCAAACTTACTCCCTACATTGATGACATTCTAGGAGATCATCAATGTGCATTTAGAAGAAACAGGTCTACAACAGATCAGATTTTTAGTATAAGACAGATTTTAGAAAAGAAATGGGAATATAATGGTACTGTACATCAACTATATGTAGACTTCAAAAAAGCATATGATTCAATTAAGAGGGAGAAGTTATATAGTATCCTGCTGGAGTTCGGAATTCCTAAAAAGTTAGTTAGACTTATACGAATGTGTCTAAATGGCTCAAAGAGTAGGGTGCGTGTAGGCAAACAGTTTTCAGACACTTTTGAAATCCAGAATGGGTTGAAGCAAGGAGATGCACTATCTCCTCTACTATTTAATTTTGTACTAGAGCATGCCATTAAATCTTTAGAGAATGAGGAAGGCTTACAACTCAATGGTATTAATAAGCTGTTAGTTTATGCTGATGATGTAGTACTACTGGCCGATAGCGAGGAGATACTAAAGGCCAACACGCACACACTATTGAGTAACACTAAGAAATTAGGACTGGAAGTAAATATCAGTAAAACTAAATATATGGTCACAGGTAGAAATTCAGTATATAATGGAAATGGACAGCTAATGACAAATGAGGGAAATTTTGAGGAAGTGGCTGAATTCAAATACCTAGGAACAATAATCACAAATAGGAATGAGATGCACAAAGAAATTAAACATAGGCTCAATTCTGGAAATGCGTGCTATTATGCATTGCAGAGACTTTTGATGTCCCAACTCCTTTCAAAAAACGTTAAGCTGAAAATATATAAAACTATTATTCTACCAGTTATATTATATGGGTGCGAAACATGGACTCTTACTTTAAGGGAGGAAAGGAGATTACGAGTATTTGAGAATAAAGTTCTTAGGAAAATTTTTGGACCAAAGAGAGATGAACAGACAGGTGAATGGAGAAGACTACATAACAATGAACTACATGGTCTTTATAGGAAGCCAGATATAATAAGAACAGTTAAGTCTCGTAGACTGCGATGGGCAGGACATGTTGCACGTATGGGGAATGAAAGACGTGCATGGAAGCTTCTTGTAGGAAAGCCAGAGGGAAAACGCCCAGTTGGTAGACCAAGAATGAGGTGGGAGAACAACATTAATTATGATTTGAGGGAAGTAGATTATACAGGGAATGATTGGAAAGCATTAGCTCAGGATAGGGATGTATGGAGAGCTTATGTCCGCGCGGCCATGAACCTACGGGTTCGATAGTGCCAGTGAGTAAGTAAGTAAGTAAGTACAAACATCACGTGATCCCCACTGTCGCACCCTTCGCTCCACACATCGACCGTGATCTCAGTTATTTGACAAAATTAAAGTACTCACAACGTGCATCAGGATACGATTCCATGTATAAATACATGTGGATACAGAAAATAACCTAGCTTAATTTGTTTGTGGGATAGTAGAGCAAAGCAACTTCATTGGGAACAAGATGTGTGGCCTTTCAGAAAGTCCTTAACTGTCGGTAAAGCCAAAGTAATAAACAAGCCGTTACTAAGCAGAGACAATTATACTTCCACCATTATATATCAAGTTAGGTACGATAAAACAATTCGTCAAAGCGTTTGACAAGGAAGGAGAATGTTTCAAATACAGTGTAGAAAATTTCCTAAGCTCAGTATGGAAAAGTTAAAAGGCGGAATATTTGATGGTCCTCAAATTCGGCCAATGATGAAAGATGCAAATTTTATCAAAGTTATGACTGTTCCGGAAAGTGTAGCATGGAAGGGTTTTGTATTGGTAGTAGAAAATGCCCTAGGTAACTATAAAGCACCAAATTATAAGGAAATTGTGCAAAACATGTAGACAAGCTTCAAGATTCTAGGAGCAAATATGAGTATAATTCTCCACAGTCACCTGGATAGATTTCCGGATAATTTAGGAAATTATAGCGATGAACAAGGAGAGCGTTTTCACCAAGATCTAAACGTAATGGCGGAAAGGTATCAGAGTAGATGGGACCGTCACATGATGGCAGATTACTGCTGGTATTTAAAAAGGGATTGTCCCCTAAAATTTTATAGAAGAAAATCTTATAAAAGTATAACATGAGTTTTCGACATTTTGCTTTCTATTTACGTCGGTGTATCCTAATTTTAAAAAAATTGACATTATAAATATATCTATTATTATTTTTTTTTTTCATAATTTCCGATTTTGTAGTGTAAATTGAAAATAAAGATTTAAAAAAATCAGAGCAAATCTTCCAAAGACATTGATAGTTTCATGAATTGTGAGCATAAATATATCCAAAATTAATCTTATATTAAGGGCAACAAAACCACTCCCGCTCCGACTAATTACTTGAAGCAATAGAAAAACTAAATAATGACTTACTCTAATTTCCTAATGGTCGACGAAGCATGGACTTAATCTTAATGCTGACAAGATACATTGCATAATTATAGGCCACCGACGAATGCAAAAATATTAAAAACTATGAAAATATGCCTACCATTCTCCTAAATGACAAAAGCATCCCCTACAACTCAGAAGTAAAAATTCTGGTATTTACATGTACCTCAACTTGGACTGGAAAATTCAAGTGAATAATACTAACACCAATGCAAGAAAGTGTTCTCAATGTTTCACTTCCTAAATAGAATTAGAAAATTCCTTCCCACGAAATTATAACAAATATTTATAGGCTCTTGTAATACCACGTATCGACTCTGCAACGTATTACTGACTTAATCTAACAGACTGCAGCGTACTCACAACGCATGCATTCTATTTGTATTCAATATCCCAATCTTCGTCGTTATGAACAAGTATCTCCTTCATTTCAGGCCTTATCATGGCTACGTCTAAATGACCGAAAAATTTTACATTCACATGTTCTACACATATTTACCAAGTTATTTATCAATGCGATTTCAAAATTGATCGGTTCGTCACAATTTAGGCACAAGATACAACTTTACTTTGGATACCAAAGCAGAGACATGTTTATGTTTTGAATCTGTCACAATTTCAATGATTATATCAGGGAACTCACTTCCCAGTCATCTCAACTACTGTCGAACACGACTATCATTATTTAAATCCAAATTAAGAGGTATTTTAAATTCTACATAATAAACATATACCTGCTTAACAACAGTATTCAGCATTTTGTATGTACCTATAAGTATTCATCTAGGGATCTTTTCTTACTTTATTTTATAATATTCTACATTTTATTAGTGCAGGGGGCTCGCAAAATATTTCAAGGGGTTCGCCAAAATTTTTCTGTAATGGCGGGTTTCGAGGATAGGCCTATTATTGTTTCCTTCATTTCTGCGGCATGTCATAAAATAAAAATAATAATAATAATATTTATTATTATTATTATTACTATTATTATTATTATTATTTTAAACCCTCCATGGTATCTTTACCTTGTCGTGGTGGAGTGGCTTGCATGCTTAAATGATCCTGAGAGCTATGCCGGCGGTAGCATTGCTGCCGATAGGGTTACCAATGCCGGACTGGTCGAAGGTGATAAGCCAGACGAAAAAAGTACCTTGGGCGAAAGAGTGACGATCTTCCACCGTAAAAATACAACTGTCAAGAAATGCGGACATGGGTTCATTTGGGGTAAAATTTTCCGGAGGTCAAATAGTCACCCATTCGGTTCTCCGGGCGGGGACTACTTCAGGGAACCCATGCCAAAGGCTCAAACACAGGGACATGTTCCTAGGAACATGGAATGTTAGGACTTTATACAATAGCGGGGCACTAGAGATATTAACGCGGGAATTAGATAAATCGCCCTTGGATATAGTCGCTTTACAGGAAGTTAGGTGGCCAGGAGTAGGTAGTCAGGAATCAGGAAGCTTTGCATTATACTACGGGGGTGCAGAAAGACCTGTTTGTGGAACGGGTTTTTTAGTCAGAAGGAGGATCCTATCCGCTATCCGAGATATTAAATTTGTTAGTGATAGGATATCATACATAATTCTAAAGGGTAAACGACATGATTTTATAATTGTAAATGTACACAGAAGAAAAAGATGACAAGATCAAGGATGAGTTCTATGAAGAATTAGAATGCTTATTTGATAGCCTTTCACGATATCATATGAAAATTGTCTTAGGAGATTTTAATGCAAAAGTGTGGCGGGAAGATATATTTAAACCAACAATAGGCAAATTCAGTCTTCATGAAGATAGTAACGACAACGGGATTAGATTAGTCACATTTGCCACATCAAAGAATCTCATTGTTAAGAGCACAACATTTCAGCATAAGGATATTCATAAATACACCTGGACGTCCCCAGATGGAGAAACTCGGAACCAGATAGACCATGTATTAGTGGATAAACGCTGGCACAGTAGCATCATTGATGTTAGATCAGTTAGAGGGACAGACTGCAATTCGGATCATCATCTGGTCAGAGTGAAAATCAGACAACGGCTATCGCTTATAAGAGGAACAAACGCTAAACATGATTCTGTAAAATATTAATTAAAAATCTTGAAAAATGATGAAATGCGGCAAGAATACCAAATCATAATTGCTAATAGATTTGAAGTACTGGAATCTTCAGATGACAATGTGGCAAACGAAGAAGAAACTGATATAAATAAAGAATGGGAGGCTATAAGAAATACTATTCAATTGTCAGCATCAGAAAGCATTGGTTGTTTAAAACAGAGGCAAAACAAGAAATGGTTTGATGAGGAATGTGCCGACATTGTAAAGAAAAGAAAGCTAGCAAAAATGAAATGGTTACACGAGCCAAATGAGGTAAATTTAGTGCAATTGGGTAGTGTTAGACGGGAAACCACCAAGTTACTAAAGAGTAAAAAGAGGGAATATTTGACAGAGAAGATTAATGATCTTGAAATGGATGCAAAAAATTGGAACATTAGAGAATTATATCAGGGAATTAGTATAGAGAAGAAAGGGTTTCAGGCCAGAACAAACATAATTCGGAATGAAAATGGGGATATGATTGCAGATTCTAGGAGTATATTAATTAGATGGAAAAGTTACTTTAATCAGCTATTAAATGTACATACAGAACAGGACATTGAGGAGGATAAGTTACAGACAGCAGAAATGCTAGTCGCAGAGCCAAGTGCATTAGAGGTTGAAATGACAATTGAAAAATTGAAGATGTATAAAACATCAGGTTCAGATGAGATCCCAGCAGAACTGATAAAATCAGGGGGAGAAAAATTGATGGACAAGATACGCTGGTTGCTTAGTTTGATTTGGGAAAAAGAAGCTCTTCCAGATGAATGGAAGGAATCAACTATCGTACCAATTTATAAGAAAGGAGATAAAACTGATTGCAACAATTACAGGGGCATCTCATTACTTTCAACTTCGTACAAAATTCTAACAAATATATTAGTAAGCAGACTTAGTCCCCATATTGATGACATTCTAGGAGATCATCAATGTGCATTTAGAAGAAACAGGTCTGCAACAGATCAGATTTTAGTATAAGACAGATTTTAGAAAAGAAATGGGAATATAATGGTACTGTACATCAACTATATGTCGACTTAAAAAAAGCATATGATTGAATTAAGAGGGAGAAGTTATATAGTATCCTGCTGGAGTTCGGAATTCCTAAAAAGTTAGTTAGACTTATACGAATGTGTCTAAATGGCTCAATGTGTAGGGTGCGTGTAGGGAAACAGTTTTCAGACACTTTTGAAATCCAGAATGGGTTGAAGCAAGGAGATGCACTATCTCCTCTACTATTTAATTTTGTACTAGAGCATGCCATTAAATCTTTAGAGAATGAGGAAGGCTTACAACTGAATGGTATTAATAAGCTGTTAGTTTATGCTGATGATGTTGTACTACTGGCCGATAGCGAGGATATACTAAAGGCCAACACGCACACACTATTGAGTAACACTAAAAAATTAGGACTGGAAGTAAATATCAGTAAAACTAAATATATGGTCACACATAAAATTTCAGTATATAATGCAAATGGACAGCTAATGACAAATGAGGGAAATTTTGAGGAAATGACTGAATTCAAATACCTAGGAACACTAATCACAAATAGGAATGAGATGCACAAAGAAATTAAACATAGGCACAATTCTGAAAATGCATGCTAGTATGCATTGCAGAGACTTTTGATGTCCCAACTCCTTTCAAAAAACGTTAAGCTGAAAATATATAAAACTATTATTCTACCAGTTATATTATATGGGTGTGAAACATGGACTCTTACTTTAAGGGAGGAAAGGAGATTAAGAGTATTGGAGAATAAAGTACTTAGGAAAACTTTTGGACGAAAGAGAGATGAACAGACAGGTGAATGGAGAAGACTACATAACAATGAACTACGTGGTCTTTATAGGAAGCCAGATATAATAAGAACAGTTAAGTCTCGTAGACTACGATGGGCAGGACATGTTGCGCGTATGGGGAATGAAAGATGTGCATGGAAACTTCTTATAGGAAAGCCAGCAGGAAAACGCTCAGTTGGTAGACCAAGAATGTGGTGGGAGAACAACATTAACTATTATTTGACGGAAGTAGATTATACAGGGAATGATTGGAAAGCATTAGCTCAGGATAGGGATGTATGGAGAGCTTATGTCCGTGCGGCCATGAACCTATTGGTTCGATAGTGCCAGTGTGTAAGTAAGTATTATTATTTTAAAATTAAATTAACCCTATAATGCCTTTTGTTACATACTTCAAATACCTCTTAGTTTAGATTTACCCCTTTTTGTGCGAAAAGTCGTTTTCTTCATATGCCTATTTAAGAAATAAATACAGAAACAGACTTTGTGCTGAAAGTGATTTGATACTTTATTTAAGTTGGGTGGTTCCTGATTTCAAATCTCTGTGCCATGGAAAGCAGGCGCAACCTTCTCACTGAATTCAAACGAAGAGATGAGTAATTACAATGAAAACGTATATTTATTATTGCAACTATACCTACATGTTGTGTAACTTTTAAGCCGTAACCAGAGTAACTTAAGGTTTTAACCGTTAAGGGTTAAGTTAATTTAAGATTATTAAACATTTTGCTTGGAATTAAATTTTATGCATGTCTACTGTATGCATATTTAAAAGTCAGTGGTTCATCCAACTCAGATCGTTGTGGAAGGGATTCGGGAGTCGAAAAGGTTGGGGGACCGCTGGTTTAGTCTATACTTCAACAATATTTTAAAATATTCTATTAGGCCCTAGTATACCATATGAAATTTTATATCACTTTATTATTTTCGCTGGTAGAGTGGAAGAGAGGACCTGTGGCCTAAACAAGTGTTAGCTTAAATAAATTATTATTATTGTGATTATGATATTTTATGGAGGAGCATGCCATGTAAGATTAGAATGGAGTGAAATGGTGGTGAAGGAAAGTTGGAATGAATGTCGAAGATACAATTCCCTAAAAGGGTACATGAGGAAACATGAATAATGGTAATAATAATAATAATAATAATAATAATAATAATAATAATAATAATAATAATAATAATAATAATAATAATAATCTTCTAATACTTCTAATACATGATTTCCACTTTTCAACAGTTTGTCCTTGATTCCTGCTTTCCAGAGTTTCCGATCTTCTCATTGTCCCTCTTCCATACTCCTCTTCATCATGACATCATATATTTCCTCATACCATGTTCTTCTACTTCTCTCCCTGTTCCTTCTGCCTGGTACCATCCATTCTAACACCTGTTTAGGCCACAGGTATTCCGACATCCGTTAACACTACAAAGCTCTCTTTGTTATCCTTTCGATAACAGTTTCTTGTGTACCCATTTCTTGTCTGATAATTTTTTTCGAATATGTTGTGTCCTGGATATTCTCATACTTCTCCGTAATCCATTCATTTCTGTCGCAAAGATTTTTTCCTGCATCCTTTCATTTATTGTCCAGCTTTCTGATCCATATGTAAGTATACTTTCTATTATTGTCTGTATAATCTCTTTTTTTGTTTTTCTGGTCAAATTTCTATTCCATAAAAACCATTCAGGGATCTAATCGCCTTCCTTGCACAATTTACTCTGTTAAAAATATATTTTTCACAAGTACCAGATTTATCTATTATAGATCCAAGATATATTAAATTCTTCAATACGTTTAATTATCATATTATTTATTTGTAGGACTTCTGAATTTCCTCCGATTACCATATATTCTGTTTTAATATAATTTATTTTCAGTCCACCTACCTCAAATACATCTACCAACTTTCTAATCATATTTCTATATCTTCTTTATCTCCTTCTTGTCTTCTTGTAAGCCCATGTTTCCCGTAACAGGGATTTAGGCGCTCTCCCCATACAGGGAAGAATTTGAACCATACTAATTTATTTACACTTGTTTTCGTATAGATGTCATTTGAGTGGTCCGTGGTCAGCGTTCCGCCTCATACTGACATCCAGGAAACCAAGGTATTACTAGGACGGGAAAATTCGTTAAATTTTGCTTAGATGCTTTTTCATTCGGGCTTAAGGATCTTTTACGAGCCTGAAAATCTTCAGACTCAGGACCCACGGCTTAAAGTCCATCCCGGAGGACTTGCTCCTTGGATTTTTCCATCCTAAAAAATCCATCGACCCCGGCTGGGTTTGAACCCGCGACCAGAGGCAAGGAGCATAACCTCTAGTCCTATTATAATTGACCATCAGCGAATACTAAATTGTGCAGTAAACAGTCATTAATGTTGATTCCCATTCCCCTACATAACTTATTCCATTTCATTAACACATCTTCTAAATGTATCTTGAACAATGTTGGTGACATCCCGCATCCTTGTCTTAATCCTTTTGTTATATAAAATTCTGAGTATACTCTATTTCCAACCTTAATACTTGCTTTACAATCATACATTCTTTTTATAAAATGTATAATAGATTTAGGTATTCCAAACTTCTCCATAGCGATCCAAAGCTTGTTGATGGATACAGAGTAATATGCCTTTTCCAGAACTATAAATGTCATGAACCTATTTTCCTTTAGCCAACATCTTTTCTGTAATCTGCCTAATCATAAATATAAAGAGTGGTCATAAAGTCTCGATCCATTTCCATGAAATAATGAACTCAGTTTGATGATTTTTATGTATGTTTATTGCCAATATGTTCATCGTATTTCAACATGGCCTCCGTCCATTTCGAAGCAGTGTTCCAATCGTTCGAGAGTAGCCCGAAAGACGTTTTGAAGCATAGCTGGTGGAATAGCCGTCACTGCATTGCGAATTCGAGTCCTAAGATGCTGGAGATCCCGTACCGTTGTCTTTTACACCTTCCCCTTCATGAATCCCCAAGCAAAAAAAAATCTAGGGGCCATTCTGGTGTAGCTGTCGTTCGAGAAATAACGTGAGCATGTCAAGGTAATAGTCATTATTGTCTGTTCTGCGAACATGAAGGGTCCATACACTGTAGTCTTCGTAATTTCAAGTCATACATTCACTTTCGGTGTGTTTCGGTACCCTATATTCGGGTGTTATGTTTATTAATTTTGCCACAGATGTGGAACGTGGCCTCATCACTGAACAGGATGTGTTCCATATGGTACTCAATGTGTGCAGCCGCTATCAAATCATAACACGCAGGCTAAATAGCTGCGTAATCTTCTGCGTCTAATTTGTGGAGCACCTGAATGTGGTACGCTTTTTTTTCAACGTAAAGTGTAACACTTTCAAAATCGTTGATTTTGGCGCATCTAACTCATTGCTTAAACGACAACTTCATGCTCTCGGGCTTCTTTCGATTGCTTCTATGATTCGCTGAACACTCTCTTCAGGTACAAAAGATCTCCCGGAGCGTTGTTCGTCCGCAACGTTCCCAATTCTTTGAAATTTATCGTAATGACTGGATGTTTGCTCGTGTTGGTCCTGGTTTGTGAAATTTCCGAGTGAACGCCAGTCGCACCTCGGTATAAGATAATCCGCGCAGTCGCGCACTAACAACATACACACGTTCTTCTATCGTCAGTATGCTTTTAGATTATGCTAAAAGAAAAAGAAAATAATTACGTTAACACAGAAATGGATCGAGACTTTATGACCACACTGTATTATCAAGGCACGATTTACCTGCTTTAAAACCTGTTTGTTGTTCTGAAATTTTATTTTGTATTAGTTCCTCCAATCTAATTTTAATAACTGAACTTAATAATAATATAATAACTAACTCACTGCCACTATCGAACCCAGAGGTTCATGGCCGCGCGGACATAAACTCTCCATATATCCCTACCCTGAGCTAATGTTTTCCAATCATCCCCTATATAATCTACTTCCCTCAAATCATAGTTAATATTATTCTCCCACCTCATTCTTGATCTACCAACTGGGTGTTTTCCCTCTGGTTTTCCTACAAGAAACTTCATTCCCTATTCGTGCCACATGTCCTGCCCATCGCAGTCCACGAGACTTAACTGTTCTCATTATATCTGGCTTCCTATAAAGACCACGTAGTTCACTGTCATGTATTCTTCTCCATTCACTTCTCTGTTCATCTCTCTTTGGTCCAAAAATTTTCCTAAGAACTTTATTCTCAAATACTCGTAATCTCCTTTCCTCCCTAAAAGTAAGAGTCCATGTTTCGCAACCATATAATATAACTGGTAGAACAATAGTTTTATATATTTTCAGTTTAACGTTTTTTGAAATGAGTTGGGACGTCAAGAGTCTCTGTAATGCATAATAACACGCATTTCCAGAATTAAGCCGATGTTTAATTTCCTTGTGCATCTCATTCCTATTTGTGATTATTGTTCCTAGGTATTTGAATTCTGCCACCTCCTCAAAATTTTCCTCATTTGTCATTAGCTCTCCATTTCCATTATATAATGAATTTCTATGTGTGACCATATATTTAGTTTTATTGATATTTACTTCCAGTCCCAATTTCTTAGTGTTACTCTATAGTGTGTGTATGTTGTCCTTTCATATCTCCTCGCTATCGTCCAATAGTACTAGATCATCAGCATAAACTAACAGCTTATTAATACCATTGAGTTGTAGGTTTTCTTCATCTTCTAAAGATTTGATGTCATGGTCTAGTACAAAATTAAATAGTAGAGGAGATAGTGCATCTCCTTGCTTCAACCCATTATGGATTTCAAAAGTATCCGAAAACTGTTTGCCTACACGCACCTTACTTTTTGTGTCATTTAGAGACATTCGTATAAGTCTAACTAACTTGTTAGGAATTCCGAAATCCAGCAGAATACTATATAACTTCTCCCTCTTAATTGAATCGTATACATGTTTTAAGTCTACGTATAGTTGATGTACAGTACCATTATATTCCCAGTTATTTTCTACATATGTCTTAAACTAAAAATCTGATCTGTTGTAGACTTGTTTCTTCTAAATCCACATTGATGATCTCCTAGAATGTCATCAATATAAGAAGTAAGTCTGCTTACTTATATATTTGTTAGAATAATGTACGAAGTTGAAAGTAATGAGATGCCCCTGTAGTTGTTGTAATAGAATTGTATCTCCTTTCTCATAAATTGGTATGATAATTTATTCTTTTCATTCATGTGGAAGAGCTTCTTTATCCCGAATCATATTAAGAAACTGGCGTTTGGTTCTGCGAGTAGCATTTCTGCTATTTGTAATTTATCGTCTTCCGTATCCTGTTCTGTATGTACATTTGATAGCTGATTAAAGTAACTTTTCCATCTATTTAATATACTCCTGGAGTCTGCAATAATATCCCCATTTTCATTCCGAATTATGTTTGTTCTAGCCTGAAACCGTTTCTTCTCTATTCTAATTCCCTGACATAATATTCTAATGTTCCTATTTTTGGCATTCATTTCAAGATCATTAATCTTCTCTCTATAATGGTAATGGTAATAATAATAATAATAATAATAATAATAATAATAGCAATAGGAATGGCAATGGTAATAATAATCAAATAACAATAATTATCCAACAACGATTTAACAATATACAGTTTTGGTTGCCCAGTGTTCTACAGTGAGAGTAAAAATGATCATAAGTGAATAATTTGATCAATTTATTTACTAATATATTTATTTTTCTTTAATTCATAAGTTACTTGCTTCGGGTCATTCTTCCATGATAACCATTTTCTCTTAGAAAATTACAACTGTGGAATCACTTTCGATATTTCTGATGCTTATTTCCATTTATTATGAAACAATGAGTATTGCATTCAGGGTCAGTAGGTATAGACTTATCTCCTGCTCCTTCTGCTGATGATGAGACTAGTTTCGAAAGCCTACAGAAAATTAATAGTTTACAAAGTAGAGAAGACGGAGCTGTTAGGTAACAATTTTATAATTTTAATTTATAATTTTAATTTTATGACTAATACCTCAATGGAATTTTATCATGAATCTTATTAATGTTGACAAAAATATTAGACTGAACAATGATCTCTTGGGTTATAACCCAGATATCACGTCAGCTCTACAGTTCTAGAGCCCAAGTCGGGCCCTGATGTCCCCAATCTTCCTTCTCCATTCTCCCTGATCCTAACCACCTTACTCCTACACTCCTAAATATATTGTGGTATCTACAACAAGTACCGTGTCTTCCTATCGTCCTCTCGGTCATCCCAGTTGTCCTTCTTCGTATGAGCGTAAGAATTTTCTTGGTACCGCCCTTTATCCATTCTTACAAAGTGACCAGACGATTAGAGTCTTTTCATACTAATACAGTCTAATATTTGAGGTTTATGATTTATAATTCTTAGGTTTACTTGATTTTTATTTGAACCATTGATTTCCCTAAGTTAGTAGCATTTAGAGTTTTTGTATTTTAATGCCCTATCCACGAGTAAGACTTTTTTAAAATTTAAAACTAGCTAATACCCGCTGTCTGGTGCTACGCCTAAAACAATGAAATGTGTTTTATGTTTAGTTGAATAAGTAAAGTAAAAATAATTATAAATGTATATAGTAAATATTTTTAGATGCCCCGTGCTGATAACTTGGCGTTGCCCAGAAATCTACTTATCCCGATATTCTTGGCATCAATGAACTGAAAGACGAAAATGGTTATTCTGAGTTATCCGTAAAAAATAGATGAGTGCTGTCGCGGATTAATTTGTAGATTTTATTTTAGATATTCTATTGTGTATACATTAATTTGGTGTATTTGTTATGGTTTAGGCAGCTCAAGTTATTTAAGCGTCCAAAAAGCTACTTTTTTACTACTACGATGCCCCTCCCCTTTTTAGGTCTGGCCCTATAATACGTACGGTAATATGTTGTGTGCGTTAATTGTCTCAGAAAAATTCCCTAATGATGAAAAAAAAAAAGTTCACATCGGTTAAGTAGTTTTTGTACCAGTTACAATGTAAGGCTACCGTTATGTCCCAAAAGTGTACATTTTTCTACTTGTAAAAATATAAAAATACTTTTCTGGGTAAACAACGCCGTAGCCGAGCGGTTAAGGTATGAAGCCTTGGCGCAGAGCTACGGGACTTGCGCTGCTTCGAGTCTCCATGGGGGAAGAAATTTTCTCATGGTTTTTCGGCCAGTATGGGACCAGTGCCCACCCAGCATCGTGAGGCAATTGGGTAGCTACAATAAGTAGCGGCTCCAGGTTGAGGAACCAGCTATAACGGCTGGGGGACTCGACATGCTAACCACATGTCACCCCTACACTGGCTGTTGATCATCTACCTCTGTCATTGACACATGTGGATGTGAAGGGCCAGCAGCCGGCTGGTAAAAAGGGCAACCGCTGAAAAGTGGAAAGACCCTCAATCGGATCGGTAAACAACAAGTCAACTGCCGACAAAATTACATTTTAAAGTTATTTAAGGGTGTTTTGAGACATTGTATGGGTAACTGTTAGGTTTATTATCTGGTCTTGTGTTACGTGTTTTAAAGACGGCGGTAGGAATTAGAGAGACAGTTACATTACGGTCTACGGATGATGCAAAACCATCAATGTTAAAATTCACATGGGTATTGTCACGGGGAGATGCAAAAAAGGTTTATTATTTTAAGAAATTTTAACAATTGAAAAATGTATCTCCAAAACATAGCTAGTAGCAAAATCAAAATAATCAACCCCAAGTAACAGAACTAGTATTATAAACCAAGATGATCCTAAAAGATGGTAAAGAACACGCCCTTAATTTAGTATATCGTTTTGCAAATGTAGAGGTGTGTCAAAATATTTATTTTGTCCAATGCGAATGGGAATGTTGTATTAAAAGTGTAATGGCGATAGAAAATCTGAAGTCAAATCCACGACTTTCTTGAAAAATTGAATATAAAATGTCATCTAAGTTATGGTCAAACCAAGTGTGGAGCTAGCGCTCCTATTCGATTAACAAGTGAGTTATCGCTAATAAGGGAGAGGAATTTGGAGTTTTATTTTCTCCAGCAAACTATAGAGGTGTTATGGCAGCAATTAGTAGAATGTTAAGTAGAATTATTAAAATTAAATTGGAGGAACTAATACAAAATAAAATATCAGAAGAACAAACAGGTTTCACAGCAGGTAAATCGTGCCTTGATAATATATTTGTGATTAGGCAGATTATAGAAAAGATGTTGGCTAAAGGAAAAGAAGTGCATATGGCCTATTGTACTTTGAAGGATATCATTATTTATTTTAAAAGTTTATACTATTTTTGTACCTTATAGACCTGGAAAAGGCATATTACTCTGTACCCATCAACAAGCTCTGTGTGGCAATGGAGAAATTTGGAATACCTAAATTTCTTGTACATTTTATATAAAGAATGTATGATTGTAAAGCATGTATTAAGGTTGGAAATAGAGTATCCTCAGAATTTGATATAACAAGAGGATTAAGACAAGGATGTGGGTGTCACCAACATTGTTCAAGATATATTTAGAAGATATATTAATGAAATGGAATAAGTTATCTAGGGGAATGGGAATCAACATTAATGGCCATTTACTGCACAGTTTATTATTCGCTGATGCCCAGATTATAATAGGACAAGATAAAGAAGATATAGAATATATGATCAGAAAGTTGGTCGATGCATTTGAGGTAGGTGGACTGAAGGTAAATTATATTAAAACAGAATATATGATCATCGGAGTAAATTCAGAAGACCTACAAATAAATAATATGATAATTAAACGTGTTGAAGAATTTAAATATATTCGATCTATAATAGATAAATCTGGTACTTGTGAAAAAATATATTATTAACAGAGTAAATTGTGCAAGGAAGGCGATTAGATCCCTGAATGGTCTTTTATGGAATACAAATTTGATCAGAAATACAAAAAAAAGAGATTATACAGACAATAATAGAAAGTATACTTACATATGGATCAGAAAGCATGACAGGATGTAGAAAAGAATCTTGGCGACAGAAATGGATGGATTATGGAGAAGTATGAGATTATAAAGGCTACAACATATTCGAAATACATATATCAGACAAGAAATGGATGCACAAGAAACTGTTATCGATATAGGATAACAAAGAGAGCTCTACAGTGGTACGGACATGTACAACGGATGTCGGAAGACCAGTGGCCTAAACAGGTGTTGGATTGTATGGTACCAGGCAGAAGGAAGAGGGGGAGAAGTAGAAGAGGGTATGCCATGATGAAGAGGGTATGGAAGATGGTCAATGGGAAGATAGGAATCCCTGGAAAGCAGGAATCAAGCGCAAACTGATGTAAAGTGGAAAGCCTATATTAAATAAGTATTTTCTCGTTAAGTGAATTGGGTCGGGCGAAAAGAAGTATTGCGCTGACTTAAGATAAACCGAATTGTGAAGATTCGCGATATACAGCATCATTAATAGTTTATACAAGTCGTGATTTGTCAGTTTTTTCCTAGTCAAATTATTCAGTGCTAGTGTACATAATGCATTCCCTAAAGCGTCTCAAAAACTTTCTCCCTACAGCTCTTAAAATAATTTTAGTTCAAACCTTAGAGATGCCGCATTTGTACTATTGTGACGTTCTCCTAACTGACATAAGTGGCGGACTGTTAGACAAACTGCAGCGTGTGCAATATTCGTGTACCATATTTATATTTAATGTCCGAAAATACGATCATATTTCTCCACTTTTCTACGAATTGGCATGGCTACATCTATAAGTGCGAAGAAAATTACACTGTTTAATTCTCTTATTTAAGATCCTGCATACCTTGACTCCCAATTGTACTAGCTAACAAAATTTTACTTTCTTCCTGTAACTGACAAGGAAACTGCTAATTCTTATGTTTTCGGGTGTGCTGATAACGAAAATATTAATGAAAATGCAAGATTAGCTCTCGTTTTTAAGTAATGCTAACTTTACGTCATTGCCTGTATTATATGCTTAAGCATGTACTTATCTTGTTTTTATCCCTTGGAGGAAGATCACTGAAGGCGCAACCGTTTTGCCTGGTATTTTTAATTTTCTGCTGGTGCTTTCCTAATTACTGTCCTACAGTAATCGGTTAACATTGATGCACTCCACATTCCCTGATATCTTATTTTCAAGTTCGAAATTTGCTGGTGGAAGCGTTTCCGTGCTCGTTGCTTATAGCACCACAGTTGTCAGGAAAAAAAGTCCAAGTGGGAATCTAAGAAATGTAACTTTAAGGACATGTTACACCCCAGTCTATCGTAGGAGAGCAGAAGATTTGCCATAGGATCCGTATAGTTTTTTGCCCTCTTATTTCCTAGAAAGTTTGGTTGACACTTGAACAAAGGCATCCCAAGCTAACTTTTCATTACCTGTCAGGGTGGTGTTGAAATACTCATCTTTGTACATTTTCCGTATCTGGGCATCCACGAAAATCCTCTCCATTTTTTCGTCTCACTAAGCCATGGGACGTTCTGGCGTAAATAGACAAATGCTACACCAGTTTTTTCCATGGCCTTAACGAATTTTTTCGTTAGGCCCAATTTTACATGAAGAGTAGGGAAAATTACGTTCTTGAATTCGACAAGTGCTTCTTGCACAACATTGTGAGGTCTGGTTCAAGTGATAAATTCTTAGACCAATCTTTCTTTTTACATAATGAAGTGCTATGGCGCGGCTATCCCAGATACACTGGAAGCAGCATTACTTGATGTAGCCCTTGCTGTAGCCCAATTATTATGCCTATGATTATCATATCTCCGGATCTGCCAGTTAAACCTGGCATAGTTCAAACGCAATAACAATTGTTTCATGTTAACACATTTTTCTTTCATGTAAGGTGCATACCCAATCGAAATCGATGGTAACACGTTGTCATTATGCAGTAGGACACACTTGAGACTTATTTTGGAGGAGTCGACGAACAACCTCCACTTAACACTTTTATAGTTAATGACAATATATGACAGTAGTCCTAAAAGAGAGTAATGCAAGTATTGACTTTAATATTTTCTAGTAAAGCTTTTTTTTCAAGCATCGATGCATTGTAAAACACGTTACATATAGTAACATGCTCTTCTGCGTCGAGACATAGGGGGTATTGATGTCATCACTTTGATCTTACGTTTGCACATAGAAGGTTGAAATTTTGCACACACATTGCGTGCACCTCTTAGTATATTTCAGTTGATTTCGAGATCTGTGCGTTAACACATGGGGGGTGCAGGTGGGCCGAACTTAGAAACAAGGGATTTTCAGAAAAATCTCAATTTCCCTCAATTTTTCTCGCTTCGGGTACATGATAGGGGTATTTGAATGGTACCGTTTAAAGACTGTTCTTTTCTGAAGCTGCTTGCCTGAAATTAACCTAAACAAAATCATAATTTAAAAGAGTTTAATGCAACTCCTTTCACTTGGAAATGCTAATCTTCGAGGTTTTCATTATCTTTTTCGTTATCAGCGTGATCGATATTTACTTCATTCCAGTTACATTTTCACTGTTGGCTAGTGTTATTTATCATCTCGTTTCCAGTATCTATCCTCCAAATATAACTTAAACACAAGATCACAACATAGTATCCTGCTTAATATACCGCAACATAGGACATCACATCACTCCATGTCATATACTATCTTCACTTCTCGCAACTGAAATTCCCTACCACAAGAAATATGGGGCTGCCGGACATTGGCACCTTTTAAAAGAAATCTGAATTTATATTAGCTCTAACTTCAACTTCATCATTACCCAGTGTAAGGTACATAATTAATTGGTGTTTCTCGTATAATTTATCATATTTATACTATTATTATTATTATTATTATTATTATTATTATTATTATTATCGTAAATATTATCATTGTTATGATCGTATAAAATGTTGTTTGCACATAAAATTTACATTGCTACATTTAATATATTTTTAACTCTTTATAATTAGTATATTGTAAGATGTTTGTCAAATATTTAATTATATTTGTGCAGGTTGAGTGGAACAGAACGCCTTATGGCCTTAACTCTGCCAGAATAAATAATATATTATTTATTATTATTATTATTATTATTATTATTATCGTAAATATTATCATTGTTATGATCGTATAAAATGTTGTTTGCACATAAAATGTACATTGCTACATTTAATATATTTTTAACTCTTTATAATTAGTATTTTGTAAGATGTTTGTCAAATATTTAATTATATTTGTGCAGGTTGAGTGGAAGAGAACGCCTTATGGCCTTAATTCTGCCAGAATAAATAATATATTATTATTATTATTATTATTATTATTATTACTACTACTATTATTACACATAATTATTGTGATAAAGACATAATAAATCCTTCCATTATGTCGCCTAAAAAATATATTTATCACTAATTCTCTGCTATTGTTCCTTTATCTATCACCGGCTAGAATCACAAAATCTAACACGATCCTAGAGATCCTTATTGCTCATACCGAAAGAACCGCTGCATTTTAGAGACCATAAAGGACAGACAGAAAAACACACACATATAAAATGATATTTTAGCATTGCCTAATAATCTTCAATGTTATTTCCTAGGACATTTGTCCCATCATGCAAATTAACCCGAAGTCATACGAGCCGCCTCTGCATAACGTTGAGTGGCGCCTCGCATAGAACGAGGAGCCTGAGGCAGTTAGGCCAAAAGGTCGCCATAACTCAGCGAGGTACTAAGCGACCTTGGAAGGACGCGTCTTGCTTACGACAATACACCAATCAGCCTATCTTTAATCCTTGAAAATATTGAACAAAATTTTCCACCATTATTTAATTTCCTATTTATATTTAGTTATTTTATAGCTGTTCTCTTGGATTAGACGAAATGCTATTGTCTATAAAGTTAGAAATGAACTCCATGGCATGACAGGCTCAGAAGGCAGCCGACTGCAGGCCTCACATTCACATGTGTTAATAATAGAGATGTATTATCATCCAGCCAGGATAGGGGGTGGCATGTGGTCAGCATTCCAGTCCTTCAGCCGTCATAGCTGGTTATCTCAACCTGGAGCCGCTAGTTATTATAGCTACGCAAATTCCTCACGCTCGGTGAGCCTGTACTGGCCGAAATTACATGAAAAATATCTTCCCCCATAGGGACTCGAATCAGTCCAAGTCCTATAGCCCTGCACTAATGTATAATATAAACTGCTCGCCTACGGCGGGGGACATCTAAACAATTGCTTCAATTATTTCAACATTTGGTTTGATGTTAATACCATAGGCATATATATATATATATATATATATATATATATATATATCAATATACAGTATTATATCCATGCTCTATCTTATATCCATGCCAAATGTGGTCTTTTACTATAAGAGAAGAGAAAATGTTATGGCTGGTACTGTGCAATTCCCGGAATGAAATCCCAGTTCCGACTAATCTTCCTGATTTTCCTTATTCCATGCCCCAAATGGGAGTCAATGACCAATCACATTTCAATGATTTTTTTTATTTACAACCAATCACAGTCCTGTTTCGCCTAGAATTTACGAACTAAAGTTTATCATAATAAAGAAAGCACCTCCTTTTTAACATTCTGAATAGGTCATAGCATTATTTTGCAGTGACTGACTCTCTAATAAATACGGATACCTGATTGTATATATAGTGCATGAATGACAGCAGAAAGAGCATGCCATAGATAATATAAAAATATTTGTAACAATTGATTATACCACAAAAAAAAGGAAACCACTGTTTGCACTTTCTTAAACGAATTATTTTCCAGGAAATGACGTTGCAGAAAAATATAATTGACATTACATCATAGGACATCAGAAATTAATTAATACCTATATCGTTGGTTATAAATTTCTCCACTAGGGTGCATTCTTACAATATTGCGATCCTTTGGCAATAAATAATATGATCTGACGAACAAAAGAAGCAAATGAAGCGTACCAATCGTTTCTCATTTGTTTTCAAACATCGCCGTTTACATTAAATATATAAATGTTTTAAAATAACTATAGTTAAATAATGATTTGCGAGTAAACATCTTAATTTATTCGTTAAATAGTTCTAACAAATGTCACTCTTGATTTCCAATTCTCTAGATAAATTCACGACTCACTTCGTGAATTTATCGATAATTTGGAAATCACTCGTGGCATTACTTATGATAAATTTTGTCTTAATAACCATTTTGTAGTAGGCATAATATTTAAAAAAAATTAATCAACAGTCGCAATACGGCCTTAGATATAAAACATTATATATATTTAATGAGAGAGATTGTGAAAAAAAAACGTATATGAAAGCAAATAACTAATAACGATAATAAGTAATAAACAGATAAAAACTGCTTACAGAAATTAAACATAGACTAAACTTTGGAAACGATTGCTATTAACCATTACAGAAAATCTTGTCATTCTAAATTCTCTAAAATGTTAAAACAGATTTAAGTCCATCACTCAGGAATTGTACAAACTATGCGAATTATTCAGGAAATCGAATTTATGGCCCGATATTGATGGTTTAAGGAACATGCATTTATTTTTTTTAACAGGAGAAACTCAATTTCTGATGCCAGCTTATTTAAAGGTGAAAAATAAAGCATAATTTTATTAACAATTGCATATTGTTGTAAAATTTGACTGATTGATTCATTCATTTTTAGAATTTTCCTTATCATTGAGGGTTTTCTCCAAACAATCTTAGTAATTAACATGAGTTTTAAAAAAATACATAAATGACTATGGACTTATATACTATCAGTTTGTAACAAACATTCACAAATTTCCCCGTAAATAAAGTTCTTCATCGTTCTCTGACCTCGGTGTCTTCATCCGTTACACAAAATGTCCTCATTGAGTTATGAATGATATTCGTCCTGGTTGTTTTTGGTCTTTCTTTTCTGCTCCTTCTTTCAATTTTCCATTTATAGACGGCCTTTGATAGTTTTCCATCCTGCATTCTTCATGCATCCATCCGTCCGCAGTATTCTGCCCGAGGGCAGGTCTTTCACTGCAATCATAGCATTTGTATGCTATGCTTTGCAGCTTTACTAGGGAATTGTAGGCATGGTAGCTTCCAGTTGCTTTTTACACCGGTGAAGGATGATGATAATGATAAGGATGATGATTATAGCCGGATGATTTTCGTGGACCGTTGGGCCCTAAAGCTTCCTGACATTTGTCTTACAAGTGAGGAAAAACACCGAAAAAACCTCACCTAGGAGCCTGTCCCGATGAGGAATCAAACCCGGGCCCTCTGCGTGACAAGGCAGCACGCTACCTCGAGACCACAGCGGTGGGCTCTTCTTACATGTCCATACTATTTATACCAATATAAATAATAGGCATATCTATCGATTCACATAACTATATTGTTAGATAAATTAAACCAATGTATTTTATAGGAGACATTCCCAATGTAAGTATTTACTGAATATACATTACGACGAAGCAAACATGTCGGTAACTAGTCAACTTTTAATTTAATCGGAGTTTCAAATAAACCTCCACTTCTAATAGGCCAAGTCGGATTTCGCTTATTTTGGAGAAAACCTCTTCGCTTTATTTTAACATCATACTGAGTTTAATTCTGAAACATCGAAAATTGCGACCAATAGAACGATTTTTAAATTTTCGTTTCAGATGAAGTCCTACACCTAATTGTCCGATTATGCTGGTTAACGAACTCAACCTTACTTTTATTAATTAATTGCTAGGCTATATGACCCTGTTTGGTTTTTCGCTGAAACAAAAATTGTGGACGCTGGAGTATTAGTACACACACACATACCTATACGCCGTGGCGCGCCGTATGTATATATGTATATAGGGCCTATGATTTTGGTCATAGTCATTTTCGATGTCTATTAGATAGGATCGTTGAAGAGTTGTAAAAATATTTTCATGAGAATAACCTCAATAGTTTCATACCTTTGGAATTCGCTTAATTTTTTTTCAGTTATATGGATGCGAATCATGATATCTTGCTCTTAAAGAAGGAGGAAAGATAACGAGTATTTGAGAATAAAGTTATTAGATAAAGTTTTGAACCAAAGACAAACTAACCAACGGGCGAATGAAGAAAACTACATAACAATGAACTATATAATTAAAAAGAATCCAGACGTTTAGTAGATTGCGATAGGCAGGACATGTTATACGAGTAGAGAAATATCAAATATTTTCATCATGTCCTGTACAATCCACCTCCCTCATTCTTGATCTACCTATTGGGCGCTTTCCATCTAGTTTTCCTATACGATGTTCCCACACCATTATTTCATTCCTCATTCATCCCATATGCCCCATAAAAAAATTTAACCTTTTTTAACGTAATATTTGTATTCAATTATAGTAAATTTAAGACACTAATTTCGTCTGCTCGTCGCAGTCTTCAAAACCTAACTCTCCTTAATACATCTGATTTTCCACAAGATCCTACAGTTCACTGTTATGTCTTCTATTTCCCTTATTCAACTGTCTGTTCGTCTCTCATTGGTCAAAATATTTCCCTAAGCTATTTATTCTCAAATATTCATAATTTTTACTCCTCTCTTGAAGTAAGAAATCGCGTTTCGCATCAATTTAATTTTATTTAAAATCGTACATACTAAATGGATCGCCGTTATATATATATATATATATATATATATATATATATATATTGTACTTTAATTTTTTTGTAAGAAATAGTTTATAAGAGCCCCTGTTATACATTATATCATGTAGCCTCATTCTTGAGTTAAAGCTATGTTTGATTTATTTCTTCGCCTTATTCCTGTTTTGTAATTATTGGCCCTTTGTATTTGAAGTCCCTTCTTCAAAATTTACTCATTTGTTTTTAAGTACCAATTCCCATTCAATATTATACTTCAACGCGTGATCGATATATTGAGTTTTATTGATACTTATTACCAGTTTCAATTTCTTGGTGTTATTTAATATAATGTTATGCGTTGGCTTTTAGTATTTCCTCGCTATCGTCTAATAAATATTATTTCATCAGCATGTAGGAAAACTAAAGGGAAACCTTCCAGTAGATAAACGAAGAATAAGATTGGAATAGTATATCACAATGCGAAGTTGGGAAATTGTTTTAACAGAATTCTGTAAAACCCTTCACAAACGTGTGTTGTACATTATTTTTTGTACGATGGTTTTTATTATTGATTTCGTACATCTCAATGATGGATAAATCATATTTGAAGAGAAAAATTAATTTTTCTCTTCAAATATGTACGATGGTGTTTTCAAAATATTAAATAATAATAAAATAATTACATATTTTTGGAAATATTTGCCATCATTATAAACAACTGACTGACGTTAGGAGTCTGGTCAATGTACATACGCTAAATGCCGAAAATAATGTAGTTGAGACTACAGCAAGCCGTGACACCAATCAGGCATAAAATGGCGGCAAATATGAATAATGATAATACAAATTACGAAAATGAAGAACGGGGGAAGTTAGGTGTGCTTTTATAATGCCAGAGAAATCTAAATGAAGATATGAAAAAACATACATTTAATTCAGAAAGTGGCTGGAGGAGAAGAATTGTACTGTAGGTGAAAAAAAGTATAGACGCATATTTCGTGCTCAAGAGTGAAACATTAAAGTATCCAGTGGTCAGAATATTCAATGCTGAAGACGATGATAAATTAAAAGAAGGTATCAATAATGCAGATTTTGTTACACTAGTTAGCTTCCTTAAAAAGAAGAATATTGGACATAAAGCTAAAAAGTCTAAAAGTTTTCAGTAGAATTGTATTAAGTCAACTTTCAATATTGTTTCAAATAAAGTTTAGTTCATTTAAAATGCAGTGATTTATTTCGTAAAATGTATATTATCACTACTTTTTGGATATATTTTTGTACATATATTGTACGTAGAAAACAAAGGCAGTGGTTTTACTTTCCCATCCTAGGTAGGTAATTTGTAATATTACAGTAGAGTTATTTAGTTATTTATTGGATGGCAACCCCGAAATTTAGAAAATTCAACTTTCAATCATGGCCGCCATTTCTGCAAGTGCGACAGAACGCACTTATCGTGCAAAAAAATAATATTAACCATAATTTGAGACAAATGAATCATAAAGGAAATGATTGGAAAACATTAGCTCAGGATATGGTGGTATGGAGAGCATAGGCCTATGTCGCGCGGCAATGAACCTCGGGTCAGATAGTCGCAGTGAATTAGTTAATAAGTAGGATCGATAAGTATTTGTAAAAAATTCACAACTATTTTCATGGGAACAAACTCAATAGCTTTACTCTTTCGAAATTACTTAAATGAAATAAAAATATGTGATAAGATCATTGTTGCATCTCGTGGTTGGCAGTTGCATTAAATTCCATGGAATTATTAAGAACTTGCAACAAGGCGGATGTGAACACTACACCTTGTGTTTTGCCGCTTAAAATTATTTGTCAACTAAATTGCAACATTTTTGTAGATTTGTTTCATGATCATTCTTAAATACATACATTATTTGTAGAAGTCAACCTGAAGGGGCAAATGCCCCCAAATGACCTCAGGAAAAAAAGTAGTTTGTCAACATAAATTAACTTTTTTTTTTTCATAAATGAAAAGCTTTTTTCAAAGTTGAATGAATGCGTATAGAATTAAAAACTTCATCATTCAGGAACAGCGTAAAATAAACGAATACCTCAGTAAAACGAATTTTTGTTTCGATTTTGCCTCTTAATTGAATATATATTTCTTCTATTAACTAAATTGTATGGTACACAGCTACATTACGACAAAGAACCCACGGCGGCTGCTAGAGATTTTATTCATTAATTCGCATTTCATGTATACTTCTACTTCTAATAGTCTGATTTATCTGATTTTTGGAAAATACATTCCTCGTTTTCAATAGCATACACCGATTTTTGTTACGAAAAACAGAAAATTGTGACTGCTATAGAGATTATAAAATGTTCATTTAAAGTGAACTAATACTCCTAATGGTCCGATGTTCCTGGCTAATAAACACGATCTTACGTTTATAATATTAAAATATTCCGGGGTATGTTGCCGCGGTCTATAACTGGTGTTTCTTCCAGATGTTTCTCTCTCAACTGCGAAGGGCATCTTCAGGGCGAGTGCTTCCAGACTCTCGAGTCTACAAGGGAACACCACCTAGAAGCACTCGCCACTGAAGGTGCCCTTCGCAGTTGAGGGAGAAACGTCTCGAAGAAACACCAGTTATGGACCACGGCCATCTTACGTTTATTTAAAAGTGATTGCTATATGAGAATTTGGTTCCAAAAAAAAAGACATTTCAGCCGCTAGAGCATTATATATATATATATATATACTAGAAGTCCCGGCCACGCGTTGCTGTGGCTAAGGTATACGTTACAAATTTAAATTAAGTTGCTGTCTTTCAGTCAGATTACTTAAAACTAATACTTACACACAAAATTAATAATATTGAAGATAAAATAAACACTGAACACACTTAAATTATGAAATAATCAATACAAATAGTTGTTTCATGATCATTCTTAAATACATACATTATTTGTAGAAGTCAACCTGAAGGGGCAAATGCCCCCAAATTACCTCAGGAAAAAAGTAGTTTGTCAACATAAATTAACTTTTTTTTTTCATAAATGAAAAGCTTTTTTCAAAGTTGAATGAATGCGTATAGAATTAAAAACTTCATCATTCAGGAACAGCGTAAAATAAACGAATACCTCAGTAAAACGAATTTTTGTTTATGAAATTCGCGGTTGCAACAAAAAGCACAGCCATCTGAATCTCTCTTTGTTAAATAATAAACCAATTACCTTACCAAATTACCTTACACCGCCATCAGTTAGAATCGTATGGAACTCACAGATAATTATAACTCTTTGTTAAATAATAAACAAATAATTTGCAATAAAAAATAATGCGACTATAAATTTAGTTATAAACTACCCTAAGTCTCAAGTTGGATCAAACTGCACACAGTGTGCAAAATTTTATGAAAATCGGTTCAGTAGTTTAGGATTCCATCACGGACAAACAACGTGACACGAAATTTTAATATATATATATATATATATATATATATATAATATGAAAAGAAAAAAGAATGCTTGAGTCGGGATTTGAACTGGAGTCTCCAGTTCAAATCCCGACTCAAGCATTCTTTTTTTCTTTTCATATCATATTTGCCTTCATTGCCAAATGTCAAAAAGTATTTATAATATATATATATAGGGTCTTCATTTTAAGACGCAACCATAGCGCCTGACAACCGCTCGTAGCACGGATCTCACATGGTAAACTCGCCAATTAAATATAAGAGCTGTGAAAGTAATTACAGATTGTAATGTAGTAAAAAAAAATGTTTGTGCTGTTTGTTCCTTATCCTATAACAAAAGATTTTCAAAGTTAATTCCTACAGCTTCAATATAACGTTCACACCGGCGAAGAAGATTTTGAAACTCGCTATCCAATTTATGCCTTGAAATTTGGAGATCGCAGTTCGAATTTTAAGATCCTCTATAGATCGAGGATTTGAAATATTGGCTTTATTAGAGGCAGTTGCTTTAGGGAAATAAGGACAAAATTTACGGCTTCAACTTTTATAAGATTTTTTCTTTGCATTTGTCAAAAGTAAAAATAATCTCTGTTCAGTGGTATACACCATGTTAAACTGAAATCATCACAGTCACCCTAAACACAAATTCACAAGTTGATTTAAATAAATCGGAAAACACGTCTGTATCTTACAGTTACAGAACTAATCACTAAATAGGGGTAGAAAGAATGTAAATGTAATCTGCTTTGCCGCCCGCCCGCCAGTACACTGACCGGGTAACGGGGGTGCTTTGACCGCTTGGCCTGCCGGATGGTTGCCAGGTGCCAGGTTGCGTCTTAATCTGAACTTTCTGTATATAAGCCTATATGATTGTGGTCATTTTTGGTGTCTACTAGATAGGATAGATGAAGATATAAAATCTCCCTCAATTGCCACATTCCTTCGGAATTCGTTAAAAAATACATAGGTCATAGATTATGGTTAAACTATTCATTTTTTAATATATCGCCTGTTTAGAACGAAGTTCTTCCGAATCTAATGTTATATGAAATTTCGAAGGAATGAAACCATTGAGGTTCTCGTGAAAAAAGTTTGAAGAAAAATGTATAGATCTTCACCGAAACCTGTATAGTGGACACCGAAAATGACCATGACAAAATTTGTATGTGTGCATGTGTGTGTGTGTCAAAGCTCTAGTGGCAGTAATTTTTGTTTTATCGGAACCAAACTTGTCACATAGCAAATGATTAAATTTTATTAATATTCTTTATTAAAAAATCAATTCAGAGGAATCGTTGTTCCTTTCTAAACATCTTAATTGCATCTCTATAAGGCTGTAAAATACTAAATAGTCTTATAATTTCATTCAACAGGATAGTAATTTAAAATATCATATAAGTTTACAACTCTGTGCTGACAAGATGAAAAATCTCGTGGTATTATAATTCGTAACATAGGTTCCCAAATTCTGTTTATCTTTTACCGATTTCCGAAGGAATGAACTTCACGAAGAAAGAATTTGGAATTTTTTTTACAAATCATTGATCCTAAATAAGAGACATCAAGCATTGCAATGACTATTTAACTCATGGTCAAAATGGGAGTCAATGACCAATCACGTTTGAATTAATTTTGATTTACAACCAATCACAGTCGTGTTTCACCTCGAATTTATCAACTTAAGTTTATCATATTAACTAAAGCCCCTCCTTTTTAACATTCTGAATAGGTCAGAGCATTATTTTGCAGTGACTGACTCTCTAAGAAATACGTTGAATATAGCAATTTATATATTAAGATGTAAGAATCCTAGAATACAAATGGTTACCAGATTGTATATATAGTGCACGAACGTAAGCAGATACTGCTTGCGGGATATAATAGAAAAACATTTGTAGCAATTGATTATACCACCATAAAAAAGAAACCACTGTTTACACTCTCTTAAACGAATTATTTCCCAGGAATTTACGTTCCATAAAAATATAATTGATACATTTACATCATAGGACATCAGAAATTAATTAATAACCTATAATGTTGGTTATAAACAGTTTGATGTGTTTCATTTTTTCTCCACTAGGGTGCATTCTTACAATATTGCGATCCTTTGGCAATAAATAATATGATCTGGTTGTAGTGACGAACAAATGAAACATAACAAACATCTCTCATTTGTTTTCAAACATCGCCGTTTACATTAAATATATAAATATTTTAAAATAACTATATTAACTATATTTAAATAATGATTTGTGAGTAAACAGCTTAATTTTATTCGTTAAATAGTATAACGAATGCCACTCTTGATTTCCAAATTCTCTAGATAAATTGGAAATCACTCGTGGTATTACTTATGGCAATAAAGGTAGCAAAATGTGTGTTATTCCTTAGGTTGAATATATTCAAGCTAAGGAATAACACACATTCATTGATATATATATATATATATATATAAATGCATTATACTGTTTTATACGTGGTTCACATAAAAATCGACAAGAGAGCACAGTCTGTTAATAAGACCTCATCATTACATTCAACCTCACAACCCATTATCTATAAATACTGAGATGAAATTGTATTATAGTTATGAATCAATTATTTCTTTACGAATTGTAGACCGTGTGGAATATGTTGCGTCATATATACCTCCAGAAAATCCCAAAATTTTGGATTAAAAGTTGAGCATTTTTGTTATATCCAATGTACCTGTGACGTAACTATACGTTAGAACAACCTGCAACGCGTGTAAGTGCACGTTTGTAATAATTAAAAAAGTAAGGTCGCGTTCACTAACCAGCAAAAACGGATTATTTGGAATGGAGATTAACCTGTGGCGAACACTAAAATATCGCTCTAGCGGCCCAATTTTAGATTTTTCGGAACGAAACGCAACACATGCTTTAACAAATAAAATATGTTTAAAACATCAGCGAAACCGACAATTGGAAATTGAGGTTTACTTAAAATCCGAAATTAGCTCAACTGCACTTCTACTAGCGCTTGATTTTTCAGTTATATTGTTGTAAACTATAGCTCATTTCCGTATTTACTAACATTATTTAATATTTTAAGCTTTATTACACAATTTTTATAACATTATTAGACAATTTTGAAGTATTTATTTAAATATGCAAATCACAATATTACGACATTATTAGACAATATTGTTATGCTAACTGCTATCTTCTCCACAGAAATGACTTAGTCTATGATTTTTCTATCGCTATTTTGAGTTATCGCTGGATGGATCAGCGTTAGGGAGTGATAAGTAAGTGTATACCCATTTTTAAAACGTTTGGTAATTTTAATATTATTATTTTTTTAACATAGATTTGGGGATTTATTGCAAATATTGGTCATTTAAATTTCATAGCGACGGATAGTAATCGAGGATGATAATCGATATGTGGTTCGATTGTGGGTTATCGCTGGCTCTATAAACTCTGGCGCATGCGCACTGTTGTTCTATAGGACTTTGAAAATATTTCACGCTACTTTAAGTGCAGTTTTTCCCGGAATTTAATATAGCAGCCACTATGCTTGCTTTCTCGCGATCTATATATAATTTAATATAAAATAATATCCTCAACTCGTGTCCAACTAAGGGTCGGGTCGAGGGACGAGACGAGATGAAGCCCCTTATATAGAGGTCTGTGAATTAGGGTGCCGGCCGACCACGCCTGACGCACCATCATAGGGGCAGATGAACGAAATGGATGAGATGAGTATGGAGAAATGGTGGAATGAAATTGTGGCAGGGTAAAACGGGAAAACCCCGAGAATAACCTGCCCAAGCTCTGTTTCGTCCACCACGAAACCCACATGGAGTGCCCTATAGACACAATCTCGGAATCCCAGCGGTGAGAGGCAACCGTCTAACCGCTTGCGCCACGGAACCGCCTATAATTTAATAGATAAATTAATATTTCAACAAATCAACAAATTCGGACAGAAATTCGACTTGCTGATGAATTCGCTTAGTTCACGTATTTCCTGTATGACGGAATTTTTAGTGAATTGTAGGTGACTCCGTGACGTAAGGGATTAATTAGGCACTTGCTATCCACCCTTGATGGGTCCTGAGTTTGAGTCTCGGTAAATTCATGTAGAATTCGTTGTAGACAAATGTGACTTAGTCAGGTTCTTTCTCACGTTTTCTCCCGTTTTCTTTTGTCAAAAAAATAATTTCACTAACAATTTCTTCATGTTCATGATATCCATTTCGTTTTATTTCATTTTATCTATTCATGTGATTGTGTGGCGGCATTCTCATCACGTCACAGACTTTCAAATTTTCTTTAATTTTGTCATTGTTTATTAATTTTCAAGTCTTAACTTTACCATCTTTCAGAAACAAGCCTATTTTGTATTAACTAGCTAATACTAAAGTATAAAATTACGGAATATTCACCTGAAAGGTCCGTCTCCTTAACGTATTTAGTTATTTAACTGTAGCGCTTTTGGGACTAGTCCCATCATCGGCAGGATTCATAACTGGTGTTTCACTGAAGATCTGGTAGAGGGGGTTACATGTATTGGGTTCGTTTTCGTTTATCAGATGGTCGTTGTTGTGAACTGCTTTCAAAATTTCCATCTCTTCGAGTACGTTTATCTTCGCTGGATTATTTTCTCTGTGCATTACTGTTAGGGCGTTTTCAATATTTAACATGCGATGCCCTTCATGGACACGTTATCCATGATTGACATCGCATGTTAAATATTGATAACACCCTAACAGTAATGCAGAGAGAAAATAATCCAGCGGGAGCAAATGTACTCGAAGAGATGGAAATTTTGAAAGCAGTTCACAACAACGACCATCTGATAAACGAAAACGAACCCAGTACGTGTAAACCCCTCTACCAGATCTTCAGTGAAACACCAGTTATGAATCCTGCCGATGATGGGACAAGTCCCGAAATCGCTACAGTTAAATAACAAATAAAGTTGAGGAGACGGACTTTTCAGGCGAATATTCCATAATTTTATATTTTAATTTTGAATAATACCTCAACGGAACATATCATGAATCTTATAAAAGTAGCTAATACTGACAAATCCACCAGATAGAGAACATTTTCATTTCTCATATCTTACAGAACATGAAGTAAAGAAAACTCTCAAACAAATAAAAACAAAAGTAGAAGGGACTGACCGTATAAATATCACTCTACTTAAAATAATCGACGTTATACTACCTACCATAACTCATGTTCTTAACTCCATGCTACAAACCTCTAGATATCCCACATTATGGAAGCAAGCAATTATACGCCCACTCCCGAAAGTAAAAACTCCCTTAACTCCGAACGATTTTCGACCCATTAGTATTTTTACCTACCCTTTCAAAAGCTTTGGAACGATTACTCCATAAACAACTGACTGACTACCTAACTGAACACGACCTTTTAGATCAATACCAATCAGGCTTCATGACAGGACACAATACAAATACTCTCTACTAAATATATGTGAAGGCATACGCGAAGCATCTGATAATCGAAAACTTACTATTCTTACACTACTTGACTTTAGTAAAGCATTTGACACGGTAGACTTGGACTTATTGTTGCTTAAACTAAAAAACCTACCACTTTCCGACAGTTTCACGCAATGGTTCAACTCCTAGCTTCGTGAGCGCCAGCAATATGTTTTATTAGGAAATTCTACATTACGCTTCTCTTGGACCTACCGTAAAGCCGGAGTTCCACAGGGTTCGGTGCTCGACCCATTGCTTTTTTCAATCTATATAAATGACATATCTGACTCCCTAAAACATTGCAAACATAATTTATTTGCGAACGACTTGCAGATATATTTCACTCAGACAAATATTCTTTAAATGACGCGGTAATCAAAATTAATGAGGACCTTGACTCGCTAACGGCATGTACAGAGAAATATGGGATTTAATTAAATCCTAGAAAGTCATCAGAGATTATTATCCTCAATTATCATAAATACAGTATTACATGTGTCACTTAATGGGGTTCAAATCCCTTACAGTGAGACAGTAAAAAATCTAGGAGTATTTATGGACACAAATTTTAATTGGACTAAACAAATAAATAACATTTGTAAAACAATCTTCTCAATAATACACTCATTAGATCGTATAAGAAATTGTTTACCGTTTGCTCTAAGGAAAATATTAGTGGAAACACTTGCAATACTCCATTTTGATTACCGTGGTACTCTTTTTACTGAAAATACTGTTCTTACCCAAATACTTCAACGTGTTCATAATTCTTGCATACGAAATCGGCAAAAAAATTGTGAAAATTGAACTCACAACTTTAAAATTTTAAATTTTTTTACAGTGAAACTTTATGATATACTGAATATCTGAACCGAATTTCAATTCTTCGCTTGCTGTAATTATAGAGTAATTTATCGTGTTGTTTTAAATAGTCTCTTTTATGAAATAAATTTCTCGAAGTATAATTACTCCCTCAACTTGAAAAGATAGTCGCATTATACATGATTTTATGCTCATCGCTTGAAAATTAGTATGTTAATATTTACGTTTCTCTGAAGGGCAGAAATGCTATTCATATGCAATTGACCTTTCCCACCAAAAATTTTATAAAATCAGAAAATGTCACATTATTACCTGGACACCAGTTAATTTTTTGTAATTGGTATTAAAGTGGTGGGAGGAAAGGAAACTACCAAAAAAAAAATTATTTTCCCTAAAATCTCCAATGTGTAGACTGCCCGCAATACGTTTCCCGTGAAAAAAGATCGCTGGCTCGTACAAACAATGACGGAGTTACTTGGTAATAGTCCTTTGCGCACTTACATTTTTATTGTTATTATCATCATTACATTATTTTTATTATCATTATCACTAGTGGACTAGTAGTTACTCAGCACGCCACCGATTCCGAGGTTCGCGGGTTCAAACTCGATAGGAATTAATGGAATTTTAAAGGCGTAACAAGTTTGAATGTAGTTTTCTCCAGAAGGAAGGCAATCCGTGTGTCTCGTGTCGTAAATGTACGGTACATAGGAGAACCTCTCGCATGAATTAAATTGCTACATACTTACGTCAGATGTTACTGAGCGTCATTAAATATAACATCCTTTATTGATATCTTCAGTAGGCGGTTATTTTGTGCTGATTTTGGCTAATGTATAGTTTAATTTAAATTACTAAGCACCTATGAATTCAAGCTTGTAGGCCCATTAAACATTATTTTCTAGAGAGTGTTTTATAATGTGTTGTAATATTCTGTACTTGTACTTGCAAAGGAATATTAAGCTATCGATAATAATTTATAACAATTTTCATGCTGTTAGAAGTAACATTTAAGAGGTATAAATATATTTTATTGGCTTGCCATCACTTACTGATCATGCATATCCTACTCATGACATATCTAAGATGATGTTAAAATGCACGATATAAGATAAACTGTTGTTATAGGGTTACATTTAATGTCTAAACGTCCCATTATTCTCCTTTTATAACACAAAATGTATACCTCTACAATTATTCTCTCATCCAAAACATTTAAGAAATTGTAAAATTATATATTAACACATAATATGACTGATAACTATTGTATACTAATATAAGCATAATTAAAATTATATTTAACTTCTAACTCACCATTTAGTCTTTGTAGATCTGCAAACTTCTTAGTTAAAAACATCATCATCATCTGCATTCATGGATTAGGTCTCTTGACCCGTTTCGACTTTAGCCCATCTCTTTCTAGGTCTGCCCACATCTCGGGTGCCTTTTAGGTTTGTATTTTGTTATTTGTTTTGGATATCTATCTTCATTCGTTCTGTCTATGTGTTGCTTCCATTTTTGTCTATATGTATCTATTTTATCAGTTATTGCAAATATTTCAAGTTCCTGTCTTATTTCTGTGTTCTTGATTCTGTCTTCCTTAGTGCACCCTTTAACAGATCTCAAAAATTTCATTTCTGCCGCCGTTATCCTACTTAGATCTTGTTTTTTATGCATCCAGGCTTCTGACCCATAGAGCAGTACCGGTACTGTCAATATTTCATAAAATTTCAATTGTGTCTCTCTTGTTGTTTTATTATTTAGTGATCGTTTTATCGTACCACATATTCCCTGGAATTTTTGCTATTTTATTAGTTATATCATTATCATAATTAAATGAAATGTCACATCCTAGATAATTGAGATGGTTCACCTGTTCTATAATTTTGTTTCCTATTACTATTTTGGATCTGATTTGATTCTTCCCTTGGAATGCCATTACCTTAGTTTTTTCTATGGATATTTTGAGATTATATTGTTCACATATATTATGCAATTTAAAAACATTCCTTTGAAGCTCGTCTTCCGTAATTGCTGTTATTACCTGGTCATCAGCATATAATAATGTTTTCAAGTAGTGTGTTTTATCTAATTTTATCCCTTTATTTGTTTCTTCGTTCCATTTTTTTATTATATCATTGATGTATAGGTTAAACAAAACTGGAGAGATACTGCATCCTTGTATAACTCCTTGATTAGTGTGAATTTTATTTTTACTTACTTCATTTCTAGTTTTTATAACAAAATTTGTGTTCCAGTACAAACTCTTTATAGCTGCTATTAAGTGTTTCGGAATTCCTTTTTCTTTTAAAATTGTCCAAAGTTTCCCTCTGTCTACTTTATCAAATGCCATGACAAAATCAATAAAAGCCATGTGTGTTTCCTTGTTATATTCTCTTCTTTTGTTTATAAATTTTTTATCGTAAATATATTATCCATACATGAACGCCCTGGTCTGAATCCACTTTGTTCTTCTGTTAACATTACCTCTGCTATTTGTTTTAACCTAAATGTTAAGATTCGTGAGTATATTTTATAGCCTGCAGTTAAAATACTTATTCCTCTGTAGTTGTTGCAGTCGTTACGTTCTCCTTTCTTAAAAATAGATTGTACTATTGCTGTTGTCCAGGTTTCTGGTATTGTCGCTTGTTTCCAACATAAATTTAAAAATGTAATAATCTCAGTTTACAAAAAATCCTCCATATTTTATTAATTCCATATTAATTCCGTCTATTCCAGCTGTCTTTCTGTTCTTGGTTGTTTTCAGTACTTCTTCTAATTCTTCCATTGTTATCTTATCTATTCCTGTCTCACACCCATATATGTTATCTGTAGTTATTTTATTTTCATTATACCACAGTTTTTTATAATGTTCTTCCCATTGTTTCTCCTCAATTACATTGATCTGTATTGTATCTTTTTCTTGTTTATTTAGATGTTTCATTACTTTGTAGGCTATTTTTTGCTGCCCATGTTTATCGTATTCTAGTCTACTTATATATCTATCCCAACTGACTTTGTGTGCTTTTTTCATTTCTCTTTTGGCTATTGCACTTTTATGTTTGTAATCAGCTCTTAATTCTGGTGTTCTATTCTGTAAATATTTGTGATAAGCCTCTTTTTTTATCTTTTATTATCCTCTCTAATTCTTCTTTCCATATTCTTAAATCCTTCTTGTTATATATTTTATATTTTGCTCCTAATGCATCACATGCTGCCTTGTCAATGCTTTCTTTTACATTATCCCATTCTCGGTTTATTTCATCGGAAGTAGGTTTTAATATTAAATGTTCATTTAAATAAGATATTATTTTAAATTCGACTGTGACATTTAAAATGACAAGTTGCACTAAACACACGCACTAATTTAAATCAGCTGTCTACTAAGTAATCTGGACTTGACAATTGTTTATGGAGAAAGCAGATGTTTCATGATTCAGCACTAATATCGTTTGTTAGGGAGTGGTACGAGTATTTAAAGCATTCGGTTTTATTTGGAAGTGATATCTTATAACAACACTATTTCGTCATAGTTTTCAGGGAACAATGTAGTACACTGAGTAAAAAGTTATTTTAAGATTGAAATTAGTAAATATAATAAAAATCTATACCAGGTTATTCAATTAATGATGTAAGAGTTTTTATTATGCTATTACTTTAAATTGTAATGAAAAATTGGTAGCAAAATAAATAATTTGTTTTAAGGGAGGAAAGAAGATTACGAGTATTTGAGAATCAAGTTCTGAGGAAAAATTTGAATCAAAAAGAGATGAACAGACAGGTGAATGGAAAAAAAAAAAAAATAATAGTTAGCTATATGATATATAATGTATATAGGAAGCCAGATATAATGAGAACAGTTAAGTCTCTTAGGCTGGGATGGGCAGGAAATGTGGCACGTATGGGGGATTAAAGGGGTGCTTGGAAACGTCTGGTAGGAAAACCGAAGGGAAAACGCCAAGTTGGAAAATCAAGAATGAGGTGGGAGAATAAAATTATACATGATTTGAGGGAAGTAAATTATAAAGGGGATAATTGGAAAACGTTAGCTCGGGATAGGGATGTATGGAGAGCTTATGTCCGCGCTGTCATGAACCTACAGGTTCCACAGAGCCAGTGAGTTAGTTAGTTAATTAGTTGGTTATAAAAATTGTTTAATAATTCACAGTAAACGTAAGTAACAGAGCTCTTTACTTGTCGCTTCAGCATTAAAATTCCATAAATAAACATCTACTGCGTAAGAATTGAAATATCCCCTTTTATAAATTTACGGTACTGTTCCATTAAGCAGAACATATAATAATCTATTAGATTTAATGGTAGTTGAAAAAGTCGCTGATGAGGCGGTGTCAGCTCTTTCAATTAACTACGCGCGCGACCTTGGTCGTGAAATTAATCAGCTGCGCTTTGGATTCTCCAGTTTTTAACGAAAATAGAATACAAAACATTTATATTGTTTGAACTATTCGTCAAATCAAAAAGGTAAATGCTGGAAATTAATCCTTATTACGTGAATAGTATCCTGTATTTTTTTCGTTTTCATTGTTTGATATGTACTGCAGTAAATCGCCATAAAATAGAAAATTTACGCCGAAAATAAAAATATCTTAATTATAAAAGTTTATAATTATATAAATACATTGGAAACAAATTTTTACTGTTTACTGTTTTAGAAATATTAGTAAACTTTTAGTTTATTATATTTACCATAATTTTAAATCATCATAACTATGAAACTATTAATGATAAAGAATAAATTTCGATATTAATACGTTTATAAATGTATTCACTATATTTAGGTATATAAAAAATAAAAAATAAATTGCAAGATTTTTTGCTGTCTGATTTGATATGGATTATCCCATACGTTTTATTGTGGTATACGTATACTTGATCATGTTACACCATCCCTGGAACAATTTTCATGGCTTCGTCTACAAGATCGTAGAACCATCCATTCCCTATGCCTTATTATTTATCACTCCGCTTCACTAGACTCTCTGATACACATAAATTAGATACCCAATCCCTTGAGCACAGTGTCCTTTATATCCCTCCTCATCACACTACATATTATTAGAAACCTTTTACAGTTTCACTTGCTAGAACATGGAATTCCCTTCCAGCCTATGTCAGAGACTGTCAAACTTTACCATCTTTCAGAAACAAATTGAAAATAAAATTATTAACAGAAACAACTCACTAATATTACTTTTTAAAAATTAATAATTTGTTTTTTTATTATTTGATAAAAATAGTTTTAAGATTTGTTAATATATTTACTTAATGCCTTGTATAATAAGCGATAGATTAATTCATTATAGTTTATTACTTCCTTTATATTTTTTCCTTTTTATGTATAGTAGATTCGAACTGTTACTCCTTTCTGTATACATTCCTTCAATTGTTTAATTTTAATTATATTTAATTTTATTGTATTATTAGACATTGTTTTCATTATTGTTCAGTTTGACTGATAATTAATTGTTTATTTAGTATGCACTATTATTGTAATTTTTTTGTATGTTTGTCCTGGTGAGTGGAAGAGAAGGCCACATGGCCTTAACTCCACCAGGCTAAATAAATATATTCTAAATCTATTCTAATAGAGACATAGTCCACCGCTGTGATCTCGAGATAGTGTGCTGCCTTGTCATGCAGCGGGCCCGGGTTCGATTCCCGGTCGGGACAGGCTCCTGGGTGAGGTTTTTTCGGGGATTTCCTCACCTGTAAGAAAGGTGTCAGGAAGCTTAGGGTCCAACGGTCCACGATAATCATGTGGCCATCATCATCCTTATCATTATCATCCTCCATCGGTGTGGAAAAAACGGGAAGCTACCACACCTATAATTCCCTAGTAAAGCTGCAAAGCTTAGAATGAAAATCCTACGATTGCAGTGAAAAACCTGCACTCGGACAGAATTACTATGGAATGGAACAGAAACATCTCACTAATATTATTATTTTAAACAATTAATAATTTACTTTTCCTTTATCTAATAAAAATAGTATTAGTATTTATCAATATTTCTACCTAATGTCTTACAAAGGTCTTAAACGGATCTAACTCATTACAGTTTGTAATTTACTTTGTATTTTATTTTATTTTATTTTATTTATTTTTGTGTATAGTAGATTCGAGCTGTTCTTCCATTGTAAATACATCTAGACTGGAAAATCCAGGTGATTAATACCTGCAAGAAAGTGTTCTCAATTCTTCACTCACTAAATAGTTTTAAAATCTTCCTTCCAACGAAATTAAAATAAATAATTGTACAGATTCTTATAATGCCACACTTCTACTATCATCATCATCATCCAGGGATTAAGCCTGTTGGCTCGTTCCGGTTTCATGAAAGCTAGAATTGTTAAAATTGTTCAGATCGTCTTCTGTGTGGGCGACCAACATTTCTCCTTCCGTGCGGTTTATAATTTAGCAGTAATTTTGGAAATCTTCCTTCTGGCATTCTATCAATATGTTCTTTCCAGTCGTTCCTATATTTAATTATTCGGTCTGTAAGTTTGAAAATATTTAGTTCCTTTCTTATATCTTCATTTATTTTCTTATCCAGCAGAGTATATCCTGCTATATTTCTTAAAAATCGTATCTCAGCTGCTTCCAATCTTTGTTCTTGTCTTTTAGTGATCGTCCAACATTCTGATCCATACATCAATACAGGAAGAGCCATTACTTTATAAAATTTAATTTTTGTTTCTTTTCTTGTGTTTTTTAAGGGTTCTTTTAATAGTGATTAGATTACATTAATTTATTTTGTCATTAATATCTTCAATTTTGACATATGATAAATTGAAACCTGGATATTTAAGACTGTTCACCTGCTCTAAAATTGTATTATGAATTGCTATTTTTGCTCTTAAGGTACCATGTCCTTTAAATGCTAAAATTTTAGTTTTATTCTTTGAAATTTTAAAATTGTGATTGGCACTTACTTTTTCCAAATTAAAAATAGCTCTTTGTAGATCATCTTCTGAACTGGAAATCACTACTTGATCTTCAGCAAATAATATTGTATCCAACAGTTTATTATTTATTTTTAAATGTTTATTTAAATTAATCTGCCACTTTAACATAACGTCATCTATATATAAATTAAAAAGAGAAGGTGATAAAGGACACCCTTGTCTGACACCATGATTTATTGTTACCATTTTTTTATGTTTAGATTTAAAACCTCTGTCTATTACAATTGTATTATTTACAAATAAATATTGTATAGCCATAATCAAATGTTGTGGAATAATTCTACCACTGCGATATATTACTGGCTAATCTGACAATTGATCTATCTGACAGACTACGGCGTGCTCATAATGCATGCATTCGATTTGTATTCAATCTCCGTCGTTATGACCACGTGTCTCCTTCATTTCAGGCCTTATCATGGCTACGTCTAAATTACAGAAGAACTTTACATTCACATGCTTTACTATTCCAAATCCTGTACACATATTTACCAAGTCAGTTATCAACGCGTTTAAAATATTTATCGGCTCATCACACTTTAGGAACAAGATCACAAGACTCTTCTTTACTTTTATTGCCAGCGCACAGGACATGTCTATACTCTGAATCTTACACAATATCTGTGACTAGAGCATGGAACTCACTTCCCAGTCATGTCAGGGACTGTCAATCACCATCATTATTTAAATCCAAATTAACTGATATGTTTTATTCGACATAATTAAAACATTAACTGCATAACAACTATATTCAGCATTTTGTAAATAATCATCTAGGAAGCTTTACTTACTTAATTTTAGTTTATATTATTTTAATATAATTACATTCCATGTTTCCCCCGCTGTGGTCTCGAGGTAGCGTGCTGCCTTGTCACGCAGCGGGCCCGGGTTCGATTCCCGGTTGGGACAGGCTCCTGGGTGAAGGTTTTTTCGGGGTTTTTCCTCATCTGTAAGACAAATGTTAGGAAACCTAGGGCCTCAACGGTCACCGAAAATTATCCGGCCATCATCATCATCATCCTTCACCGGTGTGGAAAGCAACGGGAAGCTACTACACCTATAATTCCCTAGTAAAGCTGCAAAGGATAGCATGAAAATACTATGATTGCATTGCCCTCGGGCAGAATTACTATGGATGGATATCCCATGTTTTTATAGTATTATCTAGTATTAGATCACATCACCATTGTCTTTTGTTTAGTCTATAATTTAATAATACTTTAAATTGTAATAAATATGTAATTTTGTATAATTTTACTATTCACTGGTTGAGTGAAAGAGAAGCCTTATGGCCTTAACTCTGCAGCTAAAATAAAGCATGATATATATATATATTTATTTATTTATTTATTTATTTATTCTTTCACTAATTTTAATTTTAATTGTCTTTAACTTTATTGTATTATATCTTATTTTATTTGTGTTCAGTTATTCGTTTAGTATCTAATATTATTGTGATTTTTGTACTTTAATGTAACAACATATGTTTGTCCTGGTGAGAGGAAGAGGAGGCCACATGACCTTAACTCTACTAGGCTAAATAAATAATATGAATAGGCAAAAAATAACTTTTTGAAGCCAAATACATTAACTTATAACGATACCGAGGCTTATCAATCCTCGCCGTATGCCTGATACGAGTAAGGAGGGTTTACTTTACGAAGGAATGGAGCTCCTGAGGTTGTACCAGAAAGCATTATTTAATCATTTTAAAATGTTCATCGATCCTACTCAATGAATGTTCGACAGTGAGTTAGTTACCATCTTAACTACACAGGCCTATATAAATATGTAGCCTACGTGTGTATGTGCCAGCATACGTCTCCAACTTCTGGAGCAATTTCAACCAAATCTGTTACACATATAAATTTTGATCCGACATTGTGATTGTTAGCTGTAAAATACCCTAGCACCCCAAGAGGGAAAGAGGGGGGTTGAAATGGAAACATGATAAATGACCAACTATGTAAATGTTCCAACATAATTCTAGAACAGCTGGGGTAATTTCATCCAATACGCAAAGGTTCATGGGGCAAGGGATTCCTAGCACAGCTATGAGGGGATGAGAGGATGTGAAATCTAAAACAACAAATATTTGTGTCGAATTCATTGCATTTAGAGTAACTTAGCCCACTAATGCAGCCCCAGTGATATTTAAACCCAAATTTTACCCGTAAGCTCCATAATAGGGGAAGAGGGTAATAAAGGATGAAAATTAAGATGAAAAAACTATTGAGATTAGTGTCGAATTCGTAATTTTGGGGTCGCTAAGCTTATTAGTACCAATCTATATGGCATTTAACCCCTATGATGACGAAGGAGGGCGAGAAGGAGTAAAAATGCCCGATATTAGTGTCGAATTCATAATTTTCAGTGTCGCTAAGTTCATTAGTGAAACTCTTAATGCCATTTAAGCTCAAGTTTAACCCTTTCACTCTGTGATAACTATATAAAATGATAAAAGAGTTAAAGTGTCCAAAATGACTGAGATTATTGTCGAAACCATGGTTTTCGTGTTGGTTTATTTTATTGGTATCAGCGTCGATGACGTTTAAGCCCATTTAGCACCACTAAGGGAAGAGGGGATGAGAAGGGGTAAAAAAATACTGTTTCAAATCTATTAAGAATAATGTTAAATCTGTAGTTTTTTGGGGTCACTAAGCTGAATGACGGCAAGAAAATTGGAATAAAAATATACGCGAACAACGCCAGGCAATCAGCTAGTCATATTATTAAAGAGGGCCTTATGGCCTTATCTCTGCCAGAATAAATAAAGTATTATTATTATTATTATTATTATTATTATTATTATTATTATTATTATTATTATTATTATTATTATTATTAAACAAAACAGATGTAATAAGAAGATTTGAGTCTCGTAGATTACGATGAACTGAACGTGTAGCACGTATGGGAAAACCAGAAACAATATGTCCAGTAGTCTTCACCATCATCATTTAAAGTAATGTCCTTTCGCTGTAAGAATTCTTCTCTTCTTTCAGATACTCTTTTCATCTCTTTATTGCTGGCATATTATAATGTATGTTACATTTTCGAAAACGCTCTTCCTTGGTCATCCCTTAATTTTTTCTCAAAATTAGACTTTTAAAATTGTTTTATGGGAGTTTTTTGACGGGGTTTGTGATCAAGAAAATACTTTTTTAAATATTAATAACCTCTATTTCATCCAGAAATTCATTGTTTTTCCTTGTTTGTACATTTTTTTAGAATAAAGTTCTTAGGAAAGTTTTTGGACTAAAGAGAAATGAACAGACAGGAGAATGAAGACTACATAACAGTGAGCTACATATTATTTATGGGGAACTAGATATAATAAGAGGAGTTAAGTCACTTAGATGATGGGCAGGACATGTGGCACGAATGGGGAATGAAAGAGAGGCAAGAAAGCTCCTTGTAGGAAAACGAGAGGGAAAGCGCCCAGTAGACATTTTAGAATGAGGTGGGAAAATATGATTTAAGTACATTATACAGGGGATGATTGGGAAACAGTTGCTCAGGACACGGTCATAAAACGACATATGCGATAGTGCCAGTGAGGTAGTTAGTTATCGTGTCCATAAAGATATTGCTGCCATGCTCTTTATGCCACTTTTTGTCAGGGCTCAACATATTCCATCGCTTTTTTTTCTACTGCCGCCAGGTTGTCTTTCGATATTTCTAGGATTCTCTCCAAGGGTTGGCGGAATTTTAATCTACTTTTGACGTGTGACACCTGAAAGACGGATTTACGGTATCCACATGATATGGTAAGGATAAATGATGACAAAACACCAAGAGAGTCCTTGAATTTAAAATTAATCCAAATTACAGACTATGATCCACCACAGGAATAATTCTCTTTAAGCAAAATGTCATGTAGTCTGACTAGGAATCGAACCAGTGACCTGATGAATTGTAGTCAGAAGCTCCGATCACAAGACCGCAGTAAAATGACCAAAACTTTGGTATGAGAATAAATATAACTCCATGTTACAATATAACTATAAACCGCTTGGCCTATCAATAGGCTGCTGACCTCACATCCACATATGTTAATCACAGAAGTATATGATCATTCGGCCAGTATAGGGGTGACATGTGGTCAGTTTATCGAGTCCCACATCAGTTATATATATATATATATATATATATAGGCCTATATATATATATATATAACTGTATATAACTATATATACCGATTCCGAGCTAAGTTCCAATTGTACTCTAAACAAATTTTCATAACATATTACTGCGCCTAGTTCGTCTATTGGCGGAACTGTGGTATTACGTTTAACCACTATATGACTGAGTTGTGTATAATAGAAACATTGTTTTTGGGTAACATCGTATTTATGGGAAATAATACTAAATGCATCATAAGATGCTATCAATAATTAGGAACTTTCTCCATTTTTTGCTTACTTACAACAACACAAATTTATATGGACCTACCTAATTAGACTTCTTCTTCTTCCAATGGCTATAGCGGGCCTAGGCCTTCTTGATGCGAGACCTCCAATCTTCACTATCCAATGCTCTCTGTTGCCAGTTCCTACAGTTCAGGATTTGATGACAATCTTCCTTCACAGAATCCATCCATCTTTTCCTAGGTTTTTCCACTGGCCGCTTCCCAAATATTTCCTCCGTCATCACTTTCTTAGGTATACATTCTTTGTCCATTCTTTGAACGTGTCCGGTCCACTGCATTTTTTTTTAAATTTCACAAGAGTTGATAAATCAGGTTCCTTAATAAGGTCATAGATTTCCTTTATTACACCCCATTCTCCACCTTCCATTCTCTTTTACTGGTCCACATATCCTTCTCAAAATATTTCTTTCAAAAATGTTGATTAAATTCTTAGAGCTCTTTGTCATAGTCCAGTTTTCACTTCCATATATTGGACGTATGCAGATTTTATATAAGTCATATTTTAACTTTCCTAAATTTAATTTTGGATTTTAGGATTGGAAGTAGTCAATAATATGCCTTATGTGGTTTATGTAATCTATTTTGTATTTCTTGTAATTCATCATTGTCATTTGCCTAAATAAAAAAAACTCTTTACTACTTCAAAAGTGTTTGTGTCTATTATTAACTGTTGATCTCTATTAAAATTTGTCCTGATTGTGTCATGATTTTTGTTTTTGACTTATTAACCTTGAGACCAACTTCTCTTACTGCTTGTTCTAATCCACTGAATGTCTATTTTAGATCATGTGTTAGATCATGTGTATTTCCTACGTAATTAGACGTTTACGCTTTTTCCATGATGTCGATAGGGTAGCATTTATTTACCGGATCAATTCCATTACGAGCACAATCTATGTTCCATGCTGGCTCACCAAATTCCTCATGATGCCGGGTGGACATTGGCCCTATTCTGGCCTATGATCCATGAAAAAAAAGTCTTCCTCCATGGGGACTTGAACCAGTGCAAGTCCCGTAACTTTGCATTAAGGCACGATGCATTAAACCGCTCAGCTATGGAACAATCATATATGAAGGATGTGAATTGTACAGAAAATATTGGAAAATATAAGCACGGGATAGGGATGTATGGAGATAACGTCCGCGCGTCCATGAACCTCAAAGTTCAATACAATAATTAGTTACCATGTTTTTTATATGTTCTACCGGTGGAGAATACGTTGCAATCACGTTAGGAAATGGAGACGCGGTGATTAGTGAGATCAAATAATTGTACGGTATGTTGTATTGGTAAATGCAGCCATTGCCTTGTCGGAGGAATGCATCTGTCTGGAGCACCCGCTACTTTTTTTCCTCATCATATGAAGGTCCATTGATCTGGTCAGACAATGATCGTCCTTTGAAAGCAGTCACTACGTGTACGGACTCTATAAAGCTGATGGAATGTGGATGCGTGCCGGTATTGACCATGCTAACCTTCCTCGTATTCTCAGACAATGCCTTGCCACAGATTTAACTTTTTTTAATTAATAATTTTCAGTAGCGGCTTCTGCCTGAACTGTCTGGGGATTCACTATACTGTTAACCTATTGGAGTTTTCATGTCTACAAAAATAGCATTGCTCTTATTGAAAAATTCTTGCGTGTCCTTTTATGTGAGATTGATTTATTAGTTAATTCATTTAAAATAATTAAGTTAATTAGTTTCATTTATGAGCGGCTCCGTGGCGCAAGTGGTAAACGCTCGCCTCCCACCGCTGGGGTCCCGAGATCGAGTCTCGGTCACTCCATGTGGGTTTCGTGGTGGACAACAAAGAGGTTGGGCATGTTTTTCTCGGGGGTTTTCCCGTTTTCCCCTGCCACAAATTTCATTCCACCATTTCTCCATACTCATCTCACCCATTTCGTTTTATTTCATTCATCCGTCCCTGGGACGGTGCGTCAGGAGTGGCCGCCCGGCACTCTTGTCGTTCACAGACCTCACTATATAAGGGGTTCATCTCATCTCATCCCTCAACAAAGCACTGAATGGATACGAGTTGAGGATATTTAGTTTCATTTATAACTTTGCCAAAAGAGTGAGCACCCGATTAATGAAAAAATACTATTATGGAACGTATAATTATCACGCAATGATTTAATAAAGTGAGGGAGTGAATTAAACTACCGGAGATGCCACTGAACCATCCCCTTTCAATGAAACTTGTATTATTACGTACAGTCGTGTTCAAAGAAGAATACGCAACAAGTATATCACATGTGGTTTACTCAGCGAGAATGTTCTGAAGTACCAGCGTTTCTATAAAATTCCAAATGTCAATGTTGTTCTTTTCTAACCACATTAGATTGATTACTATTTAGATTTTAGTAGCAATATTAAAGATAATTGTACAGTAAATTTATGTTGATGCTGTACTTACGCTAGTCTACGGCGTCAAGTGGCAACAGCATCCCCGTGAAAGCAATACTCTTTTCTAGACATGAAAACCATATTGCTTTAAAATACTGCGGATAAACGAATTGAAATACGCAAAAAAGTACAACCGAAATGGCCTAAACATACTGCTCAGAGAGATAAGACCTAATAATAATAATAATAATAATAATAATAATAATAATAATAATAATAATAATAATAATAATAATAATAATAATAATAATAATAATAATAATAATAAATAATAAATAATAATAATAATGATAATGTACTAAAACTGAAACCAACGTTTACTCCGAAGTTAAAGTGATTTCAATATAACAATAATTCATAACTGAACTTTCGGATTGACTCGCCCGGTTCCGCCAGGTTTAGTACCATGCGCTTGTACCGAAATGCACATTTCGATACAGGAATTACGTCTTACTGCGCAAACTATATGTCATCGCGTCTCCATCTCGAGTGTCATCTTTATGAACAGTGCCAAATGCTTTCCTATCTATCCCTTCCCTTTCCTAGTGCGCACCCTGTGCTATCGCGCATTCCCCCTCTCCCTGTGAACTCTCATAAATAGCTGTGGTTTGTAACTTCGACTCATCATCTACGTAGTCACCGTTGGAGTCTGGTCAGAACAGCTCAGGAGAGCTGATTATGTTTGTTTAGTCCAGTAAGCCAGGGTGGGGACGCTAGGACAGTATTTCCCCCAACCCGAGGCTGGACTAGAGTGAGTGATAATGTATGTATGTATGTTAATTTATATCGTATTTTCTTTTTGTATAGATGATCTATTATGATTTCTTTTCTTTGTAAATCGAATATTTATTTATTTATCATTATATCGTATCTGACTAAATTTTGACTCGCATTAAAGCTTTAGTTGTGTTTTTTACTTATGCCTATTCATTCAGTAGTTAGCATTAGTCAGATGTCTAAGTCAAATTCCAAAAGCTTGCTCAAGCGTGTGTTAGTTCCTTTATCCCAAAGCTTCCACGATTGTATTTTATAAGTCAGTAAACATTACATATTGGGAGAATTTAGTAAAGAAAGTTGAATTCCTCTTTGCCTCTATGGGCCCGGGCAAAGATGTCACATTTTGAACAATCTATACTTTCCAACCAAAATAGTTATCAACAATACCGGTTTGATCCAGCACCTATATGGTGCAGTTTTGGTAGCATTGAGCGTGGTCCCACCGGTGCAAATTCTGGTAGCATTTTGAGCGTGGTTACGTCGGTGCAATTTCTGGTAGCAAAGTGTTGGATTTTTGTTGTTGTATACTATTTTTTTGTATGGAAAGCGCTTTGCGTTCAAAATGATTAGTATCGTAATTTTGAGTTTGAAATTTGTAAGCTTTGAGTTATGCTTTGGATGGAAAATATAAATATAGATAGTTTGTTTCGAGGAAAGAATGATTTTGGGTTCAAGCCACAAAATAGAACGTAGCTTCTGGGTTCAAGTCCCAGTGGAGAAGTGTATTGAAAGATTAGTACAGTATTCTATGATTTGGAAGAATTTGTGGAAACATAGAATGTTTAAAAGTGATATTAATGAAATAGAATTGTCCCGTGTATTGTGATTTATGTATCAGACTTACTTACGTAAATTCATTTAAGTTAAAGTTGTTTGCGTGTTACATTGGAATGGTATAAATACGTTAATTCATCTTTCCTGCTCTGTTGTTTACTGTATTGTGGGTATGTAATAATAACTTCTCTTACAGTTTGTTGTTTACATCTTATGTACGTCTGTATCTCTTGTATTGTAAACATGCCTAGCTGGATGAATGTTATCAGCTTGTTTATTGAATTGAGTTTAATCGGCATGTATTCTTCTAAAGATGTAAATAGTAATCGTGGAAGACTTAAGAAGGTTTTTCGGAATAATATTGTTCGCTATTTGAGCCGTATTTTCATTCGGGTATTTAAATTTATTATGAGGAATTTCTTGAGTAAGTTTTGTAATGTGGTCCATGTTTTGTTATGTAAGGCGCTCTCTAAAGGTTAGAGCTAACAGAGTTTGGAAAGCGTCAATGGCCACTTAATTGAATAACATGGCTAGCTAATTATAGGCGTGTCCTGTGGTTAATTAATTACCACTGTTGTTATAGATATGTATTTTGTAAAGGACACAGAGTTAAACTAAAGGTTTCATATATTTTTGATGTTAAGCTTTTATGAGGTTCTGTTTTCTGTTTCCTGTCCTTTGTAATTTCAGTTAACCTTTCCCTATTTGGCACTGATGGAGCAGTGGACTTCTGCCAGCTGTTTATTCGGTGGGTTCGGCCGACCCCGAGTATTCGCTGATGGAGATTGGGTCCTCAACTGGAGTTGCAGTAACTGGATGGCTGAGCGGGATTGCGATCCGGCAATCCAACTGTGGTGTATCGTCTTCCTGACGTCACCTGGAACACCACCGAGTTCAGCTATGGCGGCTGTAGTATTTTACAAGAGTCATAATACAGCGCCTGGATAGCTGATGGAGTAGGTTGGTGTGGTGGACAAATATTGGAAACGATAAAAAAGGAAGATTGTGGATATTCTCAGCCTGATCCTGTTGTGAACTGTCGCCTTACCCTCCCGACGAGGAATTGCACCAAGTGATGTTCACTGAAAGAGTGAAAGTTTTGTGAACGATTATGGTTTCGTTTTGGTGTTGTGGTGGCTCTCCTTTTTGGAGGGGCCCGAGGGGGCGATATTGTACCGAAATGGACATTTCGATACAGGAATTACGTCTTACTGCGCAAACTATACGTCATCGCGTCTCCATCTCGAGTGTCATCTTTATGAACAGTGCCAAATGCTTTCCTATCTATCCCTTCCCTTTCCTAGTGCGCACCCTGTGCTATCGCGCATTCCCCCTCTCCCTGTGAACTCTCATAAATAGCTGTGTTTTGTAACATCGAATCATCATCTACTTAGTCACCGTTGGAGTCTGGTCAGAGCAGCTCAGGAGAGCTGGTTATGTTTGTTTAGTCCAGTAAGCCAGGGTGGGGACGCTAGGACAGTATTTCCCCCAACCCGAGGCTGGACTAGAGTGAGTGATAATGTATGTATGTATGTAATGTTGTATGTTATTTATATCATATTTTCTTTTTGTATAGATGATCTACTATGATTTCTTTTCTTTGTAAATTGAATATTTATTTATTTATCTTTATATTATATCTGACTAAATTTTGACTCGCATTAAAAGCTTTAGTTGTGCCTTTTTACTTACTCTATGCCTATTCATTCAGTAGTTAGCATTAGTCAGATGTCGAAGTCAAATTCCAAAAGCTTGTTCAAGCGGGTGTTAGTTCCTTTATCCCAAAGCTTCCACGATTGTATTTTATAAGTCAGTAAACATTACATATTGGGAGAATTTAGTAAAGAAAGTTGAATTCCTCTTTGCCTCTATGGGCCCGGGCAAAGATGTCACAATTTGAACAATCTATGCTTTCCAATCAAAATAGTTATCAACAATAACGGTTTGATCCAGCACCTATGCGGTGCAACTTTTGGTAGCATTGAGCGTGGTTGCGCCGGTGCACGCTGGCAGTTACACCAGCGACAAGAGACATGAAGGCAAACAATATATCCCCTCACCACTGGCGTCTCTAACAAGCCTACAATCTGATTTCCAGGGGTACGTTTTAAGAAAACGTTCTTCCGTACTTGTAAAGCTTTTCTATGTTAGATCTCTACGCAGAAATATTTTAGCATTAGAATTAGCCCATTAATATCCCGTTGCGGCAAGGGTCTCGTTAAAGTGTTGATATATATTGCTCATTCAAAATATGTGAATAATTATTTTAGACTGTCCTGAGCTCCGGTTGGTACCTGAAATATATATTGCGCTATCCCAGTATTATTGAGATTAGTGGAATAAAATTCTGCTCTACGGTGTTATATAAGTTATAGGTCATTTTTCAGGTCCGACACAGCAGATTCTGTTCACATGAGCTATGCCGTCATTTTTGGGTTGGGTGCATAGCCACGAGAGGAGACTATAACTATCCCATTGGCCATTATAGGCCTATCCTTTTTTATGGCTGAGGCTTGGAATTTGAGGCAGCGCCCTAGTCGACGCCTCGCTAGATTCCCGTAATCCCACATTTCAACATATGATTGCCAACTTTATTTTTTTCCTAACATGAAATGAGAAGAGTGATATGAAATGAATGAATGAGAAATGAAATTACATGAAGGGGAGGAAGGAGGAATGGAAAGTGTTGGAAGGAAATGGGAGAACCCCGAGAAAACCCCGATAATCCCCGGAGGGGCCACCACCCTCTGGAACCACCAAGATTCTAGTCGGGGCAGACACGCGCGCTACCCCACGATTCTATCAAGACGGCATCTAGGTATTTAAGGAGCTCATTAAGAATATTCAAAGACATTGCCATTGCAATTATTCACTATCTTCACTTATCCTTGGGAGTTCAATGAACCATTTAACATATAGGACGCGCAGCCCCTGATCAATTTAGTATCTTCTTCTCAAGTCGTGACCCACCCACTAAATGTACTTTCTCAGAATTTCAAACCAGTATCATTTGAACAATTTATATACCGTACACATTACAATCATTGTTTTCCTTGGTCTAGGTATTAAGTTATTTTCCTCTAGTCCCGAGGGTCGCGTGTTCAACCAGGCCGAGGTTGAAAAAATTTAAGGGACCTCCGGGAGGTATTTTAAGCCCAGTAAGATTTTCGACTCGTAAAATAACTTCAGGCCTAAATTAGAGGCTCTGAATCAAATTTAATTTACCTCTCTTATCCTAGTAATACGTTAGTTGCCTACTAGATGTCTCTTTGAGGCGATATTGTAGCCACCTGTCGCTCGCTGACATCTGTAGAGAAATAAACTTAACTAAATTAGCTTGACTAACAAGGGAACTGTTAACAATTGCATGGCGAAACCAACTTTCAAAATTCTTCCAGAGAACCGTTGTGAAGTACAAAGTCCATGTCCAAGAATATATCTGTCGTTTTCAATTGTAAGGCACTAAAATCCAGCACTAAATCTCTCATTTAAACTATAGGCAAGTAATACAACACCTGAATTAATAGTTTGGATAACCCTGATTATCTGCCGTCCGCGCCGCGTCCTGCCTCACTTCACTCATGCAGGGAGACCATCTGCTCCGTACACTTGGTTGACATTGCTGAATTCTGGCTTTGATTTCTGTGCCTTGCAGTTAAAAACGGCAGATAATTTTTGGACACGGGTTTCGTGCATTGCAACGCTTGTCTGGGAGAAATTTCAAGGTAGGTTTCAGCATGCAATGGTTGACAGTTCCCTTGTAAGTAACTCCCAATAGGGAGTAGACTTGTCCCCACGTGGAAATGTACGGGTGTAGACTACACTAGACATTTAATACCGATATGTAAATTATATTATTATATGGGTGTGAAACATGGAAAGGAACAACTATATTATATAAAAATCTGTAGGTTTGTATGAACAGATGTTTCAGATTTATTTTTAGAATCTGGTGACCAAAAACGTTACCAAACGAAGAATTGAGGGGTGTGGGCGAAATATTTGACAACCCACATATTTCTCAAATAATATTTTTTCTGAATTTGCATCCTCTTCATTAAGTTTGAAAACATGCTATTGTTGTATGATAAAAATAATTCAATTTATTTCTGACTAGTTGTGAAAGAAAATATTCTAAACAGATATATGACACACATATCCGACTTTGATCTGAATTATCTCTGTAAAAATATTTTGTGAGTTGTTAAGCTTTTCGCCAACAGCCTTCAATGTTGGAAGAAAACTTCACAAAATTAAATCTGGACCCATTGGAGTGGATTCTCTGAAATAATTCGCCACCCGAGAACCGAAGGGGGGACTATTTTACCTCTGGAAAATTTTACCTCAGTGAAACCCATGTCTGCGTTTCTTGACGGTTATGTTTGACAGTGAAAAACCGTCACTCTTTCAATCAAGGTACTTTTTCGTCTGGCTTATCGCCTTCCATTGCCCGGCATGGATACCCCTTTCGGCAGCAATGCTACCGCCGCACAGTGAGCCAATTTAACAATCTAGGGGGATTTAATTCAAAATTCCAAGGTTAATTAATAAAAGCAATATTTAGTAATTTAGATGGAAACACACCTGTTATGTAATTATTTTATTCCTAGGCATGCGCAGGGGCTCATAAATAAGGTCTAAACACAACAGTCACGCGCAGATGCATAATCTGTGTTATTGAGTTGGTTGATCAATCGAACTGTTTTGTGTAGAGAATAAAGTCGGTTTATGTGTTATTGTGATGTTTATGTTTAGTGTAGGGTTCTGTAAGTTATGTGATACAGGTTTCAACTGTTTAGATTTAAAAGAATGTTAATATGAAAGAAGACTTAACTTTGTTCCATTTTAAGTTTATTATCCAGATATATTAGACTAGAACTTTCTTATATGGACGTATATGGCCTTCTAATTGCAATTATCTCTATTTATTGACATCCCTTCTGTTGGAAACAGAAGAGAAAAATTGCGTTCATCTGCGTTTCTTTAGCTTATTTTTGTTTGTTTCACAATAGTTCTCCTTATTTCCCAGCTCAATTCTGGAAATCCACGCTATTGTGCATTATAGAGAATCTTATCGTCCCAACTTCTCTCAAAAAAGTTAAACTGAAAATAAATGCAGCTGTTATTCTCCTATTTATATTTAATGAATGCGAATCATGGAGTCTTACTTTAAGGGAGGAGAAAATATTACGAGTATTTAAGAATAAAGTTCACATTAAAATTGTTGGACCAAAGAGAGATGAACAGGCAGACGAATGGAGAAGACTTCATAACAGTGAGCCTACATAATCTTAGACAGACAAATGGAAAAGACTTCATAACATTGAGTTACATGATCTTAGACAGGCAAATGGAGAAGACTTCAAAACAGTGAGTTACATGATTTTAGACAGGCAAATGGAGAAGACTTCATAACATTGAGTTACATGATCTTAGACAAATGGAAAAGACTTCATAACAGTGAGCTACATAATCTTAGACAAATGGAAAAGACTTCATAACAGTGAGTTACGTAATTTTTGTAGGAGACTAGTTACAATAAGAACAATTAAATCTCGTAGACTGTGATGGGCAGGATATGTGACACGAATGGGTAATGAAAGAGGGGCATAGAAGCTTCTTGCAGGGAAACCAGAAGGGAAACTCCCAGTTGGTAGGCCAAGAAAGAGATGGGAGAATAACATTAACTATGATTTGAGGGAAATAGATGATGTATGGAAAACATTAGCTCAGGATAGAGGTGTATGGAGAGCTTATGTCCCCGCTGCCGAGAACCTATGGGTTCGGTAATGCCAGTGAGTTAGTTAGTTTAGTTAGTTTGAACAATGTTAAATAACAATAGACTAAAAAAATTCCCTTGTCTCACGCCTCCTTTTTACTTTAACCTTTTTAAAAGTTGGTCTTCGTATGTTATCCTGATAAAATAACTGTAAATATATCGGTATTTATACAACTTCGTGCCCAATTCTTCGTCCCGGTCAATATAATTGAATGAGTCATTTTGAAAAGGATCATCTACAGCTGATCAAATTTTACAGGAGAGGGAAAAAAACCGATTCAACTTGTTCAGGATAAAGCACTGAATCTGAAATTGCTACTGAATAAAGTCAGAAAGTGGTAAAGGAATGGTGTAGTTGATCCATTCTCAAACGGAAACGATGGAAGTAGGTATCTAAACATGGAATAATAAAATAAGTGAATTTCAGGAAAGTTGGAGATAATCCCTTTTTGAAATGACTGATTCAAATAGAGTTGTATGTATTGTTTCTGTACACCCTATAGCTATTACTGAGATGATTGATTGATATGATAATAATATATGTGACCTCCACACGGTGATGAAAGCAGCAATAAGGATATTACTAACAGGACGTGTCACAGTTTACCTATCTATAAAGTATCTTGAATTCGTACATAACATGATATATACAAACAAATGAAATAAAAGTTAAGGATAATAATAAAGTGTGAGAATTTCATTCAAGCCCCCGCTTGGAAATTCTTTAACAAGCAATGTTCAAGGTCAAAACAAGTTAAATGTTTAAAATATGATGGAGTTGTTACCTTGACTGCATGCAAGGTTACACCATCATATAAAAACTGGTTCTCATTTTTTGACATATTTTGATATCTTATGGGTTTTATTCGTACTTCTTCAGCCTGAGGCTCCATATACAGCATGCACAGCTATTCTATGCCACTGTGCTAGCGAATATTCGATCGCAGAACAAGTGTTGACCAATGTGATAACACATGTTCCCACTAGGGCGATCGCCAACAAGTTTGCTCAAATATATAAGGGGATTCTATCCCAAGATTCCACCTACATTAGTGGGTAAGTTAAGGTGAGAAAATGGGCTAGTTAATACACCAGATTACTTTTGTTAGTTGGCCACACAGTCTGAGCAATGACTAATAAACATTGTTCATTGCAAATATGCAGATATTATATTGCTTTGAGCTTAACGTCTCAATTTATTTAAGGCTTTTTTACGTTTTTTTAAATCAGCATATATATATATATATATATATATATATGTGTGTATATTTCTCTCAGGTAATTATTCACATATTGTAACAATAGGGGAATCTTTACAACATGTGACACGAAATAATTGTCTAAGTTCCAATCATACACCATGCGCATGCGCCAACAAACTCGAAGCGGTTTAAACTATGAAATCACGGGATGCAGCCAACATATACACGATACTTAATTAACCTAAACGCTACCCTAATGCAATTTAAGTACTTTAACCTGTGAAAGAATGCAACGCCCAAAAATAAATAGTAAGTTCTGAAATTCTGAAGTTATAGCCTATGTGTTCAGTTAATTAGTACATACTCTATGTTGGCTGCACTGGAACATGACTTTGGTTTCGCTTTGATTATTCGTTAAAATAATAGCCTATGGCTGTCACGTCTCCATGATACTTATGTAGTTAAATATAGAAAAATACACGCTAAAAAACGTAAAAATCATTGTAAATGCTGGAAAATAATTTGAAAAATGTAACCCTAGGAATAAAATTTGACAGGAGTTAAGAAGGAATTTAAAAGCTGCGTCACAAATTGTAAAGAACAAGTTATGTTTTTTCGTATTTTTTTTATTTTATTTTGATTGCAAGGTGACATAGAATCCTCGTATATACTTCAATCCTTTCATTCCCAATGTATTCCTTAAACAAAATTATATTAGTTGGAATAAGAGAGGGACATGAAAACTTCTTATAGGAAAACCAGAGAGAAATATCCCTGCAGGTAGGTCAAAATGAAATGGGAGAATAATTTGAACCATGATTTGAACGAAGTGAATTATAGGCTATAGGTGATGTTCGGAAAACATTCCTCAGGATAGGAATGTTTTGGGAGTATATATCAGGCGGACATGAACCTTCGGGTTCGATAGTGCCAGTGAGTTAGTTCGTTATCCATATATCCCCAAATGGGGCAAGTGTATCCCTTACGCGAGCTAATTAGCCGAATCACTTTAGCTACGCTTATTTCCCTACAAATGTCACCAAGCGATTATATCATCATCTCTAATAGACACCTGATACGTAAATAATGTAGTCCTATTAATCGGATGTGAAAGACTGATTAAATTCTGCTCAGAAGCGCTAATTTAGGTTTGAAGTTATTTTACGTGTCCTCCCTCGTGGAGGACTTGTGTCTTGAATATTTCAAATGTGAAAAGAAAGAAAGAAAGAAAAAACTATCGACCCCTGCCGGCATTGATCCAACGTTCCTTGTAACCAGAGCTAAAGAACTTTCTTAGACCATCTATTCCGATACAAATCATATTTAATACTGTGATATAGAGTATTATGTGCAACAATCTTTGAAATGCCGATGTTATTGATGAACAACAGGTATCAAGTTTTATCTCAAGATGGTGTACGCATCTACTTCAGATCTTTCTGAACAAAGTGAAGTAAATTAACTGACAACAAAACACCAAACAGATTTATATTAATGAATTCCGAAGGCCATTTAATATACTGTCATTCTTCTTCATAATTAGCCTATCTCTTGTTCCGAACTCTATCATCCAATTCCTTTCCCCGTATGTAACCGTTACTTAAAACATCGTGAATCCACGTTACTTTTGGCGTCCTCCTCTTCTTCTTCTTCTTCCAGGCGGCACGCAGTCTATTATCTTTTGGGGAATTCGTCTTTTGTCATTCTATTTACATGGCAATTTTAATTTTGTTTATAAAATTCAGAAGCGAAGTTTAAACTTTAAACTTAAACTTTTTTCTCGCTTCTACAGATTTAGGCTGACCCCCTACAGGAATCAATATCTGCAGAATTAAATTTACTTATAGTTCTTGATTTTAATTCCCATGTTTTTGTATTGTATCTCATTGTATTCCTTTTTATTGTACCATTTTATTTTTGTTGTTCCATATAACATCATTTAATGTTATCACAGATTTAGGTTTGTTTATCCTATCATTAATTTCAGCATTGTCATTATTTCCATCTGCATTCATTTTTGCCCAAAATTTACATATTATCAATAATAATAGTAATATAAACCTAAGAAAGGTAAAGTGACCCTACTATTGGCCTTAGGAAGCTCTTTATATAGTAGGAGGTTAAGGCTACAACCTTTCTAGGCAATCGACAGTAAGACATTAGCCTTGCGTTACGACGCTTTTACCATCAGAACATAGTCTGGTACTCATCTGAGTAAAGGCTCAATCGACTCCAGCCGGAATGTTTAAGGTTGGTCCCGTGGACTGGTGGTCGCCAAACTCACCTGTGATCCGAAGTTCATAGGTTGAAATCCGGTTAGGAACGGCAAATTTTAAGGGCCTAAAACGTCTTGAGTATCAAGTCCTTCGGAGGGAAGTAAAGCCGTGGCATTAACGAGAATTTTACTTCCTTAAATATCTATTGACCCTTGCCAGAGTTTAAGTTGCGAACATCAGAATCAGAGGTCAAACGCTAGTTTGCGTGAGCCGACAATTTAAAGGTCTCTCGAGGGATATACAGAAAATTGTAGCAATATATATTCCTCTTGTTCTTAATTGATGATCATAAAATAGAGAGGCGCAAAACTCGTCTTCCGAAGTAAATGTGTTAAAGCAGACACGGATAGGATCCCATATTAAAGCAAAGAATAGCGGGGTAAAGCGAGAATTCTATGAGCAGAGCAACAATAAATTATGTAGTGTGTTGCGACAAGAGTCGCTCTCTCTGTCGGTAATAGCAGACACCTGCCGTCTGCCATTACGCTAATTGGTGTAGTTCATCTGACTGCCGCTTGTAGGCGCCTGAATACAGTAACGCTGAGTTATGTTGGTAGCATTTGGTCATACTGTTGCCAACTTCTGCGTATTGTTCAGGTCTGCAGATGACTACAACACTCTCTCTCAGTGTCTGCCAGTCCGTCGAGGGCGACGGTCCTGTTTTAGTTAAGAGGTTTAGAAACACCTCATTGTGTGTGTTTGGAGCTCGTTGTGCGTTAGGCATACACAGTGTGCGGCGGGCACACTTATGTGGTTATTGAGGACCACGTGCTGCTTGATCCGAAGTTGATATTCTTCGAGGCCCCTCTAGTCCTAGGAATGGACTTTGATTAAACATTTGATTCTGCTTAGTTATATTTAAGTTAGCACGAAAATAAACTTGATATTTTCACGATTACATGTGTTTGTAATAAACAAATTTCCCTTTTATAAAATCCAGCACTTCCAGAGGAATATTAGGCAAAGAACTCAAAATTGGATCGTGTTGGCATCAACACATTGGTCCTCCGGGCCGGATTCTAAATTAAACCAATTCGGAATTGTGAAACAAAAAATTTCGTGCTAAAAAGTGGCGTGTGATCCAAGAAAATAGTGATCTTCAAGATGGCGACGACATAGCTGATACTGACTCAAGTAAGTGTATCTGTTCCATCCTTGTAAAACCACTCCCGGTAAGCTTATTATACATTCGTAACATACTTGATTATCCTTAGGAATAATTTGTGTATATTTTGTTGTATTTGATAAACACGAGCATTCTTTGTTTGATAGGCCATGTGGTACAAAAAATAATTTGCGTTATTTTAATTGTTTTATTGATAAATATTGTTTTGGTGTAATAACCACGTGCCCTTAAATAATTTTGAATTGTTTTGTCTCTTTTTCGTGCTGTAATTTGGACGCAAATATGTCTTTTGTGTCGAAAGCACGTGCTGTGAAGGAACGAGGGTTCCTAAAAAGAGCACTTTCTAACCTGGAAACTTATTTTTATAGCACTGAAATATCTAAAAATGGATTAATAGAAAGAAAAATTAAGTTATCCAATATTTGCGAAATATTCAACGCTGTAAGGGAATATTTAGAATTAGAAATAGACTCTGAGAACTTATAGGCTCATATTGAAGAGCATAATAATTTTGAAGCTCGATATTTTGCTATCAGTGAGAGAATGCAGGACCTGTTAGATAATTTTGAAGATGCTAAATTTAGGAAGGAGCAAGACAGTCAGTCTGAAATTTCGAATAGTACGACTAAAGGTAAGGTTAGGTTACCGCCAATAGAATTACCAGTATTTGAGGGGGACTTGACCAAGTTTCTATCGTTTAGGAACACCTTTAACAGTCTAGTAATTAATAATGATGAGTTAGAAAATGTACAGAAGCTTCATTATCTTTTGTCCTCTTTACAAGGAGAACCTAAGGGATTGCTAGTTAACTTGGTCATTTGTAATGAGAATTTTAATATTGCATGGCAACTAATTGAAAGCAGATACAACAATAAACGTCTTACTGTAGGCCGACATATTAAGAATTTATTGAACCTAAAACATTGTGATGCAGGTATATCATGCGATTATAGGGAGGTAATAAATCAAATTAAGGCCAATTTGGGGGCTATTGAAACCTTGGAACCCGGAGTAAGTATCCAAGACTTGTTGTTAGTTGAAATGCTATTGAGCAAAATAAGACCCAATCATCGTATTGAGTTTGAATCCAAATTCAAATCAAGTGAATTACCTAATCTGTTATGTTTAATTGAATTTCTGGAAGGAAAGGCTCAAACGTTAGAGTTATCAGAATCTAGGAGGACTAGTGGAACTCAGGGCACCCAGAAACCAAAGAATAGAGTAAAATAATTTCATATTGCTAATGAACAGGAGTCATTAGCATGTGAATTTTGTAAGAACAATAATCATGCAATAAGTAATTGTTCTAAGTTCTTGTTGATGATAGAAGAAACTTTGTGTATGAAAACAAGCTATGTTTCATGTGTTTTGCAAATACACATCTTTCAAAGGATTGTAAGGGTCGTCCATGCATGAACTGCCAAGGCATGCATAATTCATTGTTGTGCCGAGGATCCAGGGCAATTAAAGGAGCTAGGGAAGGCTCAAATGTAATATCACCCACTGCGCTGAAGAGTAGTATCAGGCTTAGGATCTAATGTCTTACTCAGTACCTGTTGTGTCAACGTAAGGGCAACCAATGGCAGAATGGTCATGGCCAAGGCATTATTGGATAGTGCATCGCAGCTATCATTTGTGTCCGCTGACCTAATCAAAAGGTTAGGTGTCCAAACAAATCGTTGCAAATTACCGATAGTTGGAATATGAAATTCTACTGTATCTCCAGTGAATTCCACTTGTAGTTTGGAATTGCACTCTCCCATATCTAATTTTATTGTTAATGTGAGCTGTGCTGTAGTGCCAGTAGTCACAACCCAGTTGCCAGCTCAACCCATTGATGTCGGTGAGTGGCACATCCCTGAAAATATACAACTGAGTGACCCTACGTTTAATACCCCTTCCGCAATAGATTTGTTATTAGGAGCTGATGTGTATCATCACGTGGTGTCATCTCAAAGATTAATAAGGAATAGTTTCCCTACTTTAATCAATACGCGGTTTGGATATGTGCTTTCCGGTCCATTTCCTGAAAGGTCAATCAGGAAACCTGTGACAAAGCCTCGCCATGTTAACTTTACTCAAGTTGATTTGTTGAATAGTAAAGTTAAAATATTCTGGCAATTAGAAGAACTGTCCCAAAAAGTGCTCACTCCTGAAGAGAAATTATGCGAAAAACACTTTGTAAATAATGTTGGAAGAGATATGTCGGGTAAATTTGTGGTAAGGTTACCTATCAAACCTGATGTAGATATAGTCGGCAGTTCTCGTAATAATGCATTGAAACGGTTGTTACAAATGGAAAGGAGATTTTCTAAGGACGATATTCTTAGAAAAAATTATGTTGATTTCTTGTATGAATATGAATCTATGGGTCGTATGGAAGTGATCCATTCAGAAACTGCTGGTTCTACTAAATATTATCTGCCCCACCACTGCGTATTCAAGGAGTCTAGTACGACTACCAAATTGCGAGTTGTATTTGATGGCAGTAGTGAGTCTTCGAACGGTGTATCGTTGAACTCTATGTTGATGGTTGGTCCATCAGTTCAACCTGATTTATTGTCGATAGTTCTAAGGTTTAGAACTTTCTTTGTTGCTTTGTCTGCCGATGTGGAAAAAATGTATAGGTGTATAAAAATACATCCTGATGATCAGGATATGCAACGTATACTGTGGCGTAATTCTCCTAATGAGGAAATCAAGGATTATCGCCTAACGACAGTTACGTATGGCACTAGCTCAGCCAGTTTTCTAGCGACTAGATGTCTTATTGAAATAGCTAAGGAGCATGAACGCTCTCATCCCAAGGCTGCAGAGATCATAAAATCCTGCCTTTATATTGATGATTGTTTGTTTGGTGAAATGACGAAGGAGCTAAGAAGCTTCAACAGCAAGTATCCTCTATACTTGAAAGTGCTCATTTTCACTTGAGAAAATTGTGCTCTAACTTTCCTGAGGTTTTAAGCGACATCCCCCTTGAAGATTTGGAGTGTTCGCCTACTCTCAGCCTCACTAAGGATGAATATGTGAAAACGCTTGGTATTGTTTGGCATCCTGCCACCGATGAGTTCCATACTCAAATTAATTTGAAGCAAACCACTGGTAGTGTTACCAAGAGAAAAATTCTGTCTGCTATCGCATCCATATTTGATCCGTTAGGTCTTCCGGTTGCGTAATAATAAAATGTAAGATATTACTACAACAATTGTGGCAATCCAAGTTGGATTGGGATGTTACTATTGATCCATCATCCCCTATTTTTGGAATTTGGTCAAAATTATACCAGGATCTACATTTATTGAACAATGTCATGTTCCCTCGGAAGGTATTGCCATTTCAAAGTTCTAAATGTGTAGAACTCCATGGTTTTTGTAATGCATCAGAAAAGGCCTATGGTGCCTGCGTATATGTAAGGTCTGTTTCGATTGACAATCAGGTGTTCGTTGTTTTGTTGACTTCTAAGTCAAGAGTTGCTCCGTTAAAGCAACAATCCATTGCACGATTGGAACTTTGTGCAGCGTTGTTGTTGCCCAACCTTATGAATAAAGTTGTCGATTCTTTGAAATTGTCTGTTCCATATGAGTTGCATTATTGGACTGACAGTATGATTGTGTTGCATTGGTTGAAAAAACCATCCACAACTTGAAAACGTTTGTTGCCAACAGAGTGTCTGAAATCCAGTCACTCACTGCAATTGAAGGGTGGAGACACGTTACCACTCGTTGCAATCCTGCTGACTTGTTATCTCGTGGGGTTCATCCCTCTCAATTATCCAACCTATCAATGTGGTGGACTGGTCCTCCGTTTTTAAAATTATTGCAAATTGATTATGCTAAAATTCCGGAGTTGGAAATCCCGAATGAAATTGACTTAGAAGCTAAGCCTTGATTATTTTGGATTCCTAGGGGTAGAACCACTGTGCGTTTAGTCATTCACAAATGTTACAGGTGTTTTAGATGTAATCCACCTTCGCATACTCCTATAATGGGACATATGCCTGCAGATAGGGTTCGGCCGCTTGTAAATTTTATTGGCGCAAAGAATGAAATCGTGTCGTTCCTCAGGAATAATCAAGGATTGATTAAGGAGCATTTTGCTAATCTAAATTTGCTAAATTTTGAAGAGTTGAACACTCTGCTTGTAAAAAATTGAAGGAGTTTTAAATTCACGTCCTTTGTGTAAATTAAATGATGATCATGATGATGCATCATATCTTACACCCGGTCATTTTTTGATAGGTAGGAGTTTGAACAATTTTCCAAGCAATTTCTCCATCAAACCCGTTTCCTTGTCCACCCAATGGAACATGGTACAACGTCTGTACGAGGATTTTTGGACATTGTGGTCCAAGGAATATTTGCATTCCTTGCAAGTGAAAAGAAAGTGGACTAAACCTAACAACTGGAATGTTAGCATTGGAGACTTAGTGCTGCTAAAAGAAGATAACTTGCCTCCCTTAGTTTGGAAGGCAGGTATCATTGTTGGATTGCACCCTGGTGCCGATGGTATTTGCAGAGTGGTCTCTGTCAAGACAAATATCGCCATAATGAAGAGGGCAGTTTTGAAGTTGTGCCCAATTCCAAATTGAACTCTTGTTGCATTATATAGAGCCATTTGTAAACTTCATTATGTATTTGTTATTGAGTTTATTTTGTATTTTTGTTTGTTTGTTTTGTTTTTGTTTTTCAGGAGGGTTTATCCTTTGTAAATTGTTTTCATTTTGTAATGTTTTGTTTTGTTGTAAAATTGTAAGTTTTGATCTGGTCAGATCAACGGGGGGCAGTATGTTGCGACAAGAGTCGCTCTCTATGTCGGTAATAGCAGACACCTGCCGTCTACCATTACGTTAATTGATGTAGTTCATCTGACTGCCGCTTGTAGGCGCCTGAATACAGTAACGCTGAGTTATGTTGGTAGCATTTGGTTATACTGTTGCCAACTTCTGCGTATTGTTCAGGTCTGCAGATGACTACAACACTCTCTATCTCAGTGTCTGCAAGTCCGTCGAGGGCGCCGGTCCTGTTTTAGTTAAGAGGTTTAGGAACACCTCATTGTGTGTGTTTGGAGCTCGTGTTAGGAGCTCGTTGTGCGTTAGGCATACACAGTGTGCGGCTGGCACACTTACGTGGTTATTGAGGACCACGTGCTGCTTGATCCGAAGTTGATATTCTTCGAGGCCCCTCTAGTCCTAGGAATGGACTTTGATTAAACATTTGATTCTGCTTAGTTATATTTAAGTTAGCACGAAAATAAACTTGATATTTTCACGATTACATGTGTTTGTAATAAGCAAATTTCCCTTTTATAAAATCCAGCACTACCAGAGGAATATTAGGCAAAGAACTCAAAATTTGACCGTGTTGGTATCAACACAGTGGAAGTAGAGATTCATTATCTATAGTTTGACAGCGAACTATATGCAATCATATGCGCATGCGCTAGAATTCTATCACGCAATCCTCCACTTCCATCAGTTTTAGATGCGAATTCCCCGTGAATATGTAACACTGGGAGGCATTCAGTTGCAAGAGAATCGATGTTATTGGTTATTACGTGGCATTGTCTTGCTGGAGATACCAACTTACAGCTGAACCAATATGCATATTGATGCTGATTGGTGAAAAAGGAGATATACAGGAGAACACCGATCTTCTCAATGGGAGATGTACAATCAATGTACGAATGTATTACACTGAATTTTGTTTGCTGCCAAGCTACAGTACTGTAATATAAACTAGTGTCGAAAAGTTAAGTATAATTTAATATGTTGTTACCAAACTATGAGAATGGCACAAAAATTGAACAAATCAATCACACCTGATCTGGTATAGAACAGAGTAACAAATATCAGACAATTTTATTTCACTGAGGCATAGAGACACTTTTTTACAAAATTACAAGATCTGATTATCATTTCCACAACAATAATCATAGCGCTGAACGGTTAATATGGGATGTGTTTACCCCTCATGGCCACACGCATCTTACTGTACCGTGACATGCTCTCTGTAAGGTGTTTCAAGTACCTCTGCAAACAGCTCTTCTCATTCTTCAATAAAAGTCCGAAATAGAATTTGGCGGATAGAATCAGCGGGCTTCAACGCGTGTTCTGAATGTGTCACAGTCATGCCCTATAGCTTTCATATATGTGAACTACCCGCCTCCTCTATGGTTTTGGGCAGAAAAACAACCATATCAAGCAGTGAAGAAGTTCATCGGATGGGTCCTCACTCAGCGTCAAGAAGAGGACATCCTCAGACAAAGAAGAAGGGATTAGATGTAATCTAGCAATAAGTTAATTGTAAGTTAGTAAATTAAGTATTAGTTTTAAGACTTAGGTTAAACAACACCGTGTAAATATTACTAGATTAAATAATAGTTTTAAGACTTAGTTAGGGATGAATATGTAAACATAACTGTATATATAAGTAGTATTAAGAGCAAATACCCGAAACTTGTAACCAGAAAAAAAGAACAAACTAAACAGCAGATAGTAATTAGGGACAAGAGCAGACCTGGGGATATGGGCATTAAGCCCGAGGAAACTTAGGAGGGTGGTGGTGGGGCGCTTAATTAAAAAAGTCCATGAGCTGGATATCTTCTCTCTCAATAAGTCGTCCACCAGGTGGGCTCTATACGAACGTGCATTATCGTCCATAAAATGACGTGTGGACTGACTGAACCTCTAAAGTCCCACATGTGGTTCCAATACCTCGTATCTGTGCCTCTGCGCATAAACAGTACCATTAACGAAAATGTGCAAATCGGTATGTCCACTGAACATTATGCCTGGCCGACACGAGTATGCCGCCACCACTACCAAATACGTGCCTTTTCGCGATGTTTATGGGATTAAACTCGGTTAAACATTCTATCAAGATTATTGTGAGACGGAAATCATTGGTCAAACTATATCTGTACTCATCACTAGATATCACATTCCTCCATTTATTCGAGGGTCAATTTTGACGTTGCTGACTCCAGTGTAAATGGGATCTTATGTGTACTTGAGTGAGCGGGATACACACCACTTGATGTCTGCCCTGAGCCTCTGATGCAAAGTTTAGTTAGAAACTCGAACTCCTGAGGAGGCTGCAACCTTGGAAGACAGTTGTCTTGTTTATGAGACCTGCAGGCACGGGTTTTTGCTACGGCTGATGTTGCAGGACCAAGGGTTGATAATTTGTGTACCAGAACATGGTACGGAGATACAGTATACTTGTTGGCGTAGATGGTCGTCATATTGAGCCCTTCTTGTGGACCCAGACGACAAGCAGAAGGCAACGTATGTTGTGATATTTTTCGTGTAGAGGGAAATTTATACGTTTCCGGACATGAGTTCCTATGTTAAGGTACGTACACATATGCGCGTGTTATGTTCGTCGAAATTATTAATTTCAACGAACCTCCTGCGATCCATAGGAAACCCACAAACCTTCAGTAGACATTTTGCAGAGCAGGTGTAACCAACGATGTCTATTCCCTTTCCGTTCTCCCGCTTGTCCTGCATTCTTTCCCAAAAATAGGGACATTTTTTTTAAATGCCGCGGGACGCGGGACAAATTGTTAAAAATCGGGACTGTCCCGCCAAAATCGGGACGTCTGGTCACGCTTATTACTTATTACATCTTATAACTTTATTTATACTTTTTCAAATATTATAGCATTAAAGGAATTTAAAAAAATATATGATTTGTATATCCATCCATAGTAATTCTGCCCGAAGGCAGGTCCTTCACTGAAATCATAGCATTTTTCATGCCCGACCGGGGATTGAACCCGGGCCCCGCTGCGTGACAAGGCAGCACGCTACCTCGAGACTACAGCGGTGGACATGATTTGTATATATATGTTTAAAATTATTAAGAATCTATCTCACCATAACATGGCCTTAATTTTTAATAAAAATGTACATGATTATTATACTAGAGGTTGTACTTTATTGCACAAAGATACTAGTTTCTAAAAAAAAAAGGTATAAAAGGGATTCGTTATGCATTAATCAACCATTAAAATAACTACTTACCTATTGAATATCAACATTTCACGAATGTTAAACATTTTTCTAATTGTATTAAAAAATATTTTTTCTCATTGCTTTCTTAGTTAATTTTGTTAATTTTATTATTATTAATATTATCCTGTTTAAATATTGTATTTATATGTGTATATATATCGTGCATCTGTAGTAGTTTGTATTACTTAAACTTATGCCTGAATTTGTTTTCTTGTTTTGTATTGTTAATTGTTTTATGGCCATTATTTTTGTATATTGCCCCTTAACATGAGCAGTCTTGCTCTTTGGAGTCCTTGAAGAGATAAATAAATAATTAGCAATAAATGTGTTTTATATTGTATTGTTTTGTGATACTTCATACATAATATTATGAAATGAACGTCTTAAATAAATAATGTTTTCTAAATAATTCTAATTTATTTATACAAATACAGTACACACGAAAAAAACACATATCATTGAAAAAAAACAGGCATCTCCTTTCAATGATTTTTTAAAATGATCCTTATGTTGTGGATCCCACAATAATTGCTTGCTTCTATAAATGTAAACAAGTTTTAACACGTTTTCCTCTGACCACTCCATACTCAAATAATAGGTGCGCACCGAAAGCAACGAACCTCTGAGGTACCCGTCCAAATCTAAGCAGCGAACCATCAAAGTGTTTGTGGAAAAAACCGACAGTGAGTGGATCGTGGTGAGAGACGCGCGCGCCGTTCGCGCGCACCTTAAAACCCCGTCCAAATCTGACGAACATGGTGCGGCGCGCGCGCCGTTCGTGTTTGCGGCGCGCAGGTGTGTACGTACCTTTAAACATAACGACTTGGTCTCCACTACACGTCATCAAAGTCTGTAGGAGTATTTAGTTATACCCTGTAAAGAATACTGGTTCACTGATATTGGATTAAATAAAGATAATTCAACAACATTATTATTTCTTTAGTAACACAATACTAATAGTTCTACAAACAGTTGCACTATAATCATTCCATGCTGCCATTTCTTTTTAACTGCACAGTTTTTATTCTGTTCATGTAGATACTGTAGAAATGAGAAGACCGCAACAGGAAGGGTTGGGAATTAAATTTAAGTCATGTCTATACAATAGATTTAGCTCACACACAAACGCACAAATTACGGTACCTACTGCTCATAGACTTTTACTTTAGATAATTTGACCTGCTGCGCTGTGTGTTTAGTAATGCACGCCACTGCTACGTCCCAAGAGCAAAGTTAAGATTATATCCCACCATGAGAATGAGCAGAACCCGACCGGACAAACCCTGGTGGTGACTGCATAAAGTTGAGATTGAGTTTCGGTGTGTTACAGCCTTGTGCAGCGGAAGCAGCATGCCTGCCTTCCAAATCGCGACTGCAGAGAGTGAGTACGTTACACGGGATGCAGCAGCTGGCTGTAGTGGAGGAGTGCGAGTGCAGACACAAGCCTGAGCGCTGTTACCGTCAGCCCCACACCTTGCAGCTGTATCCAGGCACACCTTATGAAACACATTTGGACGTCGGTATCTGCTCCGGTCGATGTCAGTCAGGTAAGCAATACTCTGTTCTTTCAGTTTCTTTCTTACTTGTGCGTTTGCTGTCTGCGAGGGTTGGGGATGGTATGCGTGTGAGTGTGTTTATGTAATTTTTTATCTGTTGCAGCTAGTTTTTTTATTATTATATCATATATTAAATTATTCGGCACTTTTAAAATTCATGACGAAACACCGTTGAGGTTAGTTACTATGTAATATTCATAATATGAAAATAGAAATCCAAAACTGAGGAAGACGGAGATCTCAGGTATTCTATTTTTATAGTATAAATATTATATTAAATTATGTTATGGACAACAATGGTGAAAGGCTGAAAGAAATATGTGGATATCAATATTTGATGATAATACATTTTTTGAACATAAAGATATCCATACATATACATGGGTATACACATACACATATATAATTTTTAATGGTCATATTCGGTGTCTGTTGGTAGGATCAATGAAGATTTATAAACACTTTTCAAAATATTTACATGAGAACGCCAATAGCTATAGTTACATTCCTTCGGGATTCGTTGAACTGGACTAGGCTACTTTTGAAATCACACTCTTCGGTTATTTTATAATACTCTCATTCATGGGAGCCAGGAGAGGAATTCAAGGGGGGTATTTTCACCAACGTATTTGAAAACGTATTTCTATTTTGTAATAGTATGAATAAGAATGGCAAACAAATTGGAAATTACGTCTTGTAATGAAATAAAACATTGTTTCTTTACATTCAACAGTCCGTGCTGTCTGTTTTTTACTAGAAATTATATTTAATTTTAAAACGAAAAGTTTCTACTCTGAGTATAATCACGAGATTCCTGGATTAAAAACTCTATATCCATTTTCAATTTCAAATTTTAATAATAATGATCATGCTGAAGATTTTCGGGCTCTAGGCCGTTGTCGTGAGGCTTGTAGTTCCCAGACGTTTCGCCAAAGACTGCGTCTGGCATCCTCAAAGGGTTGTCTTGAGACTGGCAATTCTTGAGGTATCCTTGAGGTATGCTCGCTTCAGGTTCTCCAGGATACCGGTGTAATCACCTTGATCTCTTCTTTAGGAAGTGTTAAGTTCAATCAGTTATTTATACTTTTGTGGTAGGCCTAGGAGCATCTAACTTTCTAGGCCAGATAGAACTTTGACATTTTATATTTCGTCCGTTCCTTTTCGTTGTATGCCCCTAGGCTATTAATGAGAGCATTTTCGCTCAGAGTCGCTTTTTGATATAAGTTTCTTGCCAATTTAGTCATCACTTCCTGAAGAAAGTCAATGTTTAAATCTTCATGAATTTTGGTGATTCTCGTCCGAATTGGAAATTCTCCTGCACTTCGTAAACACTTGTTCTGAAGAACCTGAAGCAAGTTTATCTTATCCTTTGATAAGGTCAGCCATGCGGGACATGCATATATCATTTGGCTGCGTATACAGCAATCAGGGCTCTCAATGGGAAACCCATTATCACCTTTCCTGGCAAATTTATTTATGAGCGAATTTGAATGTAAAATCACTAAAGCACATCCCACAATGTTTAAATTTTGGAGCAGATATGTAGATGATATAATTTGTATTGTAGAAGGGGCCCTAAAACTGTTACATTTAAAGAGTACAAACATCAAATTTACCAAAGAAATAGAAGAAAATAAACAAATATATTTTTTGGATCTTAAATTGGTCAGAAACGAAGAAAAATGAAAAATTGAATTTGGGATTCTTAGGAAAGAAACTCATATGGAAAATTTTATTAAATCAACAGGGTTCAATCCATTTGGACATAAATTAGCAGCCTTTAACTCATAGATTGGTAAATTTACCCTTAAACGAAGAAGATTTCAAACATGAGAAAAACACATAATCAAAGTAGCAAGAGAAAACCGGTTTGATGAAAAATGGTACATAAAAGGATAGAAAAGTATAAAAAACAAAAAAATGATAAACAGAAGTACTCTTGAAAAAGAAGAACCGCCTTTGAAAACATATAGGAAATTCACATATCACCCTTAGATACATAATAAATTCCAAAAGAAATTTGAGAAATTTAATATTAAATTAGCACCGAAAAATAACTACAGTTTAAATAAACTAATAAAAACCAACAAAAATGAAAAAAAACTGATAAAAATAAAAAGTCAGGAATATATCAAATTGAATGCATGGGTTGTGAAAAGATATATACAGGAGAAATAAAAAGTAACCTAAAAATTAGAACCAAAGAACACAAGAAATATTAAAAATAGGGAAATAGAAAAATCTGCAGTTGCTGCGCATCTTTGGTCAGAAAAACGTAATATAAATTCAGACACTAAATTATTAAAACAGTTCGAAAATACAAAACAGCTGACTATTTGGGAAAAAATTATATTCAGAAGAACAAAAACAGAATTTTGATATACCAATGGAGCGTGACCTTGTTTGGAGGTTCTTTGGCCAACCACAGGATGGAGTTGACATCGACATCCAGGTTGTACAACATAATGCAACATAAATATAACAAGTCTGGACAAGCTGACGATAGAACAGAATTGTTTTGAAACATGTTCAAGAACAAATCAACATTAATATTAAGGTAAGATGATCAGACTAAAAATAATATAATTCAAATAACCTCAAAATATCACTTCCTAAAATTAAATACTATTATATAGATTTTCAATGTTTATACGTCTTTCTGTGTCTAAAAAAACTCCTGGCGCGACAGGCCTACAAGGCTCTTAGCCTACCAGCCGGCTGCTGGTCTCACATCCACATGTGTTAATCACAGAGGTAGATGATAATCAGCCAGTGTAGGGGTGACATGTGGTCAGCATGTCGAGTCCCCCAGCCGTTATAGCTGGTTTCCTCAATCTGGAGCCGCTACTTATTGTAGCTACCCAAATGCATCACGATGCTGGGTGGGCACCGGTCCCATACTGGCCGAAATACCATGAGAAAATTTCTTCCCCCATGGAGACTCGAACCAGCGCAAGTCCCGTAGCTCTGCGCCAAGGCTTCCTGCCTTAACCGCTCGGCTACGGCGCGGGACTTTCTATGTCTAAAGTTTTATTATTTTCTATATCAGGTAAACATTTGAAAATTGTTTTACAACCCCTTCTATAATAACATTGATCTAAATAAAATGATAAATAAAACTGCATCCATGTACAGACGTGAATTTTTGTTACCTCAAAGCCTTGTTTACACTATTCGCTGTTTTTTCTCTTTAGCTGTATTAACTATTGTATTTTTGCACAAGATGATTGGAAAACATAAGTTCAGATTTGGTATGTATGGAGAGTTTATGTCCATACGGCTATTAGCAACCGATTTCAATACTGCCAGTGAGTTAGTTAGTTAGTAAGGAATAATGTCAGTAGTTGTTGTAATAGAAGAAAAAACATGTTGATAACATGAGATGTAACGAAGAGATAATGGAAGATAATAATTATCCTTGTTAAATTGGTCTTCCGGACTGAATGGCCATGCTTCAGTTTTGTTTAAACTCAACATTTCACCTACACTGCGGTGGACATACTCAGGAGTTCATAGATAGCACGCAGAATCTCCTGAAGATGTTTACCGCAGTAGTAGATGAAACGTCGTATTTAAACAAAATTGCACCATGGCCATTCAGCCCGGAAGACCAACTTAACAGAAGACACCGGCCGTTGAGGAAAAAAAATAATTGTACTCTTCCTGTAAACATTATTATAAACTGAAAATTTAATCACTTAGGGTTTATATAAAGTCTTGCGAATAAAGGATATCATTGAAAATACAAATAAATATAAAATAAATAAATCTTAACCTAAAACAATAATGAATCTACATCACATTCAAGAAAAGTAATGAAAAAAATCTTAAAAACTGATTCCTCCATACTTACAAGGAAACTCTCAACCATTGCATGCCATAATCTACCTTGCAATTTATCATATGCAATGCCACGAGAGATTTCCAAATTATCGATAAATTCACGACTCAAGAAGTCAGGAGTGAATTTATCTAGGGAATTTGGAAATCAAGGGTGGCATTTGTTACGACTATTTAACGAATAAAATTAAGCTCTTTACTAAAAAATGACTATTTGAATATAGTTACCGGTGTTTTAAAATATTTATATAGCTATTGTAAACGGCGATGTTTGAAAACAAATTAGAAATGTGAGGTTATGTATATTCACTGCAACTCGATCATATTATTTATTGCCTAATAGGATCGCAATATTGTAAGAATGCACTCTAGTGGAGAAATAATGAAACACATCAAACTATTATAATCACCATTATAAGTTAATCATTTATATTTTGAATAAACAACTCAATAAAATCACTGAATCTATTCATTATTTGCTATATTCAAAGTATTTGTTGGAGAAAAATAATGGTCTAACATGTTCAAAATATTAAAAAAGGAGGAGCTTTCTTTATCACACAAGCAGGAGCTGATAAAGAGAAATCGATAAAGAGCGAGGTGAAACACGACTGTCATTGGTGTAAAACAGAATTCATTGAAACATGATTGGTCATTGACTACAATTTGCGACATGAGTTAAATAGTCTCACAAAAGCGTTGTGATGTAACAAGGACATGTCAAAATAATCTCCCGTTAAAAGAGCAAGTCTCGGAATTGACGCCAAAATCCAGCAATGGCAGCTCACTGTACGGAACAGATGTACACCCCTGCATGAGTTAAGTACTGAGTGAAGTGAGGCGGGACGCGTTCAGGCCGGCGGGTTTTTCAGTCTACCAATACAAGAGTTGTATTACTTTCCCATAGTTTAAATGAGAGATTTAGCGCTTGACTTTAGTGTATTGCAGTTAAAAAGGGCAGATTTTTTGGACACGGTCTTTGTACATCATAACGCTATTCTGGAAGAAATTATAAGATAGGTTTTGGCCAGCAATGGTTGACAGTTCCCTTGTGAGGCCAAAAAAAAATCAAAACCCCTTATTCTAGATTCAGCATCCTTTCCTTCTTCTTCGGCTTTCCCCCCACTTATAGGTTTTGTCGTCTTCAGTTTCAATTTATTTCTATCATTCCAATCTCCTTCTTCTAAATTCATACCATCCATTATACTTCTGACGTAGGTTTACCATCTTGGTCTGCCACGTTTATTTCTTCCAGGGGGTGACCATTGATATATATTTTTTGACCATCTTTCATTTTCCATTTTTTGTATATGGCCATACCATTTAATCGTTTGATTTTCAATCCTCGTAACAACAGATGTGGTGATATTCATTTATCTCCAAAGGAATCCATGTCTTATTTTATCCTGTCTTGTTTTTTGGAGGCTTCTGCATGATAATCAAATTCAACTGTTCTAATTTTTTCTTTTGTTATTCCGTCAAAGAGCAAATGGTTGGTATGGTCTCAAGAAGGGTATAGATGCCTTAATAAATCTCAAGTAATGCCACTGCGACTCTTTTTAGCAGCCCTGCCAACAAGTCCTAATGCTACGTTCTCGTCGTGCTCCCTGACTGCAGTCGTAATAGACTGTAGCTAACAGGATGGGTCGAAAGGCGAGTCCTCAGCGCCTTAAAACTGAGATCTGTCAGCTAAGGGAGCAAACTCTAAAAAAAAAAAAAAAAAAAAAAAAAAACAACAGGTCGTCCATGTCTGGGGGTTAGGCGTCAGGCTGGCAACCTGGCCCTGGTAAAAAGTATACCGCTACGTGCTTCAGTAAAATATGTCAGCCGGATGGATTTAAATATAAGAGACCTTAGCTACGAAAACGGACCTTCGCTATATTCAATATAAAAACCATAATTATTGATAACAATCCAATGTAGTTTGTAACCTGTGGTACTTTATAGCATATTTTTACAAATATTTGGGCTACAATAGACATACTTTGTGTTACAGAGGCCGGCTGCAGACCTGTGAGGAACAAGACAGTAAGTGTGCCGGGGCCTAATGGAGTCCATTGTCATTCTGTGATCGAGGAATGTACGTGCACAGGTGGATGTTACCGAATGAGTTCACTAGAAATTGTCTATGATTACACAGACCTGGTCCTCAACGACACCGAGACATCTCCTGCTATCAAGGTAAGCAAATTCCGAATTAGTACTCCATACTTAGCTTAAATTGCCCGACAGGGCACAACGGTCATAAACTCTGAAAACCTCGCTGAAATTACGTTTTCAAACTTCTTACTTATTACATTTGATTTACAATAAGTAGGACAACTTCAATTGACTTATGGAAGGTTTATCTACTATGTAAAAATAATAGTTTTAAATAACTAAAACAACACGCTTTATTATAAAACCCAACTTAAAAGTGAAAAATAATTTTAATTTCCAACACGCTTGCGATAAAAACAAAGTGGTCAACAAAAAAATCATCTCCAACACATATAGAATAAAACTAGAGTTATCAACAAAAAGAAAATCATTTTACCATCAAAAGCATGGGGTACTCTATATCAATTATTATATTTGATAATAAACAGATATTGGTAAAAGTAAAGTCTCTAAGAAGAAAATGTAAAAATCATAAAAAGGACCCCACGCTTTTGATGGTAAAAAGATTTTCTTTTTGTAGATAACTCTAGTTTTATTCAATATGTGTTTGAGATGAGTTTTTTGTTGACCACTTCAATTTTATCCCAAGCGTGTTGGAAATTAAAATTGTTTTTCACTTTTTAGTTCGGTTTTCTAATAAAGCGTATTGTTTTAGTTTTTTAAAACTATTATTTAATTTTTAGTTTTTAGTTTTAATATTTTACAGAATAAGATAAAAATGTAAATATCTTTAAATTCGATAATATTGTAGTATGAGCTAAAAGTAATACTCTCCTAAAAAAATCCCCCCAGCCGGATTTGAACCAGCGACCTATGGATTACTGAAATTATATACCACTACAGTTCACCGCTCTACCAACAGAGCTCTTACAACGATTGACTAAAAAGTCGACAAGTCCGCAACCTATTATACCAGTTTTCATTTTTTTTATTTTCTGATGATTCTGGCCAGGATTGTAGAAACAAAATATGGCATTACTCTATTGTCACGGGTCCTTTACAAGTATACAAAGTTTCAAGTCGATCCAATGTTTCTAAGTGGGTGAAAATCGCGTTCAAGATTCCGTTACATAGATACAAAGACACTTTCTGACGATTCTGGCGAGGATTTTAGAAACAAATATGAAAGTATTGTATTGTCACGGGTCCTTTACAAGTATAGAAAGTTTCAAGTTGATCCATTGTTGCTAAGTGGGTGAAAATCATGTTCAAAGATTCCGTTACATAGATACAAAAACACTTTTTTTATTTTCTGATGATTCTTTCCAGGATTTTAGAAAATTACTATGAAATTATTGTATTGTCACGGGTCCTTTACAGGTATATAAAGTTTCAAGTCGATCCAATGATTTTAAGTGGGTGAAAATCGCGTTGAAAGATTCAGTTATATAGATAGATAGATAGATAGATAGATAGATAGATAGATAGATAGATAGATAGATAGATAGATAGATAGGTACAGGTGAAGCTAATACAAAGCCTGTAATATCAATTTTTGTTTGTTTGTTCCTATTATATAAGCTGCCATACCGTTCATCCAATTGTGATGGAGCTTTTTGCAAAATGTTTAGGAGTTTCCCGGGATGATTGTAGGCTATAAGAGAGTTGCAATACTCAACCACGTAATCCTTAAAGAACACCCTTTATTGAAAAAAACATGAAAAAATGTCCCTTTTTGGGCGCTTAAATAGTTTACGTTGCCTAAACCATAACAAATACACAAAATTAATGTATACTTAGAATTGAACATCTCTAAAAACTCTACAAAAAGGTCCACGACAGCATATGTTTATCTTTACGGATAACGCACAATAACCATTTTTGTCTTTCATTGATGCCAAGAAGATCGGGATAAGTAGATTCCCGGGCAAGCGTAGCAGCGCATGACAGGTATTCTTTTACGAACAACTCACATTAAGGAATTTTGTCTTTCAGCTCATTTATGCCAAGAAAATCGGGATACGTAGATTCCCGGGCAATACCGGATAATCAGCACGGGGTATCTAAAAACAATTACGATTCAAATTTATAATTATTTTTTTAATTATTCAACGGAGGAATGACGTTTGGTTTCCAGAAGACGGCGGCAGCTGCCATGATACCGGATGATGATGATGATGAATTATTCAACTAAACATAAATACACATTATTTTTAGTCTTTCAGCTCATTTATGCCAAGAAGATCGAGATTAGTAGATTCCCGGGGAACGCCGCATAATCAGCACGGAGTATCAAAAAATAACTAAATAATTATTTTTCCTTCTACTTACTCAACTAAGCATAAAAAACGCATTAATTTTAATTTATTTAGGCGTAGCAGCGCACGCCAGAAATTGGCTAGTCTAATATATAAAAAGCAATGTTTGTTTAATTGTTCTTATTTTATGCTCTGCCATACCGTCTGGTTCTACGTTACCCACATTCATAGGTGGAGTTTCTAGAGGGTAAAAATTATGAGTAGTTAACTTCATTGATCTGTCTGTTGGTCTCTCTTTAGTTCAAATATTTTAAGTACTTTATTATAAAATATTCCTAGTCCTTTTCCTTCTTTTGAAGACTTAGAGTAAAGGCTCATTCACAGAAACGCGATGACATAAACATGCCTCAAGCACAAAATTCGTTATGACATTCATAATGATACAGAATGTAAACATATATTTTTCAACACAAGAAAGAAAATGGAATAGATTAGGCCTATAACTCATAAATGCCTCAGTACTTAGAAAAATTAGGCTTATTATAGTAATAATGTCCACCGCTGTGGTCTCGAGGTAGCGTGCTGCCTTGTCAAGCAGCGGGCCCGGGTTCGATCCCCGGTCAGGGCAGTTTTTCTGGGTGAGGTTTTTATCGGAGTTTTTCCTCACCTGTAAGACATCATCCTTATCATTATCATCATCACCATCATCATCATCCTTCACCGGTGTGGAAAGCAACGGGAAGCTACCACATCTACAATTCCCTAGTAAAGCTGCAAGCATAGCATGAAAGTGCTATGATTGCAGTGAAGGACCTGCCTTCGGGCAGAATTACTATGGATGGATAGTAATAATATAATTAAAACTCACCTTAACACTTCAGTTCATTTGCTATCTGATTTCAAAAATTTTCTTTGCACAACTGTAAAATACATTTTTCTACACAAGAAAGAAAATGGAATAGATTATAACCTACAATTTTCTCAGTACACAGAAAGCTTAGGTCTATTATAGTAATAATATAATTGAGGCAGTTGGAAGCAAATGTGTGAGCAGTGCAAGTTTTGCAGTATTTAAAAAAATGCAGGTTTAAAGCTGAAAGAAACCCATAGGTAATTGAAAATGATAACAATAATAATTCTTTATCTGTCCTCCGCTGTGGTCTCGAGGTAGCGTGCTGCCTTGTCACACAGCGGGCCCGTGTTCGATCCCCGGTCGGGACAGTTTTTCTGGGTGAGGTTTTTATCAGGGTTTTTCCTCACCTGTAAAACAAATGTCAGGGAAACTTTAAGGCCCAAACGGTCCCCGAAATCATATGGCCATCGCAATCATCATCATTCATATTCATCTTAGATTAAGCTTAGGATTAGGGACTCTCCTGGCGCACCACTATGATCATCATCACCCATCATATTATCGGGGCAACGTAACCCCGCCTTCTAGGCGCCCCAACCTCAGAAGTGGGTTACATGTACGCCATTCCAGGAGAGAATACCACGAATGTCGAAACACAACCTGGGGCATTTGAAAAAAATTCTTTATCTGCTCCTAACGTATACACTTACATCTCTTTGCAGTAAGTAAAATTATGCTTCAAGAATATAATTATGCACATAACTCGTTTTTTGCGAATACGTCACTTACATCTCTTCCTTCTAACCGCCTCAATTAGCACTCATTCACATTTCAGTTAATTTGCCGTTTGTTTCCAAATATTTTCTTTAATCAAACCTTTATGCTCCTAAAACATGAAGAATAATTATCATTGATTTTTTTTCAAATTCATAAAAATGTAAATTTTCAATAGAGAATTTCTTACAATGAGCTTATCCGCGAATTTTTAATTACTCTGTGATTTAGTTTTCGAAGAAGGGAGAAAAACAGACTGTTGTATTTGGTTACATAGAAGAAATAATACCGATAATCGGTTACATTAATCAATACTAGCATATGTTTTCAGAGTTCAGCCTATATTTAATATATTTCTGGATGTAATTCCTGATTGTTTTTTATCGTTGCTAGATATTTGAATTCCTTCATTGGCAAGTTAAAAATGTTATATTTGTATGGTGAATTTAATAAAACGATGGCATCATAAAAACTTTGCCAAATTATTACAAGTTATTACGCACATATTTATGTTTTTTAAATAAAAAATGTTTTATTGTGTGATGTCATTGGAGACATGCTAATCACTAGAAGTTAACAAACAATTTGTATTAAATCTAGTACATATTGAAGACTGGAAGTATTTATAACATTCCACGAAGCTGAACCATGCAACTTAAGTGACTTGTTTAGTTGGTATGTTTGGCGGGTAGCATACACTGTATTGCAGGAGTTACAACATATACACTGTTTAATTAATGATAGACCTAATTCAGTAGACATTTTAGAGCTTTAATTGTTAAAGGTTATAACATAATAATAATAATAATAATAATAATAATAATAATAATAATAATAATAATAATAATAATAATAAATTTTTATTAGGGATGTTCCACACTAAGAAAAATTGATGGATAAGATACGCTGGTTGCTTAGTATGATTTGGGAAAAAGAAGCTCTTCCAGATGAATGGAAGGAATCAATTATCGTACCAATTTATAAGAAAGGAGATAAAACTGATTGCAACAACTACAGGGGCATCTCATTACTTTCAACTTCGTACAAAATTCTAACAAATATATTAGTCAGAAGACTTACTCCCTATATTGATGACATTCTAGGAGATCATCAATGTGCATTTAGAAGAAACAGGTCTACAACAGATCAGATTTTTAGTATAAGACAGATTTTAGAAAAGAAATGGGAATATAAAGGTACTGTACATCAACTATATGTAGACTTCAAAAAAGCATATGATTCAATTAAGAGGGAGAAGTTATATAGTATCCTGCTGGAGTTCGGAATTCCTAAAAAGTTAGTTAGACTTATACGAATGTTTCTAAATGGCTCAAAGAGTAGGGTGCGTGTAGGCAAACAGTTTTCAGACACTTTTGAAATCCAGAATGGGTTGAAGCAAGGAGATGCACTATCTCCTTTACTATTTAATTTTGTATTAGAGCATGCCATTAAATCTTTAGAGAAAGAGGAAGGCTTACAACTCAATGGTATTAATAAGCTGTTAGTTTATGCTGATGATGTAGTATTGTTGGCCGATAGCGAGGAGATACTAAAGGCCAACACGCACACACTATTGAGTAACACTAAGAAATTAGGACTGGAAGTAAATATCAGTAAAACTAAATATATGGTCACACGTAGAAATTCATTATATAATGGAAATGGACAGCTAATGAAAAATGAGGGAAATTTTGAGGAAGTGGCTGAATTCAAATACCTAGGAACAATAATCACAAATAGGAATGAGATGCACAAAGAAATTAAACATAGGCTCAATTCTGGAAATGCATGCTATTATGCATTGCAGAGACTTTTGATGTCCCAACTCCTTTCAAAAAACGTTAAGCTGAAAATTCATAAAACTATTATTCTACCAGTTATATTATATGGGTGCGAAACATGGACTCTTACTTTAAGGGAGGAGAGGAGATTACGAGTATTTGAGAATAAAGTTCTTAGGAAAATTTTTGGACGAAAGAGAGATGAACAGACAGGTGAATGGAGAAGACTACATAACAATGAACTACATGGTCTTTATAGGAAGCCAGATATAATAAGAACAGTTAAGTCTCGTAGACTGCGATGGGCAGGACATGTTGCGCGTATGGGGAATGAAAGATGTGCATGGAAACTTCTTGTAGGAAAGCCAGAAGGAAAACGCCCAGTTGGTAGACCAAGAATGAGGTGGGAGAACAACATTAACTATGATTTGAGGGAAGTAGATTATACAGGAAATGATTGGAAAACATTAGCTCAGAATAGGGATGTATGAAGAGCTTATGTCCGCGCGGCCATGAACCTAGGGTTCGATAATGCCAGTGAGTAAGTAAGTAAGTAAGTAATGTTCCACACTAAAGTGATTCTCCTTACACCCCAAAGTGATACGTCGTCAGATCTCTATCTAATGCAGCTTCTTCCCCAAGACCCCTAGGAGCAGCTCGTTTTGTCTTTCCGGCGATTGTGTCACTAATATTGTAAGAGATAGAGTAAAATAAATGTTCATGTTGTTAATATGCGGTAACAAAATGTATGTAAGTGCCAACTCTATTAAAATTCCAGACAATGCAACATTAAATATTTGTCATGTTAGTTTAGTAGACTTCACTTTTCGTCTCTGTTTACTTGTATATCCAATAAATCTGGAATGGGCAATGTTTATCTGCCTGCCTACGTACCTCATATTGATTCTTAGGTCCCGAATGTAAACTGTTTTCGCTTAACTATAGTCATTACGAACAAAGTTTAAACAAACTTTCATAAGATGACTATTGGGAGAACCATGGTGCTACTTTTAACCGCCATATGACTGATTGTGAACGATAGAAACATTGTTCTTAGGCAACATCGTATTTTATGGGGTATAAGACTGAATATAACATAAGATGGTACCAATAATTAAGAATTTCTTCCATTTCTTATTTATTTATGACAAAACATTATATAAGGGCCTATATAATTAGATGTTTACGCTTTTCCCATTATGTCATTACGTAGATAACCTAGATACGAAGATGAGCGGAATTTATGTTCCATGGTGATTAACATATCAATTCTGCTGTTATTTTCACCACATCTTCAATGGTTATTGTGGGATATTTTTCACTAAACTGTTTGAAAAATTTCAAAATAATTTGTTTATCTCCGCTTTTCAAATGCTTTGATTTCCAATGCGTAAGAAATTCTACAGAAATTGTGTCATTTTTGAAACAATTGAAATCCCAATGTATTCTGCATTGCTCATGCGTAAGAATAAAACAATGCTTATTCAATGTAATTAAATTGTAATTATATATTTTAAAATTCTTCTATATAACTTATATAGATAGGTGCTAGATAATATATATTTTTATTAATTTGATTTCCTTTATTTCCAATGTTAGATAGCGAACTATATTTTCTTGCAATCTTAAGTAGAGAGACACAGCAACTTAGATTACAGTTGCTGCCGGAGAGATTTCTCAGGTCGAATCGTGGGAGAGTGACGTGATGGGACCTTTAGGACGGATCGAGAGTTAAGTAAAAACATGCACATTTTTTTGGTACAGTAAGGAAATTGAGGTACAGCAAAATTGGAGATCAATAAGGATATATATATATATATATATATATATATTATCAATAAGAAGAATCTCAATACGGTCTTTGTTTTCGATCTTTAATTATATAATAAGTAGTATTGATAAGTTGAATAGCCTGATGAGTGCATTTGATGTCTGCAGGGACGGCGGGGGGGGGGGGAGTATGAGCGCGCGCGTGTGTATGTGTGTGTGTGGGGGTGTGTGTATGTATATATATGTATTTTTTTCTTTTTTAAATTTGTTTTCAAGCATTTTTTTTAATTATTAATATACAGAATTAAACTTTTTTATATCTATACACATGGTATTTTCATGGATGAGTGTAGATGTGTATTATTGTGTATGTAGTGTAGACATAGATTTTATATATATATATATATATATATATATATATATATATATTCATTATTTTGATACAGGAGTGTAGCCATGTAGGTATTTGTTTATATTATGATTATTTTTATTTTTTTAATTCATAGAAAAATAATGCACGTACGGCCAAGCAGGTCCGTGCGCAATGTAAATGCATATGTATTTTCTTTCTTAAAACAAGGTAATAAATTCTATTATCAATACACGCTTAAAGGTAGAACCATTATTTGACCAATGAAAACGCGGTCATACATATGGTTTGTTTACATTACAATTGGAACTTAGCTCGGCATGCCCACCACGACCCAGATTACAGTATGGCTTGATAATGTGTGTTTTGGTTATGTTACAGGAAGTTGATGTAGGGAGATGTTCAGGAACGTGTACAGGAGGTCAAACAAGGAAATGTTTGTTCAGGGACCAGGCTGATCCAAATAAATGTCTTGCTGGTCTGTATGGGAAACAGTCCTCATGCACACCGTCACACTTTAAGGTGCATCGATACACCAGCAAAGATCGTCAAGCAAAGGAGATCATTGCCATCACCGACTGCAAGTGCATGTGACGTCATTATTAATTATTTAAAATTTCATAACTGTGTTCTACGACTTAACATTACCTGTTGAATGGAGGGTGTGCAATACAGCATGTGTAGGATGAGCTAAGAACAGATTTATCAAATTTGTGATTTTACCTACTTGTGTGAATGTATGAAACAGGGTGGAAGTAATGCAAGGTGTCTGAAAAATGATGGTCTAAAATATATGGATGAGAAGTAAAACATCCGTCATGAAGGTTATTTATAAAGGAAACAAATGTTGTTATTAATTGTAATAATCAGCAATGCTAACAGAAATGAAAAGAAAAAAATAATAAAGTATGTTTCAACAACATTACAAATGTTGCAGAGAGTAATACATTAAACTGTTACAAGAGATATCACTATGCGGTTTAATTTAAAACTTAAAATAAAATTCTTTATACCTCACCTCATATCCTGCCTTCTATTTAGACCGGTTTCATAACCGAATAAAACGAAAATCGTCGACGATGTGCATTCACGATCTTCGTCATAGATTAATCATAACTTAACTATTGAAGATGTAACCATTGAGGTAACAAAACCGGTGTAAATAGAAGACACGATATGAGGTGAGGTGTAAATAATTTTATTTTAAGTTGTAGAGTAATACATATTTGTTTTATGTTAAGAGTGAGTCTTATTTTGATAACAATTGTTAATTGCAACACAACAAGTGATAATTAATTCTTCATTGAACATTTTCATACAGTACTGTAACCTTGTTTACTCACACAGATACTGTTGGTCAAACAAAAAGTATATATAGCTTGTATTGTTCAGTGGCAAATCCCATGAATACCCACCTGTAAACAATTCATTTGTGAATCAATGTTTATTTTAGTTTTTGTGGTTGCTTTTATTTGTAATTGGAAACTATTCTCGTCTCGTGATTGGTAAATTACAGAAACGTGTTACTGCTTTTGTTAGAATTAGTACTTAGTATTGAACGAGCTCTCATCTGCAACCAGTTAATATCCAGAACCACCGTTTTTACTTCTCCTCATTATTATTTCTCATCTCTATATTTTGAACCGTCGCTTTTGGAACTTCCTCTTGAAGGGTTCAGAAAAGAAAGAGTTAAGTCCAGTTATTTTAAATTGCGATTTTCCGTCCTTATGAATGGTCTGATACAGGTTCTTACCAACAGCAAATATTTTAAAGAAATGTATAAAAATAGCAGGTGGAATCATCTCATTTTTTTGTTGATTTAAAACGAATGCAAATTCTAATGACAATTGTTAATAGAGGTAAAAAAATCTCATAATAAAAAAAATACATCTTATTTTAATTATCTGAGATTATTATAATTTTTCTATATGAATGTAAGTTCTCCTGAATGACGTAACTTCGGTTAAGACATTACTGAAGATGAAACCACCTAGGTTTTGAAACCAGTTTAATTAGAAGACTGAATATGAGGTGAGGTACCAAGAATTTTAATTTAAATCTTAAATTAAACCTCATAGTGATTTTTTCTACAAAAGTGCCAATATAAGGTCAATTTAGAATTAAAAATATAGTTTTAGATTCTTAAACCATTCAGTCTCAAATAATTTATTCATGATTTCTGAAGAATCAACCTATTGGCACACTTGTATCAAGAACTACCCACGGTAGAGTTAGGCAAATTTCAGGACATTTTATATTGGAAGAGAAAAATATACACCCAGACTGGGATTTGAGCCAAGGACATTTGGCTTTCTATGCCAATGCTCTACCAACTGAGATATCTGAGCACTCCACTCTAAATGCAAATTTTTCTCTTATACATTGTTAATTCCCGAGTGCCAAATGTTACAAACCATTGCTTCTTTTTTTAAGAAGACTTTTATTGGGAATTTAAACATTACTTATAAAGCCAGTAAGGCTTCTTTCGAGTATTCACAAATTTCAGGACAGTTTACTCACTACATAATGAACCTTTTGTAGCAGATTCAGTAAATTGTACTTCAAAAATAATATTTAATCAACATTTTAAATGAAAAATGTATCAGTATTCAAAGTTAAAATTCAATCACATCCAACATTCAAAATATTTCAGGTATAACAGATATATTAAAAGTTCACCCAAATATTTTTGGAGAGGAGCATGTGCCACCAACTAAAGCACTACTTTCTCCATAATTAACCATACAAATTGATAAAAAATAACTTAATAGTTATACATAGCTAAGTTATTTCATATGAGTTAAATCCCATCAAAATGTCCTCTTGATGTAGAAGCAACTCATTGCATTGTGATTGATGGTTTATTTTAAATAATAGCAGTTAGATTATTCACGACTCACCTCATATTTGTAGATTTCTTGAAGACTAAGGTTTCGATCCATTAAGCATCATTATCAATTCTTTCTAACTCATTGATAATGAAATTAATGAGAAATAATTGATAATGGTGCTTAATCCATTGAAATCTAGGTCTCTAAGAACTCTACAAGTATGAGATGAAATTAATGAGAAATAATTGATAATGGTGCTTAATCCATTGAAATCTAGGTCTCTAAGAAATCTACAAATATGAGATGAGTCTTCAACAATCTAATTCCTATTATTAGAATTTTTCTCTTTACCATAAATGAAAACTAAGTCTAAATCCTATAAAAATAAGTTGAATTCTGTTTTTATCAAAGCAAGTGATTTATAATAATTTATTATAAATCTTTCTTTACTTTCCGAATTAAAAAGTATCATAATCCCCTGTGTAGTGTGTGAAAATCACACCAATTCTCCCTATCATTATAAAGTATTCATGAACAAATTTCAGTACAATTACAATACAAGTGATTAGTCACTCGCTCTCTACGTCTGGGTTCTGAGTTTGCATCTGGGTCATTCCACGTCGGATTCATGGTGGATAAATCATAAGCAAGGAAAATTTCTCCCAGGATTTCACTCATTTCCCCTGTTGAAGCTTCTCTCCATGACTTCTCTATACTCATGTTATTCATCTCAGTTCAGTTCATTTCATTTCATCTGCTCCTATCATGTTAAGACAGGGCTGTCAGCCAGCATCCATGTATATCACAGACTTCCAATGATAGGTGTTTCATCTCATCTAATCTCTTGATCTGGCATTATCACCTCACCCCATATTCTTCTTCTTCTTCTTCTTCTTAGACTGGTTTCAGACCCTTTTTCGGTTCCATCCTCAGTATATTCACAACTGTTATTATGTTGTCTTGAAGAGCTGGCTCCTGCTCCCTCTGTTGGCAGACAGATAAGATTTTACTAAAGTAAATAATATCTCATAGTGATAATTCTTAAAAGAGTGTTTTTTACACATCACTGTTATGATGTAACTCTGCCTTTGAGGCGCCCCAAACTCTGAAGTGAGTTACAATCGAAAGAATGCAATCATAAGACAACCTGATGGCATTGGACAAAAAAAACTTTTTTTAATCATTAGGATGTTTAAAAATACAAACTCAATTAAAAAATTACTTCTTGCCTGTATATTACTATAGAAATAGGCAAGCAAGCTTTCTTAAATAATAAGCATGTATCATAGAACTGTGACGTGGAACATTTGTATAAAAAATTGTAATCATGAAAAATGTATTAATCTGGACTTAGCTCTTTATTTCCCTGAACCCTACATTTGTTTATTCCTTCATAATACAATTGTCCAAAGAGTCCTTATTCATTATTTATATAATAAATGTTTATAAAAATCTAATACTAATATTTTTGCAAACAATTGAAGTTGGAATTTATAAATGTATTGAACTCAGTTCCTAAATGTAATATTTATAATAAATTATGACATTCATGACTATGTGTTTACTAACAAGAGAACTGTAAAACCATTGCATGCTTAAACCTACCCTGAATTTTTTCCCAGAGAAACATTGTTATGTTCCAAGGCCATGTTAAATTAACTGCCATTTTTAACTGCAAGGCACAGAAATCAAAATGATAATCCAGCAATGGCAACCCACTGTATGGAGCAAGTCGACTCCCTGCATCAGTAAGAACACAATGCAGTATGGATGGCAGGTACTGAAGGTTATTCAATCTGCCAATTCAAGAGTTGTATTACTTCCCTGTAGTTTAAATGATAGATTTGGCGCTTAATTTTAGTGCTTTGCTGTTAAAAAGGCAGATCACTTTTTGGACACGTTCTTGGTACAACACAACGCTTGTCTGGAAGAAATTTCAAAGGAGGTTTCAACATGCAATTGTTAACAGTTTTCTTGTAAGATATTTACTTAGTTCAGTCCTCGTATACCTCTGTAGGCATTTATGAACATTTCATTGGCCTTTTCCCATGTCATTTTCTGGTTCTTTAGAATTTGATCCCATGTTTTATGTGATCTATTTTTACCTACTCCACCTATTCATGCTTCCCAAACTGTTGTTGTTTTCAAATGGCTAGTGCTTGGTTTACACCATTAGTCATTTGCTTCCCAATAAAGTTCTGTGAAGTCCTTCCTGTCCTTTTTCTCGGGGCTTCCCAAACTTGTTTAGTTATTTTATTGTCATTCATTCTGGTAAGTAGCCAAACTACCTTAATTTAGATTGATATAGAGTGTAAAACACTTCTGTTTGGACAGACAAATTTCGATAATATGAACTCTATATTTTGCATTATAGACAAAACCTGGAGATAAAATATTATTAAAATGTTAATGTAATATTAACAAACAATACTACACCTGTTGCAAACTAAGTTCCAGCTGTAATGTAGACAAAGCAGATGTATGACTGCATTTTTATTGATTGAATAAAATGTTTATCTTTGAGCGTGTAAGAAAATGTAGTTTCCTCTCTAATGCTTGAAATAGAGAAAATAAAAATATATATTATCCAGCACATGTCAATATAAGTTATATAGGAGAATCTTAAACTATATAATTACAAGTTTAATGTATTTTGTTTCATTCTTACGCATGTGTAATGTAAAATGCATTGCAATTTTAACTGTTTAAAATGGCCGCGTCTGTATAATTATAAGACATTGCACAAGAAAGTACTTGAAAAACGGAGAGAAACAAATTATTTTGAATGTTTCCAACAGTTTAGTGAAAAATTTCTACATTAGCCATTGAGAATATGGTGAAAATAACAGCAGAAATTACAGATAGGTCAGCATGAGCATAAATTCTCTTCGTAATGAAATTGTAAAAAAAAAGGATATCTATTGACATAATGGAAAAACATGAATGTTTGATTAGATAAGCCCACTTACAATTTTTTTGTAATAAATTATTAAGAAATGAAAGAAGTTTCCAATTATTGGACCATGTAATTTGGTATTCAGTCTCATTTCCTGTAAAATACGATGTTGCCTAAGAACAATATTTCTATCAACATTTCATTACACAATTCAGTCATATGGCAGGTTAAAGTAACGGCATGGTTCCCCAATAGACGGTGTGAGCAAAATAATACCTTATGCAAGTTTTTTACAGTACAACAGGAACTTAGCTTGGAATTGTTATATCAACAGTTATGCAGTTTCTTAATAATCGAGAATTTTTACATTTTTGTTAACCTGTAAGACGATAACCACGGAATACTCAATTTTGAATATCTGGTTTGACACCGGATTTTTTGCATTACAAATCCGGGAGACAGTATCTAGATAGTAGTTTTGCATTTTTTGAAGTTTCAAAAAATTTGACATTTTCTGGTCAAACTGTAAGAATATAACATTTTCCAACATAATTTTGAAATTCTGTACTTATACTGGATTTTTTGCATCATAAACGATTTACACTGTCTCAAGAAAGTAGTTACGCAGTTTCTTAATAATCGAGAATTTTTACATTTTTATGTTAACCTGTACTGTAAGACGATAACCACGGAAAACCCAATTTTGCATATCTGGTTTGACACCGGATATTTTTGCATTATAAATCCGGGACACAGTCTCTAGCTAGTAGTTTTGCTTTTTTTCAAGTTTTCAAAAAAATTTACATTTTCTGGTCAAACTGTAAGAATATAACATTTTCCAACACAATTTTGAAATTCTGTACTTATACTGGATTTTTTGCATCATAAACGCTTTACACTTTCTCAACAAAGTAGTTATGCAGAATCTTAATAATCGTGAATTTTTACATATTTTTGTTAATGTCTAAGACGATAACCACGGAAAACTCAATTTTGAAATTCTGGATTTATACCGGATTTTTTGCATTATAATTCTAGGACACAGTCTCTAGATAGTAGTTTTGCATTTTTTGAAGTTCCGAAAAATTTGACATTTTCTGGTCAAACTGTAAGAATATAACATTTTTCTACACAATTTCGAAGTTATGTACTTATACTGGATTTTTTGCATTATAAACGCTTTACACTTTCTCAAGATAGTATTTGTGCGCTATCTTAATAATCGTGAATTTTTACATTTTTTTGTTAATCTGTAAGACGATAACCACGGAAAACTCAATTTTGAAATTTTGGATTTATACCGGATTTTTTGCATTATAAATACAGGACAACGTCTCTAGATAGTAGTTTTGCATTTTTTGAAGTTTCGAAAAATTTGACATTTTCTGGTCAAACTGTAAGAATATAACATTTTACAACACAATTTTGAAATTCTGTACTTATACTGGATTTTTTGCATCATAAACGCTTTACACTGTCTCAAGAAAGTAGTTATGCAGTTTCTTAATAATCGAGAATTTTTACATTTTTTGTTAACCTCTAAGACGATAACCACGGAATACTCAATTTTGAATATCTGGTTTGACACCGGATTTTTTGCATTACAAATCCGGGACACAGTCTCTAGATAGTAGTTTTGCATTTTTTGAAGTTTCGAAAAATTTGACATTTTCTGGTCAAACTGTAAGAATATAACATTTTCCAACACAATTTTGAAATTCTGTACTTATACTGGATTTTTTGCATCATAAACTCTTTACACTTTCTCAAGATAGTAGTTGTGCACTATGTTAATAATCGTGAATTTTTACATTTTTTTGTTAATCTGTAAGACGATAACCACGGAAAACTCAATTTTGAAATTCTGGTTTTACACCGGATTTTTTGCATTACAAATCCGGGACACAGTCTCTAGATAGTAGTTTTGCATTTTTTGAAGTTTCGAAAAATTTGACATTTTCTAGTCAAACTGTAAGAATATAACATTTTTCAACACAATTTTGAAGTTATGTACTTATACTGGATTTTTTGCATCATAAACGCTTTACACTTTCTCAAGATAGTAGTTGTGCACTATTTTAATAATCGTGAATTTTTACATTTTTTTGTTAATCTGTAAGACGATAACCACGGAAAACTCAATTTTGAAATTCTGGATTTATACCGGATTTTTTGCATTATAAATCCAGGACAACGTCTCTAGATAGTAGTTTTGCATTTTTTGAAGTTTCGAAAAATTTGACATTTTCTGGTCAAACTGTAAGAATATAACATTTTCCAACACAATTTTGAAGTTATGTACTTATACTGGATTTTTTGCATCATAAACGATTTACACTCTCTCAAGAAAGTAGTTATGCAGTTTCTTAATAATCGAGAATTTTTACATTTTTTTGTTAACCTGTAAGATGATAACCACGGAATACTCAATTTTGAATATGTGGTTTGACACCGGATTTTTTGCATTACAAATCCGGGACACAGTCTCTAGATAGTAGTTTTGCATTTTTTGAAGTTTCGAAAAATTTGACATTTTCTGGTCAAACTGTAAGAATATAAATTTCTCCAACACAATTTTGAAATTCTGTACTTATACTGGATTTTTTGCATCATAAACGCTTTACACTTTCTCAAGATAGTAGTTGTGCACTATCTTAATAATCGTGAATTTTTACATTTTTTTGTTAATCTGTAAGACGATAACCACGGAAAACTCAATTTTGAAATTCTGGATTTATACCGGATTTTTTGCATTATAAATCCAGGACACGTCTCTAGATAGTAGTTTTGCATTTTTTGAAGTTTCGAAAAATTTGACATTTTCTGGTCAAACTGTAAGAATATAACATTTTCCAACACAATTTTGAAGTTATGTACTTATACTGGATTTTTTGCATCATAAACGCTTTACACTCTCTCAAGAAAGTAGTTATGCAGTTTCTTAATAATCGAGAATTTTTACATTTCTTTGTTAACCTGTAAGACGATAACCACGGAAAACTCAATTTTGAATATCTGGTTTGACACCGGATTTTTTGCATTATAAATCCGGGACACAGTCTCTAGATAGTAGTTTTGCATTTTTTGAAGTTTCGAAAAATTTGACATTTTCTGGTCAAACTGTAAGAATATAACATTTTCCAACACAATTTTGAAATTCTGTACTTATACTGGATTTTTTGCATCATAAACGCTTTACACTTTCTCAAGATAGTAGTTATGCAGTATCTTAATAATCGTGAATTTTTACATTTTTTGTTAATCTGTAAGACGATAACCACGGAAAACTCAATTTTGAAATTCTGGATTTATACCGAATTTTTTGCATTATAAATCCAGGACACAGTCTCTAGATAGTAGTTTTGCATTTTTGAAGTTTCGAAAAATTTGACATTTTCTGGTCAAACTGTAAGAATATAACATTTTTCAACACAATTTTGAAATTATGTACTTATACTGGATTTTTTGCATCATAAACGCTTTACACTGTCTCAAGAAAGTAGTTATGCAGTTTCTTAATAATCGAGAATTTTTACATTTTTTTGTTAATCTGTAAGACGATAACCACGGAAAACTCAATTTTGAAATTCTGGATTTATACCGGATTTTTTGCATTATAAATCCAGGACACGTCTCTAGATAGTAGTTTTGCATTTTTTGAAGTTTCGAAAAATTTGACATTTTCTGGTCAAACTGTAAGAATATAACATTTTCCAACACAATTTTGAAGTTATGTACTTATACTGGATTTTTTGCATCATAAACGCTTTACACTGTCTCAAGAAAGTAGTTATGCAGTTTCTTAATAATCGAGAATTTTTACATTTTTTTGTTAACCTGTAAGACGATAACCACGGAAAACTCAATTTTGAATATCTGGTTTGACACCGGATTTTTTGCATTATAAATCCGGGACACACTCTCTAGATAGTAGTTTTGCATTTTTTGAAGTTTCGAAAAATTTGACATTTTCTGGTCAAACTGTAAGAATATAACATTTTCCAACACAATTTTGAAATTATGTACTTATACTGGATTTTTTGCATCATAAACGCTTTACACTGTCTCAAGAAAGTAGTTATGCAGTTTCTTAATAATCGAGAATTTTTACATTTTTTTGTTAACCTGTAAGACGATAACCACGGAATACTCAATTTTGAATATCTGGCTTGACACCGGATTTTTTGCATTATAAATCCGGGACACAGTCTCTAGATAGTAGTTTTGCATTTTTTGAAGTTTCGAAAAATTTGACATTTTCTGGTCAAACTGTAAGAATATAACATTTTCCAACACAATTTTGAAATTCTGTACTTATACTGGATTTTTTGCATCATAAACGCTTTACACTGTCTCAAGAAAGTAGTTATGCAGTTTCTTAATAATCGAGAATTTTTACATTTTTTTGTTAACCTGTAAGACGATAACCACGGAAAACTCAATTTTGAAATTCTGGATTTATACCGGATTTTTTGCATTATAAATCCGGGACACAGTCTCTAGATAGTAGTTTTGCATTTTTTGAAGTTTCGAAAAATTTGACATTTTCTGGTCAAACTGTAAGAATATAACATTTTCCAACACAATTTTGAAATTCTGTACTTATACTGGATTTTTTGCATCATAAACGCTTTACACTGTCTCAAGAAAGTAGTTATGCAGTTTCTTAATAATCGAGAATTTTTACATTTTTTGTTAACCTCTGTAAGACGATAACCACGGAAAACTCAATTTTGAATATCTGGTTTGACACCGGATTTTTTGCATTATAAATCCGGGACACAGTCTCTAGATAGTAGTTTTGCATTTTTTGAAGTTTCGAAAAATTTGACATTTTCTGGTCAAACTGTAAGAATATAACATTTTCCAACACAATTTTGAAATTCTGTACTTATACTGGATTTTTTGCATCATAAACGCTTTACACTGTCTCAAGAAAGTAGTTATGCAGTTTCTTAATAATCGAGAATTTTTACATTTTTTTGTTAATCTGTAAGACGATAACCACGGAAAACTCAATTTTGAAATTCTGGATTTATACCGGATTTTTTGCATTATAAATCCAGGACACAGTCTCTAGATAGTAGTTTTGCATTTTTTGAAGTTTCGAAAAATTTGACATTTTCTGGTCAAACTGTAAGAATATAACATTTTCCAACACAATTTTGAAATTCTGTACTTATACTGGATTTTTTGCATCATAAACGCTTTACACTTTCTCAAGAAAGTAGTTATGCAGTATCTTAATAATCGTGAATTTTTACATTTTTTGTTAACCTGTCTGTAAGACGATAACCACGGAAAACTCAATTTTGAAATTCTGGATTTACACCGGATTTTTTGCATTATAAATCCGGGACACAGTCTCTAGATAGTAGTTTTGCATTTTTTGAAGTTTCGAAAAATTTGACATTTTCTGGTCAAACTGTAAGAATATAACATTTTCCAACACAATTTTGAAATTATGTACTTATACTGGATTTTTTGCATCATAAACGCTTTACACTGTCTCAAGAAAGTAGTTATGCAGTTTCTTAATAATCGAGAATTTTTACATTTTTTGTTAACCTGTACTGTAAGACGATAACCACGGAAAACTCAATTTTGAATATCTGGTTTGACACCGGATTTTTTGCATTATAAATCCGGGACACAGTCTCTAGATAGTAGTTTTGCATTTTTTGAAGTTTCGAAAAATTTGACATTTTCTGGTCAAACTGTAAGAATATAACATTTTCCAACACAATTTTGAAATTCTGTACTTATACTGGATTTTTTGCATCATAAACGCTTTACACTTTCTCAAGAAAGTAGTTATGCAGTTTCTTAATAATCGAGAATTTTTACATTTTTTTGTTAATGTGTAAGACGATAACCACGGAAAACTCAATTTTGAAATTCTGGATTTACACCGGATTTTTTGCATTATAAATCCGGGACACAGTCTCTAGATAGTAGTTTTGCATTTTTTGAAGTTTCGAAAAATTTGACATTTTCTGGTCAAACTGTAAGAATATAACATTTTCCAACACAATTTTGAAATTATGTACTTATACTGGATTTTTTGCATCATAAACGCTTTACACTTTCTCAAGAAAGTAGTTATGCAGTATCTTAATAATCGTGAATTTTTACATTTTTTTGTTAACCTCTAAGACGATAACCACGGAAAACTCAATTTTGAATATCTGGATTTACACCGGATTTTTTGCATTATAAATCCGGGACACAGTCTCTAGATAGTAGTTTTGCATTTTTTGAAGTTTCGAAAAATTTGACATTTTCTGGTCAAACTGTAAGAATATAACATTTTCCAACACAATTTTGAAATTCTGTACTTATACTGGATTTTTTGCATCATAAACGCTTTACACTGTCTCAAGAAAGTAGTTATGCAGTTTCTTAATAATCGAGAATTTTTACATTTTTTTGTTAACTGTAAGACGATAACCACGGAAAACTCAATTTTGAATATCTGGTTTGACACCGGATTTTTTGCATTATAAATCCGGGACACAGTCTCTAGATAGTAGTTTTGCATTTTTTGAAGTTTCGAAAAATTTGACATTTTCTGGTCAAACTGTAAGAATATAACATTTTCCAACACAATTTTGAAATTCTGTACTTATACTGGATTTTTTGCATCATAAACGCTTTACACTGTCTCAAGAAAGTAGTTATGCAGTTTCTTAATAATCGAGAATTTTTACATTTTTTTGTTAACCTGTAAGACGATAACCACGGAAAACTCAATTTTGAATATCTGGTTTGACACCGGATTTTTTGCATTACAAATCCGGGACACAGTCTCTAGATAGTAGTTTTTCATTTTTTGAAGTTTCGAAAAATTTGACATTTTCTGGTCAAACTGTAAGAATATAACATTTTCCAACACAATTTTGAAATTCTGTACTTATACTGGATTTTTTGCATCATAAACGCTTTACACTTTCTCAAGAAAGTAGTTATGCAGTATCTTAATAATCGTGAATTTTTACATTTTTTGTTAACTCTAAGACGATAACCACGGAAAACTCAATTTTGAAATTCTGGATTGACACCGGATTTTTTGCATTATAAATCCGGGACACAGTCTCTAGATAGTAGTTTTGCATTTTTTGAAGTTTCGAAAAATTTGACATTTTCTGGTCAAACTGTAAGAATATAACATTTTCCAACACAATTTTGAAATTCTGTACTTATACTGGATTTTTTGCATCATAAACGCTTTACACTTTCTCAACAAAGTAGTTGTTGCAGTATCTTAATAATCGTGAATTTTTACATTTTTTGTTAATCTCTAAGACGATAACCACGGAAAACTCAATTTTGAAATTCTGGATTTACACCGGATTTTTTGCATTATAAATCCGGGACACAGTCTCTAGATAGTAGTTTTGCATTTTTTGAAGTTTCGAAAAATTTGACATTTTCTGGTCAAACTGTAAGAATATAACATTTTCCAACACAATTTTGAAATTATGTACTTATACTGGATTTTTTGCATCATAAACGCTTTACACTTCTCAAGAAAGTAGTTATGCAGTTTCTTAATAATCGAGAATTTTTTACATTTTTTGTTAATCTCTAAGACGATAACCACGGAAAACTCAATTTTGAATATCTGGATTTACACCCGATTTTTTGCATTATAAATCCGGGACAACGTCTCTAGATAGTAGTTTTGCATTTTTTGAAGTTTCGAAAAATTTGACATTTTCTGGTCAAACTGTAAGAATATAACATTTTCCAACACAATTTTGAAATTCTGTACTTATACTGGATTTTTTGCATCATAAACGCTTTACACTGTCTCAAGAAAGTAGTTATGCAGTTTCTTAATAATCGATGAATTTTTACATTTTTTGTTAACTCTG